>OX387719.1:15203225-15546080 GCA_947577245.1 Andrena bucephala | reverse complement strand
TTGTTTTCGATTGTTTTCGATTGTTTTCGATGGTTTTCGATTGTTTTCGATTGTTTTCGATTGTTTTCGATTGTTTTCGATTGTTTTCGATTGTTTTCGATTGTTTTCGATGGTTTTCGATTGTTTTCGATTGTTTTCGATGGTTTTCGATTGTTTTCGATTGTTTTCGATTGTTTTCGATGGTTTTCGATTGTTTTCGATGGTTTTCGATGGTTTTCGATTATTTTCGATGGTTTTCGATTGTTTTCGATTGTTTTCGATTGTTTTCGATTGTTTTCGATTGTTTTCGATTGTTTTCGATTGTTTTCGATTGTTTTCGATTGTTTTCGATTGTTTTCGATGGTTTTCGATGGTTTTCGATTGTTTTCGATTGTTTTCGATTGTTTTCGATTGTTTTCGATTGTTTTCGATTGTTTTCGATTGTTTTCGATGGTTTTCGATTGTTTTCGAGTGTTTTCGATTGTTTTCGATGGTTTTCGATTGTTTTCGATGGTTTTCGATTGTTTTCGATTGTTTTCGATTGTTTTCGATTGTTTTCGATTGTTTTCGATTGTTTTCGATGGTTTTCGATTGTTTTCGATTGTTTTCGATTGTTTTCGATGGTTTTCGATTGTTTTCGATGGTTTTTCGATTGTTTTCGATTGTTTTCGATTGTTTTCGATTGTTTTCGATTGATTTCGATTGTTTTCGATTGTTTTCGATTGTTTTCGATTGTTTTCGATTGTTTTCGATGGTTTTCGATTGTTTTCGATTGTTTTCGATTGTTTTCGATTGTTTTCGATTGTTTTCGATTGTTTTCGATGGTTTTCGATTGTTTTCGATTGTTTTCGATGGTTTTCGATGGTTTTCGATTGTTTTCGATGGTTTTCGATTGTTTTCGATTGTTTTCGATGGTTTTCGATTGTTTTCGATTGATTTCGATTGTTTTCGATTGTTTTCGATTGTTTTCGATGGTTTTCGATTGTTTTCGATTGTTTTCGATTGTTTTCTATTGTTTTCGATTGTTTTCGATGGTTTTCGATTGTTTTCGATGGTTTTCGATTGTTTTCGATGGTTTTCGATGGTTTTCGATGGTTTTCGATTGTTTTCGATTGTTTTCGATGGTTTTCGATTGTTTTCGATTGTTTTCGATTGTTTTCGATGGTTTTCGATTGTTTTCGATTGTTTTCGATGGTTTTCGATTGTTTTCGATTGTTTTCGATTGTTTTCGATGGTTTTCGATGGTTTTCGATTGTTTTCGATGGTTTTCGATTGTTTTCGATGGTTTTCGATTGTTTTCGATGGTTTTCGATGGTTTTCGATTGTTTTCGATGGTTTTCGATTGTTTTCGATTGTTTTCGATGGTATTCGATTGTTTTCGATTGTTTTCGATGGTTTTCGATTGTTTTCGATTGTTTTCGATTGTTTTCGATGGTTTTCGATTGTTTTCGATTGTTTTCGATTGTTTTCGATTGTTTTCGATTGTTTTCGATTGTTTTCGATTGTTTTCGATTGTTTTCGATGGTTTTCGATTGTTTTCGATGGTTTTCGATTGTTTTCGATTGTTTTCGATTGTTTTCGATTGTGTTCGATTGTTTTCGATTGATTTCGATTGTTTTCGATTGTTTTCGATTGTTTTCGATGGTTTTCGATTGTTTTCGATTGTTTTCGATTGTTTTCGATTGTTTTCGATTGTTTTCGATGGTTTTCGATTGTTTTCGATTGTTTTCGATGGTTTTCGATTGTTTTCGATGGTTTTCGATTGTTTTCGATGGTTTTCGATGGTTTTCGATAGTTTTCGATGGTTTTCGATTGTTTTCGATGGTTTTCGATGGTTTTCGATTGTTTTCGATGGTTTTCGATTGTTTTCGATTGTTTTCGATGGTTTTCGATTGTTTTCGATGGTTTTCGATTGTTTTCGATTGTTTTCGATGGTTTTCGATTGTTTTCGATGGTTTTCGATGGTTTTCGATGGTTTTCGATTGTTTTCGATGGTTTTCGATGGTTTTCGATGGTTTTCGATGGTTTTCGATTGTTTTCGATTGTTTTCGATGGTTTTCGATGGTTTTCGATTGTTTTCGATTGTTTTCGATTGTTTTCGATGGTTTTCGATTGTTTTCGATTGTTTTCGATTGTTTTCGATGGTTTTCGATGGTTTTCGATTGTTTTCGATGGTTTTCGATTGTTTTCGATTGTTTTCGATTGTTTTCGATTGTTTTCGATTGTTTTCGATTGTTTTCGATTGTTTTCGATTGTTTTCGATGGTTTTCGATTGTTTTCGATTGTTTTCGATTGTTTTCGATGGTTTTCGATGGTTTTCGATTGTTTTCGATGGTTTTCGATTGTTTTCGATTGTTTTCGATTGTTTTCGATTGTTTTCGATTGTTTTCGATTGTTTTCGATGGTTTTCGATTGTTTTCGATTGTTTTCGATTGTTTTCGATGGTTTTCGATTGTTTTCGATTGTTTTCGATTGATTTCGATTGTTTTCGATTGTTTTCGATTGTTTTCGATAGTTTTCGATGGTTTTCGATTGTTTTCGATTGTTTTCGATGGTTTTCGATTGTTTTCGATTGTTTTCGATTGTTTTCGATTGTTTTCGATTGTTTTCGATTGTTTTCGATTGTTTTCGATTGTTTTCGATGGTTTTCGATTGTTTTCGATTGTTTTCGATGGTTTTCGATTGTTTTCGATTGTTTTCGATTGTTTTCGATGGTTTTCGATGGTTTTCGATTGTTTTCGATGGTTTTCGATTGTTTTCGATGGTTTTCGATGGTTTTCGATTGTTTTCGATGGTTTTCGATTGTTTTCGATTGTTTTCGATTGTTTTCGATTGTTTTCGATGGTTTTCGATTGTTTTCGATTGTTTTCGATGGTTTTCGATTGTTTTCGATTGTTTTCGATTGTTTTCGATGGTTTTCGATTGTTTTCGATGGTTTTCGATGGTTTTCGATTATTTTCGATGGTTTTCGATTGTTTTCGATTGTTTTCGATTGTTTTCGATTGTTTTCGATGGTTTTCGATTGTTTTCGATTGTTTTCGATTGTTTTCGATGGTTTTCGATTGTTTTCGATGGTTTTCGATTGTTTTCGATTGTTTTCGATTGTTTTCGATTGTTTTCGATTGTTTTCGATTGTGTTCGATTGTTTTCGATTGATTTCGATTGTTTTCGATTGTTTTCGATTGTTTTCGATGGTTTTCGATTGTTTTCGATTGTTTTCGATTGCTTTCGATTGTTTTCGATGGTTTTCGATTGTTTTCGATTGTTTTCGATTGTTTTCGATTGTTTTCGATTGATTTCGATTGTTTTCGATTGTTTTCGATGGTTTTCGATTGTTTTCGATTGTTTTCGATTGTTTTCGATGGTTTTCGATTGTTTTCGATTGTTTTCGATTGTTTTCGATTGTTTTCGATGGTTTTCGATTGTTTTCGATGGTTTTCGATTGTTTTCGATTGTTTTCGATTGTTTTCGATTGTTTTCGATGGTTTTCGATGGTTTTCGATTGTTTTCGATGGTTTTCGATTGTTTTCGATTGTTTTCGATTGTTTTCGATGGTTTTCGATTGTTTTCGATGGTTTTCGATTGTTTTCGATTGTTTTCGATTGTTTTCGATTGATTTCGATTGTTTTCGATTGTTTTCGATTGTTTTCGATGGTTTTCGATTGTTTTCGATTGTTTTCGATGGTTTTCGATTGTTTTCGATGGTTTTCGATTGTTTTCGATTGTTTTCGATTGTTTTCGATTGTGTTCGATTGTTTTCGATTGATTTCGATGGTTTTCGATTGTTTTCGATTGTTTTCGATTGTTTTCGATTGTTTTCGATGGTTTTCGATGGTTTTCGATTGTTTTCGATGGTTTTCGATTGTTTTCGATTGTTTTCGATGGTTTTCGGTTGTTTTCGATTGTTTTCGATTGTTTTCGATTGTTTTCGATGGTTTTCGATTGTTTTCGATTGTTTTCGATTGTTTTCGATGGTTTTCGATTGTTTTCGATGGTTTTCGATGGTTTTCGATTGTTTTCGATTGTTTTCGATGGTTTTCGATTGTTTTCGATGGTTTTCGATTGTTTTCGATTGTTTTCGATTGTTTTCGATTGTTTTCGATTGTTTTCGATTGTTTTCGATTGTTTTCGATGGTTTTCGATTGTTTTCGATTGTTTTCGATTGTTTTCGATTGTTTTCGATGGTTTTCGTTTGTTTTCGATTGTTTTCGATTGTTTTCGATTGTTTTCGATTGTTTTCGATTGTTTTCGATGGTTTTCGATGGTTTTCGATTGTTTTCGATTGTTTTCGATGGTTTTCGATTGTTTTCGATTGTTTTCGATTGTTTTCGATTGTTTTCGATGGTTTTCGATTGTTTTCGATTGTTTTCGATTGTTTTCGATTGTTTTCGATTGTTTTCGATTGTTTTCGATTGTTTTCGATTGTTTTCGATTGTTTTCGATGGTTTTCGATTGTTTTCGATGGTTTTCGATTGTTTTCGATTGTTTTCGATGGTTTTCGATTGTTTTCGATGGTTTTCGATTGTTTTCGATTGTTTTCGATGGTTTTCGATTGTTTTCGATGGTTTTCGATTGATTTCGATTGTTTTCGATTGTTTTCGATTGTTTTCGATTGTTTTCGATGGTTTTCGATTGTTTTCGATGGTTTTCGATGGTTTTCGATTGTTTTCGATTGTTTTCGATTGTTTTCGATTGTTTTCGATTGTGTTCGATTGTTTTCGATTGATTTCGATTGTTTTCGATTGTTTTCGATTGTTTTCGATGGTTTTCGATTGTTTTCGATTGTTTTCGATTGTTTTCGATTGTTTTCGATGGTTTTCGATTGTTTTCGATTGTTTTCGATTGTTTTCGATTGTTTTCGATTGATTTCGATTGTTTTCGATTGTTTTCGATTGTTTTCGATGGTTTTCGATTGTTTTCGATTGTTTTCGATTGTTTTCGATTGTTTTCGATTGTTTTCGATTGATTTCGATTGTTTTCGATTGTTTTCGATTGTTTTCGATTGTTTTCGATTGTTTTCGATTCTTTTCGATGGTTTTCGATGGTTTTCGATTGTTTTCGATGGTTTTCGATGGTTTTCGATTGTTTTCGATGGTTTTCGATTGTTTTCGATTGTTTTCGATTGTTTTCGATTGTTTTCGATTGTTTTCGATTGTTTTCGATTGTTTTCGATTGTTTTCGATGGTTTTCGATTGTTTTCGATTGTTTTCGATTGTTTTCGATGGTTTTCGATGGTTTTCGATTGTTTTCGATGGTTTTCGATTGTTTTCGATGGTTTTCGATTGTTTTCGATGGTTTTCGATTGTTTTCGATTGTTTTCGATTGTTTTCGATTGTTTTCGATGGTTTTCGATTGTTTTCGATTGTTTTCGATGGTTTTCGATTGTTTTCGATTGTTTTCGATTGTTTTCGATGGTTTTCGATTGTTTTCGATTGTTTTCGATTGTTTTCGATTGTTTTCGATTGTTTTCGATTGTTTTCGATTGTTTTCGATGGTTTTCGATTGTTTTCGATTGTTTTCGATGGTTTTCGATTGTTTTCGATTGTTTTCGATTGTTTTCGATGGTTTTCGATTGTTTTCGATGGTTTTCGATGGTTTTCGATTATTTTCGATGGTTTTCGATTGTTTTCGATTGTTTTCGATTGTTTTCGATTGTTTTCGATTGTTTTCGATTGTTTTCGATTGTTTTCGATTGTTTTCGATTGTTTTCGATTGTTTTCGATTGTTTTCGATGGTTTTCGATGGTTTTCGATTGTTTTCGATTGTTTTCGATTGTTTTCGATTGTTTTCGATTGTTTTCGATTGTTTTCGATTGTTTTCGATGGTTTTCGATTGTTTTCGATTGTTTTCGATTGTTTTCGATGGTTTTCGATTGTTTTCGATGGTTTTCGATTGTTTTCGATTGTTTTCGATTGTTTTCGATTGTTTTCGATTGTTTTCGATTGTTTTCGATGGTTTTCGATTGTTTTCGATTGTTTTCGATTGTTTTCGATGGTTTTCGATTGTTTTCGATGGTTTTCGATTGTTTTCGATTGTTTTCGATTGTTTTCGATTGTTTTCGATTGATTTCGATTGTTTTCGATTGTTTTCGATTGTTTTCGATTGTTTTCGATTGTTTTCGATGGTTTTCGATTGTTTTCGATTGTTTTCGATTGTTTTCGATTGTTTTCGATTGTTTTCGATTGTTTTCGATGGTTTTCGATTGTTTTCGATTGTTTTCGATGGTTTTCGATGGTTTTCGATTGTTTTCGATGGTTTTCGATTGTTTTCGATTGTTTTCGATGGTTTTCGATTGTTTTCGATTGATTTCGATTGTTTTCGATTGTTTTCGATTGTTTTCGATGGTTTTCGATTGTTTTCGATTGTTTTCGATTGTTTTCGATTGTTTTCGATTGTTTTCGATGGTTTTCGATTGTTTTCGATGGTTTTCGATTGTTTTCGATGGTTTTCGATGGTTTTCGATGGTTTTCGATTGTTTTCGATTGTTTTCGATGGTTTTCGATTGTTTTCGATTGTTTTCGATTGTTTTCGATGGTTTTCGATTGTTTTCGATTGTTTTCGATGGTTTTCGATTGTTTTCGATTGTTTTCGATTGTTTTCGATGGTTTTCGATGGTTTTCGATTGTTTTCGATGGTTTTCGATTGTTTTCGATGGTTTTCGATGGTTTTCGATTGTTTTTCGATGGTTTTCGATTGTTTTCGATTGTTTTCGATTGTTTTCGATTGTTTTCGATGGTATTCGATTGTTTTCGATTGTTTTCGATGGTTTTCGATTGTTTTCGATTGTTTTCGATTGTTTTCGATGGTTTTCGATTGTTTTCGATTGTTTTCGATTGTTTTCGATTGTTTTCGATTGTTTTCGATTGTTTTCGATTGTTTTCGATTGTTTTCGATGGTTTTCGATTGTTTTCGATGGTTTTCGATTGTTTTCGATTGTTTTCGATTGTTTTCGATTGTGTTCGATTGTTTTCGATTGATTTCGATTGTTTTCGATTGTTTTCGATTGTTTTCGATGGTTTTCGATTGTTTTCGATTGTTTTCGATTGTTTTCGATTGTTTTCGATTGTTTTCGATGGTTTTCGATTGTTTTCGATTGTTTTCGATGGTTTTCGATTGTTTTCGATGGTTTTCGATTGTTTTCGATGGTTTTCGATGGTTTTCGATAGTTTTCGATGGTTTTCGATTGTTTTCGATGGTTTTCGATGGTTTTCGATTGTTTTCGATGGTTTTCGATTGTTTTCGATTGTTTTCGATGGTTTTCGATTGTTTTCGATGGTTTTCGATTGTTTTCGATTGTTTTCGATGGTTTTCGATTGTTTTCGATGGTTTTCGATTGTTTTCGATGGTTTTCGATGGTTTTCGATGGTTTTCGATTGTTTTCGATGGTTTTCGATGGTTTTCGATGGTTTTCGATGGTTTTCGATTGTTTTCGATTGTTTTCGATGGTTTTCGATGGTTTTCGATTGTTTTCGATTGTTTTCGATTGTTTTCGATGGTTTTCGATTGTTTTCGATTGTTTTCGATTGTTTTCGATGGTTTTCGATGGTTTTCGATTGTTTTCGATGGTTTTCGATTGTTTTCGATTGTTTTCGATTGTTTTCGATTGTTTTCGATTGTTTTCGATTGTTTTCGATTGTTTTCGATTGTTTTCGATTGTTTTCGATTGTTTTCGATTGTTTTCGATGGTTTTCGATTGTTTTCGATTGTTTTCGATTGTTTTCGATGGTTTTCGATGGTTTTCGATTGTTTTCGATGGTTTTCGATTGTTTTCGATTGTTTTCGATTGTTTTCGATTGTTTTCGATTGTTTTCGATTGTTTTCGATGGTTTTCGATTGTTTTCGATTGTTTTCGATTGTTTTCGATGGTTTTCGATTGTTTTCGATTGTTTTCGATTGATTTCGATTGTTTTCGATTGTTTTCGATTGTTTTCGATAGTTTTCGATGGTTTTCGATTGTTTTCGATTGTTTTCGATGGTTTTCGATTGTTTTCGATTGTTTTCGATTGTTTTCGATTGTTTTCGATTGTTTTCGATTGTTTTCGATTGTTTTCGATTGTTTTCGATGGTTTTCGATTGTTTTCGATTGTTTTCGATGGTTTTCGATTGTTTTCGATTGTTTTCGATTGTTTTCGATGGTTTTCGATGGTTTTCGATTGTTTTCGATGGTTTTCGATTGTTTTCGATGGTTTTCGATGGTTTTCGATTGTTTTCGATGGTTTTCGATTGTTTTCGATTGTTTTCGATTGTTTTCGATTGTTTTCGATGGTTTTCGATTGTTTTCGATTGTTTTCGATGGTTTTCGATTGTTTTCGATTGTTTTCGATTGTTTTCGATGGTTTTCGATTGTTTTCGATGGTTTTCGATGGTTTTCGATTATTTTCGATGGTTTTCGATTGTTTTCGATTGTTTTCGATTGTTTTCGATTGTTTTCGATGGTTTTCGATTGTTTTCGATTGTTTTCGATTGTTTTCGATGGTTTTCGATTGTTTTCGATGGTTTTCGATTGTTTTCGATTGTTTTCGATTGTTTTCGATTGTTTTCGATTGTTTTCGATTGTGTTCGATTGTTTTCGATTGATTTCGATTGTTTTCGATTGTTTTCGATTGTTTTCGATGGTTTTCGATTGTTTTCGATTGTTTTCGATTGCTTTCGATTGTTTTCGATGGTTTTCGATTGTTTTCGATTGTTTTCGATTGTTTTCGATTGTTTTCGATTGATTTCGATTGTTTTCGATTGTTTTCGATGGTTTTCGATTGTTTTCGATTGTTTTCGATTGTTTTCGATGGTTTTCGATTGTTTTCGATTGTTTTCGATTGTTTTCGATTGTTTTCGATGGTTTTCGATTGTTTTCGATGGTTTTCGATTGTTTTCGATTGTTTTCGATTGTTTTCGATTGTTTTCGATGGTTTTCGATGGTTTTCGATTGTTTTCGATGGTTTTCGATTGTTTTCGATTGTTTTCGATTGTTTTCGATGGTTTTCGATTGTTTTCGATGGTTTTCGATTGTTTTCGATTGTTTTCGATTGTTTTCGATTGTTTTCGATTGATTTCGATTGTTTTCGATTGTTTTCGATTGTTTTCGATGGTTTTCGATTGTTTTCGATTGTTTTCGATGGTTTTCGATTGTTTTCGATGGTTTTCGATTGTTTTCGATTGTTTTCGATTGTTTTCGATTGTGTTCGATTGTTTTCGATTGATTTCGATGGTTTTCGATTGTTTTCGATTGTTTTCGATTGTTTTCGATTGTTTTCGATGGTTTTCGATGGTTTTCGATTGTTTTCGATGGTTTTCGATTGTTTTCGATTGTTTTCGATGGTTTTCGGTTGTTTTCGATTGTTTTCGATTGTTTTCGATTGTTTTCGATGGTTTTCGATTGTTTTCGATTGTTTTCGATTGTTTTCGATGGTTTTCGATTGTTTTCGATGGTTTTCGATGGTTTTCGATTGTTTTCGATTGTTTTCGATGGTTTTCGATTGTTTTCGATGGTTTTCGATTGTTTTCGATTGTTTTCGATTGTTTTCGATTGTTTTCGATTGTTTTCGATTGTTTTCGATTGTTTTCGATGGTTTTCGATTGTTTTCGATTGTTTTCGATTGTTTTCGATTGTTTTCGATGGTTTTCGTTTGTTTTCGATTGTTTTCGATTGTTTTCGATTGTTTTCGATTGTTTTCGATTGTTTTCGATGGTTTTCGATTGTTTTCGATTGTTTTCGATGGTTTTCGATTGTTTTCGATTGTTTTCGATTGTTTTCGATTGTTTTCGATGGTTTTCGATTGTTTTCGATTGTTTTCGATTGTTTTCGATTGTTTTCGATTGTTTTCGATTGTTTTCGATTGTTTTCGATTGTTTTCGATTGTTTTCGATGGTTTTCGATTGTTTTCGATGGTTTTCGATTGTTTTCGATTGTTTTCGATGGTTTTCGATTGTTTTCGATGGTTTTCGATTGTTTTCGATTGTTTTCGATGGTTTTCGATTGTTTTCGATGGTTTTCGATTGATTTCGATTGTTTTCGATTGTTTTCGATTGTTTTCGATTGTTTTCGATGGTTTTCGATTGTTTTCGATGGTTTTCGATGGTTTTCGATTGTTTTCGATTGTTTTCGATTGTTTTCGATTGTTTTCGATTGTGTTCGATTGTTTTCGATTGATTTCGATTGTTTTCGATTGTTTTCGATTGTTTTCGATGGTTTTCGATTGTTTTCGATTGTTTTCGATTGTTTTCGATTGTTTTCGAGTGTTTTCGATTGTTTTCGATAGTTTTCGATTGTTTTCGATTGTTTTCGATTGTTTTCGTTGGTTTTCGATTGTTTTCCGTGGTTTTCGATTATTTTCGATTGGTTTCGATTGTTTTCGATGGTTTTCGATTGTTTTCGATGGTTTTCGATTGTTTTCGATAGTTTTCGATTGTTTTCGATGGTTTTCGATGGTTTTCGAAGGTTTTCGATTGTTTTCGATTGTTTTCGATTGTTTTCGATGGTTTTCGATTGTTTTCGATGGTTTTCGATTGTTTTCGATTGTTTTCGATTGTTTTCGAGTGTTTTCGATTGTTTTCGATGGTTTTCGATTGTTTTCGATGGTTTTCGATTGTTTTCGATTGTTTTCGATTGTTTTCGATTGTTTTCGATTGTTTTCGATGGTTTTCGATTGTTTTCGATGGTTTTCGATTGTATTCGATAGTTTTCGATTGTTTTCGATTGTTTTCGATGGTTTTCGATTGTTTTCGATTGTTTTCGATTGTTTTCGTTGGTTTTCGATTGTTTTCCGTGGTTTTCGATTATTTTCGATTGGTTTCGATTGTTTTCGATGGTTTTCGATTGTTTTCGATGGTTTTCGATTGTTTTCGATTGTTTTCGATGGTTTTCGATTGTTTTCGATTGTTTTCGATAGTTTTCGATTGTTTTCGATGGTTTTCGATGGTTTTCGATGGTTTTCGATTGTTTTCGATTGTTTTCGATTGTTTTCGATTGTTTTCGGTTGTTTTCGATTGTTTTCGATTGTTTTCGATTGTTTTCGATTGTTTTCGATGGTTTTCGATTGTTTTCGATGGTTTTCGATTGTTTTCGATTGTTTTCGATGGTTTTCGATTGTTTTCGATTGTTTTCGATTGTTTTCGATTGTTTTCGATGGTTTTCGATTGTTTTCGATGGTTTTCGATTGTTTTCGATTGTTTTCGACGGTTTTCGATTGTTTTCGATTGTTTTCGATTGTTTTCGATGGTTTTCGATTGTTTTCGATGGTTTTCGATGGTTTTCGATTGTTTTCGATGGTTTTCGATTGTTTTCGATTGTTTTCGATTGTTTTCGATTGTTTTCGATGGTTTTCGATTGTTTTCGATGGTTTTCGATTGTTTTCGATTGTTTTCGATTGTTTTCGAGTGTTTTCGATTGTTTTCGATAGTTTTCGATTGTTTTCGATGGTTTTCGATTGTTTTCGATTGTTTTCGATTGTTTTCGATTGTTTTCGATTGTTTTCGATTGTTTTCGATTGTTTTCGATTGTTTTCGATTGTTTTCGATGGTTTTCGATTGTTTTCGATGGTTTTCGATTGTTTTCGATTGTTTTCGACGGTTTTCGATTGTTTTCGATTGTTTTCGATTGTTTTCGATTGTTTTCGATGGTTTTCGATTGTTTTCGATGGTTTTCGATGGTTTTCGATTGTTTTCGATGGTTTTCGATTGTTTTCGATTGTTTTCGATGGTTTTCGAATGTTTTCGATTGTTTTCGATTGTTTTCGATTGTTTTCGATTGTTTTCGATTGTTTTCGATTGTTTTCGATTGTTTTCGATGGGTTTCGATTGTTTTCGATTGTTTTCGATTCTTTTCGATTGTTTTCGATTGTTTTCGATTGTTTTCGGTTGTTTTCGATTGTTTTCGATGGTTTTCGATTGTTTTCGATTGTTTTCGATTGTTTTCGATTGTTTTCGATGGTTTTCGATTGTTTTCGATGGTTTTCGATTGTTTTCGATTGTTTTCGACGGTTTTCGATTGTTTTCGATTGTTTTCGATTGTTTTCGATGGTTTTCGATTGTTTTCGATGGTTTTCGATGGTTTTCGATTGTTTTCGATGGTTTTCGATTGTTTTCGATTGTTTTCGATTGTTTTCGATTGTTTTCGATGGTTTTCGATTGTTTTCGATGGTTTTCGATTGGTTTCGATTGTTTTCGATGGTTTTCGATTGTTTTCGATGGTTTTCGATTGTTTTCGATTGTTTTCGATGGTTTTCGATTGTTTTCGATGGTTTTCGATTGTTTTCGATTGTTTTCGATTGTTTTCGATTGTTTTCGATTGTTTTCGATAGTTTTCGATTGTTTTCGATGGTTTTCGATTGTTTTCGATTGTTTTCGATTGTTTTCGATTGTTTTCGATTGTTTTCGATTGTTTTCGGTTGTTTTCGATTGTTTTCGATTGTTTTCGATTGTTTTCGATGGTTTTCAATTGTTTTCGATGGTTTTCGATTGTTTTCGATTGTTTTCGATGGTTTTCGATGGTTTTCGATTGTTTTCGATTGTTTTCGATGGTTTTCGATTGTTTTCGATTGTTTTCGATTGTTTTCGATTGTTTTCGATTGTTTTCGATTGTTTTTGATGGTTTTCGATTGTTTTCGATGGTTTTCGATTGTTTTCAATGTTTTTCGATTGTTTTCCGTGGTTTTCGATTGTTTTCGATTGTTTTCGATTGTTTTCGATTGTTTTCGTTGGTTTTCGATTGTTTTCCGTGGTTTTCGATTATTTTCGATTGGTTTCGATTGTTTTCGATGGTTTTCGATTGTTTTCGATGGTTTTCGATTGTTTTCGATAGTTTTCGATTGTTTTCGATGGTTTTCGATGGTTTTCGATTGTTTTCGATTGTTTTCGATTGTTTTCGATGGTTTTCGATTGTTTTCGATGGTTTTCGATTGTTTTCGATTGTTTTCGATTGTTTTCGAGTGTTTTCGATGGTTTTCGATAGTTTTCGATTTTTTTCGATGGTTTTCGATTGTTTTCGATTGTTTTCGATTGTTTTCGATTGTTTTCGATTGTTTTCGATGGTTTCGATTGTTTTCGATGGTTTTCGATTGTTTTCGATTGTTTTCGACGGTTTTCGATTGTTTTCGATTGTTTTCGATTGTTTTCGATGGTTTTCGATTGTTTTCGATGGTTTTCGATGGTTTTCGATTGTTTTCGATGGTTTTCGATTGTTTTCGATTGTTTTCGATGGTTTTCGATTGTTTTCGATTGTTTTCGATTGTTTTCGATTGTTTTCGATTGTTTTCGATTGTTTTCGATTGTTTTCGATGGTTTTCGATTGTTTTCGATGGTTTTCGATTGTTTTCGATTGTTTTCGATTGTTTTCGAGTGTTTTCGATTGTTTTCGATAGTTTTCGATTGTTTTCGATTGTTTTCGATTGTTTTCGATTGTTTTCGATTGTTTTCGATAGTTTTCGATTGTTTTCGATTGTTTTCGATGGTTTTCGATTGTTTTCGATTGTTTTCGATTGTTTTCGTTGGTTTTCGATTGTTTTCCGTGGTTTTCGATTATTTTCGATTGGTTTCGATGGTTTTCGATTGTTTTCGATGGTTTTCGATTGCTTTCGATAGTTTTCGATTGTTTTCGATGGTTTTCGATGGTTTTCGATGGTTTTCGATTGTTTTCGATTGTTTTCGATTGTTTTCGATGGTTTTCGATTGTTTTCGATGGTTTTCGATTGTTTTCGATTGTTTTCGATTGTTTTCGAGTGTTTTCGATTGTTTTCGATGGTTTTCGATTGTTTTCGATGGTTTTCGATTGTTTTCGATTGTTTTCGATTGTTTTCGATTGTTTTCGATTGTTTTCGATGGTTTTCGATTGTTTTCGATGGTTTTCGATTGTTTTCGATTGTTTTCGACGGTTTTCGATTGTTTTCGATTGTTTTCGATTGTTTTCGCTGGTTTTCGATTGTTTTCGATGGTTTTCGATGGTTTTCGATTGTTTTCGATGGTTTTCGATTGTTTTCGATTGTTTTCGATTGTTTTCGATTGTTTTCGATTGTTTTCGATTGTTTTCGATTGTTTTCGATTGTTTTCGATTGTTTTCGATGGTTTTCGATGGTTTTCGATTGTTTTCGATGGTTTTCGATTGTTTTCGATTGTTTTCGATTGTTTTCGATTGTTTTCGATTGTTTTCGATTGTTTTCGATTGTTTTCGATGGTTTTCGATTGTTTTCGATTGTTTTCGATTGTTTTCGATGGTTTTCGATTGTTTTCGATGGTTTTCGATTGTTTTCGATTGTTTTCGATTGTTTTCGATTGTTTTCGATTGATTTCGATTGTTTTCGATTGTTTTCGATTGTTTTCGATGGTTTTCGATGGTTTTCGATTGTTTTCGATGGTTTTCGATTGTTTTCGATTGTTTTCGATGGTTTTCGATTGTTTTCGATTGTTTTCGATGGTTTTCGATTGTTTTCGATTGTTTTCGATTGTTTTCGATTGTTTTCGATTGTTTTCGATTGTTTTCGATGGTTTTCGATTGTTTTCGATTGTTTTCGATTGTTTTCGATGGTTTTCGATTGTTTTCGATTGTTTTCGATTGTTTTCGATTGTTTTCGATTGTTTTCGATTGTTTTCGATTGTTTTCGATTGTTTTCGATTGTTTTCGATTGTTTTCGATGGTTTTCGATTGTTTTCGATTGTTTTCGATTGTTTTCGATGGTTTTCGATTGTTTTCGATGGTTTTCGATGGTTTTCGATTGTTTTCGATTGTTTTCGATTGTTTTCGATTGTTTTCGATTGTTTTCGATTGTTTTCGATTGTTTTCGATTGTTTTCGATTGTTTTCGATGGTTTTCGATGGTTTTCGATTGTTTTCGATTGTTTTCGATTGTTTTCGATTGTTTTCGATTGTTTTCGATGGTTTTCGATTGTTTTCGATTGTTTTCGATTGTTTTCGATGGTTTTCGATTGTTTTCGATTGTTTTCGATTGTTTTCGATGGTTTTCGATTGTTTTCGATTGTTTTCGATTGTTTTCGATTGTTTTCGATTGTTTTCGATTGTTTTCGATTGTTTTCGATTGTTTTCGATGGTTTTCGATTGTTTTCGATTGTTTTCGATTGTTTTCGATGGTTTTCGATTGTTTTCGATGGTTTTCGACGGTTTTCGATTGTTTTCGATGGTTTTTGATTGTTTTCGATTGTTTTCGATGGTTTTCGATTGTTTTCGATTGTTTTCGATTGTTTTCGATGGTTTTCGATTGTTTTCGATTGTTTTCGATTGTTTTCGATTGTTTTCGATTGTTTTCGATTGTTTTCGATTGTTTTCGATTGTTTTCGATGGTTTTCGATTGTTTTCGATTGTTTTCGATTGTTTTCGATGGTTTTCGATTGTTTTCGATTGTTTTCGATTGTTTTCGATTGTTTTCGATTGTTTTCGATTGTTTTCGATTGTTTTCGATTGTTTTCGATGGTTTTCGATTGTTTTCGATTGTTTTCGATGGTTTTCGATTGTTTTCGATGGTTTTCGATTGTTTTCGATGGTTTTCGATGGTTTTCGATTGTTTTCGATGGTTTTCGATTGTTTTCGATTGTTTTCGATTGTTTTCGATTGTTTTCGATTGTTTTCGATTGTTTTCGATTGTTTTCGATTGTTTTCGATTGTTTTCGATGGTTTTCGATTGTTTTCGATGGTTTTCGATTGTTTTCGATTGTTTTCGATGGTTTTCGATTGTTTTCGATTGTTTTCGATTGTTTTCGATGGTTTTCGATTGTTTTCGATGGTTTTCGATGGTTTTCGATTGTTTTCGATGGTTTTCGATTGTTTTCGATTGTTTTCGATGGTTTTCGATGGTTTTCGATGGTTTTCGATGGTTTTCGATTGTTTTCGATGGTTTTCGATTGTTTTCGATTGATTTCGATTGTTTTCGATTGTTTTCGATGGTTTTCGATTGTTTTCGATGGTTTTCGATTGTTTTCGATTGTTTTCGATGGTTTTCGATTGTTTTCGATTGTTTTCGATTGTTTTCGATTGTTTTCGATTGTTTTCGATTGTTTTCGATTGTTTTCGATGGTTTTCGATTGTTTTCGATGGTTTTCGATTGTTTTCAATGGTTTTCGATTGTTTTCCGTGGTTTTCGATTGTTTTCGATTGTTTTCGATTGTTTTCGATTGTTTTCGATGGTTTTCGATTGTTTTCGATTGTTTTCGATGGTTTTCGATTGTTTTCGATTGTTTTCGATTGTTTTCGATTGTTTTCGATGGTTTTCGATGGTTTTCGATTGTTTTCGATTGTTTTCGATGGTTTTCGATTGTTTTCGATTGTTTTTGATGGTTTTCGATTGTTTTCGATGGTTTTCGATTGTTTTCGATTGTTTTCGATGGTTTTCGATTGTTTTCGATTGTTTTCGATTGTTTTCGATTGTTTTCGATGGTTTTCGATTGTTTTCGATTGTTTTCGATGGTTTTCGATGGTTTTCGATTGTTTTCGATGGTTTTCGATTGTTTTCGATTGTTTTCGATTGTTTTCGATAGTTTTCGATTGTTTTCGATTGTTTTCGATTGTTTTCGATTGTTTTCGATTGTTTTCGATGGTTTTCGATTGTTTTCGATTGTTTTCGATTGTTTTCGATGGTTTTCGATTGTTTTCGATTGTTTTCGATTGTTTTCGATGGTTTTCGATTGTTTTCGATTGTTTTCGATTGTTTTCGATTGTTTTCGATTGTTTTCGATTGTTTTCGATTGTTTTCGATGGTTTTCGATTGTTTTCGATTGTTTTCGATTGTTTTCGATTGTTTTCGATTGTTTTCGATGGTTTTCGATGGTTTTCGATTGTTTTCGATTGTTTTCGATGGTTTTCGATGGTTTTCGATGGTTTTCGATTGTTTTCGATTGTTTTCGATTGATTTCGATTGTTTTCGATTGTTTTCGATGGTTTTCGATTGTTTTCGATTGTTTTCGATGGTTTTCGATTGTTTTCGATGGTTTTCGATGGTTTTCGATTGTTTTCGATTGTTTTCGATGGTTTTCGATGGTTTTCGATGGTTTTCGATTGTTTTCGATGGTTTTCGATTGTTTTCGATTGATTTCGATTGTTTTCGATTGTTTTCGATGGTTTTCGATTGTTTTCGATGGTTTTCGATTGTTTTCGATTGTTTTCGATGGTTTTCGATTGTTTTCGATTGTTTTCGATTGTTTTCGATTGTTTTCGATTGTTTTCGATGGTTTTCGATTGTTTTCGATGGTTTTCGATTGTTTTCAATGGTTTTCGATTGTTTTCCGTGGTTTTCGATTGTTTTCGATTGTTTTCGATTGTTTTCGATTGTTTTCGATGGTTTTCGATTGTTTTCGATTGTTTTCGATTGTTTTCGATTGTTTTCGATGGTTTTCGATGGTTTTCGATTGTTTTCGATGGTTTTCGATTGTTTTCGATTGTTTTTGATGGTTTTCGATTGTTTTCGATGGTTTTCGATGGTTTTCGATTGTTTTCGATTGTTTTCGATTGTTTTCGATTGTTTTCGATTGTTTTCGATTGTTTTCGATTGTTTTCGATTGTTTTCGATGGTTTTCGATTGTTTTCGATGGTTTTCGATTGTTTTCGATTGTTTTCGATGGTTTTCGATTGTTTTCGATTGTTTTCGATTGTTTTCGATGGTTTTCGATTGTTTTCGATTGTTTTCGATTGTTTTCGATTGTTTTCGATGGTTTTCGATTGTTTTCGATTGTTTTCGATTGTTTTCGATTGTTTTCGATTGTTTTCGATGGTTTTCGATTGTTTTCGATTGTTTTCGATTGTTTTCGATGGTTTTCGATTGTTTTCGATTGTTTTCGATTGTTTTCGATTGTTTTCGATTGTTTTCGATTGTTTTCGATGGTTTTCGATTGTTTTCGATTGTTTTCGATTGTTTTCGATGGTTTTCGATTGTTTTCGATTGTTTTCGATTGTTTTCGATGGTTTTCGATTGTTTTCGATTGTTTTCGATTGTTTTCGATTGTTTTCGATTGTTTTCGATTGTTTTCCATTGTTTTCGATTGTTTTCGATGGTTTTCGATTGTTTTCGATGGTTTTCGATTGTTTTCGATTGTTTTCGATGGTTTTCGATTGTTTTCGATTGTTTTCGATTGTTTTCGATGGTTTTCGATTGTTTTCGATTGTTTTCGATGGTTTTCGATTGTTTTCGATTGTTTTCGATTGTTTTCGATGGTTTTCGATTGTTTTCGATGGTTTTCGATGGTTTTCGATTGTTTTCGATTGTTTTCGATGGTTTTCGATGGTTTTCGATGGTTTTCGATTGTTTTCGATGGTTTTCGATGGTTTTCGATTGTTTTCGATTGTTTTCGATTGTTTTCGATGGTTTTCGATTGTTTTCGATTGTTTTCGATTGTTTTCGATTGTTTTCGATGGTTTTCGATTGTTTTCGATGGTTTTCGATTGTTTTCGATTGTTTTCGATGGTTTTCGATTGTTTTCGATTGTTTTCGATTGTTTTCGATGGTTTTCGATTGTTTTCGATTGTTTTCGATTGTTTTCGATTGTTTTCGATGGTTTTCGATTGTTTTCGATGGTTTTCGATTGTTTTCGATGGTTTTCGATGGTTTTCGATTGTTTTCGATGGTTTTCGATTGTTTTCGATTGTTTTCGATGGTTTTCGATGGTTTTCGATGGTTTTCGATTGTTTTCGATGGTTTTCGATTGTTTTCGATGGTTTTCGATGGTTTTCGATTGTTTTCGATGGTTTTCGATTGTTTTCGATTGTTTTCGATTGTTTTCGATTGTTTTCGATTGTTTTCGATGGTTTTCGATTGTTTTCGATGGTTTTCGATGGTTTTCGATTGTTTTCGATGGTTTTCGATTGTTTTCGATTGTTTTCGATTGTTTTCGATTGTTTTCGATTGTTTTCGATTGTTTTCGATTGTTTTCGATGGTTTTCGATGGTTTTCAATTGTTTTCGATTGTTTTCGATGGTTTTCGATGGTTTTCGATGGTTTTCGATTGTTTTCGATGGTTTTCGATTGTTTTCGATTGATTTCGATTGTTTTCGATTGTTTTCGATGGTTTTCGATTGTTTTCGATGGTTTTCGATTGTTTTCGATTGTTTTCGATGGTTTTCGATTGTTTTCGATTGTTTTCGATTGTTTTCGATTGTTTTCGATTGTTTTCGATGGTTTTCGATTGTTTTCGATGGTTTTCGATTGTTTTCAATGGTTTTCGATTGTTTTCCGTGGTTTTCGATTGTTTTCGATTGTTTTCGATTGTTTTCGATTGTTTTCGATGGTTTTCGATTGTTTTCGATTGTTTTCGATTGTTTTCGATTGTTTTCGATGGTTTTCGATGGTTTTCGATTGTTTTCGATGGTTTTCGATTGTTTTCGATTGTTTTTGATGGTTTTCGATTGTTTTCGATGGTTTTCGATTGTTTTCGATTGTTTTCGATGGTTTTCGATTGTTTTCGATTGTTTTCGATGGTTTTCGATTGTTTTCGATTGTTTTCGATTGTTTTCGATTGTTTTCGATTGTTTTCGATTGTTTTCGATGGTTTTCGATTGTTTTCGATTGTTTTCGATTGTTTTCGATTGTTTTCGATTGTTTTCGATTGTTTTCGATTGTTTTCGATGGTTTTCGATTGTTTTCGATGGTTTTCGATTGTTTTCGATTGTTTTCGATGGTTTTCGATTGTTTTCGATTGTTTTCGATTGTTTTCGATGGTTTTCGATTGTTTTCGATTGTTTTCGATTGTTTTCGATGGTTTTCGATTGTTTTCGATTGTTTTCGATTGTTTTCGATTGTTTTCGATTGTTTTCGATGGTTTTCGATTGTTTTCGATTGTTTTCGATTGTTTTCGATGGTTTTCGATTGTTTTCGATTGTTTTCGATTGTTTTCGATTGTTTTCGATTGTTTTCGATTGTTTTCGATGGTTTTCGATTGTTTTCGATTGTTTTCGATTGTTTTCGATGGTTTTCGATTGTTTTCGATTGTTTTCGATTGTTTTCGATGGTTTTCGATTGTTTTCGATTGTTTTCGATTGTTTTCGATGGTTTTCGATTGTTTTCGATTGTTTTCGATTGTTTTCGACGGTTTTCGATGGTTTTCGATTGTTTTCGATGGTTTTCGATTGTTTTCGATTGTTTTCGATGGTTTTCGATGGTTTTCGATTGTTTTCGATTGTTTTCGATTGTTTTCGAGTGTTTTCGATTGTTTTCGATAGTTTTCGATTGTTTTCGATTGTTTTCGATTGTTTTCGTTGGTTTTCGATTGTTTTCCGTGGTTTTCGATTATTTTCGATTGGTTTCGATTGTTTTCGATGGTTTTCGATTGTTTTCGATGGTTTTCGATTGTTTTCGATTGTTTTCGATGGTTTTCGATTGTTTTCGATGGTTTTCGATTGTTTTCGATTGTTTTCGATTGCTTTCGATTGTTTTCGATTGTTTTCGATAGTTTTCGATGGTTTTCGATGGTTTTCGATGGTTTTCGATGGTTTTCGATTGTTTTCGATTGTTTTCGATTGTTTTCGATGGTTTTCGATTGTTTTCGATTGTTTTCGATTGTTTTCGATTGTTTTCGATTGTTTTCGATTGTTTTCGATTGTTTTCGATTGTTTTCGATAGTTTTTCGATTGTTTTCGATTGTTTTCGATGGTTTTCGATTGTTTTCGATTGTTTTCGATTGTTTTCGATTGTTTTCGATTGTTTTCGATGGTTTTCGATTGTTTTCGATTGTTTTCGATTGTTTTCGATGGTTTTCGATTGTTTTCGATTGTTTTCGATTGTTTTCGATTGTTTTCGATGGTTTTCGATTGTTTTCGATTGTTTTCGATTGTTTTCGATGGTTTTCGATTGTTTTCGATTGTTTTCGATTGTTTTCGATTGTTTTCGATGGTTTTCGATTGTTTTCGATGGTTTTCGATTGTTTTCGATGGTTTTCGATTGTTTTCGATGGTTTTCGATTGTTTTCGATGGTTTTCGATTGTTTTCGATTGTTTTCGATGGTTTTCGATTGTTTTCGATGGTTTTCGATTGTTTTCGATTGTTTTCGATTGTTTTCGATTGTTTTCGATTGTTTTCGATAGTTTTCGATTGTTTTCGATGGTTTTCGATGGTTTTCGATTGTTTTCGATTGTTTTCGATTGTTTTCGATTGTTTTCGATGGTTTTCGATTGTTTTCAATTGTTTTCGATTGTTTTCGATTGTTTTCGATTGTTTTCGATTGTTTTCGATTGTTTTCGATTGTTTTCGATAGTTTTCGATTGTTTTCGATTGTTTTCGATGGTTTTCGATTGTTTTCGATTGTTTTCGATTGTTTTCGATTGTTTTCGATTGTTTTCGATGGTTTTCGATTGTTTTCGATTGTTTTCGATTGTTTTCGATGGTTTTCGATTGTTTTCGATGGTTTTCGATGGTTTTCGATTGTTTTCGATTGTTTTCGATGGTTTTCGATTGTTTTCGATTGTTTTCGATTGTTTTCGATTGTTTTCGATTGTTTTCGATGGTTTTCGATTGTTTTCGATTGTTTTCGATGGTTTTCGATGGTTTTCGATTGTTTTCGATGGTTTTCGATGGTTTTCGATTGTTTTCGATGGTTTTCGATTGTTTTCGATTGTTTTCGATTGTTTTCGATGGTTTTCGATTGTTTTCGATGGTTTTCGATGGTTTTCGATTGTTTTCGATTGTTTTCGATTGTTTTCGATTGTTTTCGATGGTTTTCGATTGTTTTCGATTGTTTTCGATGGTTTTCGATTGTTTTCGATTGTTTTCGATTGTTTTCGATTGTTTTCGATTGTTTTCGATGGTTTTCGATTGTTTTCGATGGTTTTCGACGGTTTTCGATTGTTTTCGATGGTTTTCGATTGTTTTCGATTGTTTTCGATTGTTTTCGATGGTTTTCGATTGTTTTCGATTGTTTTCGATTGTTTTCGATTGTTTTCGATTGTTTTCGATTGTTTTCGATTGTTTTCGATTGTTTTCGATTGTTTTCGATTGTTTTCGATTGTTTTCGATTGTTTTCGATTGTTTTCGATTGTTTTCGATTGTTTTCGATTGTTTTCGATTGTTTTCGATGGTTTTCGATTGTTTTCGATTGTTTTCGATGGTTTTCGATTGTTTTCGATGGTTTTCGATTGTTTTCGATGGTTTTCGATGGTTTTCGATTGTTTTCGATGGTTTTCGATTGTTTTCGATGGTTTTCGATTGTTTTCGATTGTTTTCGATGGTTTTCGATTGTTTTCGATTGTTTTCGATTGTTTTCGATTGTTTTCGATTGTTTTCGATTGTTTTCGATTGTTTTCGATTGTTTTCGATTGTTTTCGATTGTTTTCGATTGTTTTCGATTGTTTTCGATTGTTTTCGATTGTTTTCGATTGTTTTCGATTGTTTTCGATTGTTTTCGATTGTTTTCGATTGTTTTCGATGGTTTTCGATTGTTTTCGATTGTTTTCGATGGTTTTCGATTGTTTTCGATTGTTTTCGATTGTTTTCGATGGTTTTCGATGGTTTTCGATTGTTTTCGATGGTTTTCGATTGTTTTCGATTGTTTTCGATGGTTTTCGATTGTTTTCGATTGTTTTCGATTGTTTTCGATTGTTTTCGATTGTTTTCGATTGTTTTCGATTCTTTTCGATTGTTTTCGATGGTTTTCGATTGTTTTCGATTGTTTTCGATTGTTTTCGATGGTTTTCGATTGTTTTCGATTGTTTTCGATTGTTTTCGATGGTTTTCGATTGTTTTCGATTGTTTTCGATTGTTTTCGATTGTTTTCGATGGTTTTCGATTGTTTTCGATGGTTTTCGATTGTTTTCGATTGTTTTCGATTGTTTTCGAGTGTTTTCGATTGTTTTCGATAGTTTTCGATTGTTTTCGATTGTTTTCGATTGTTTTCGTTGGTTTTCGATTGTTTTCCGTGGTTTTCGATTATTTTCGATTGGTTTCGATTGTTTTCGATGGTTTTCGATTGTTTTCGATGGTTTTCGATTGTTTTCGATTGTTTTCGATGGTTTTCGATTGTTTTCGATGGTTTTCGATTGTTTTCGATTGTTTTCGATTCTTTTCGATTGTTTTCGATGGTTTTCGATTGTTTTCGATTGTTTTCGATTGTTTTCGATGGTTTTCGATTGTTTTCGATTGTTTTCGATTGTTTTCGACGGTTTTCGATTGTTTTCGATTGTTTTCGATTGTTTTCGATTGTTTTCGATGGTTTTCGATTGTTTTCGATGGTTTTCGATTGTTTTCGATTGTTTTCGATTGTTTTCGAGTGTTTTCGATTGTTTTCGATAGTTTTCGATTGTTTTCGATTGTTTTCGATTGTTTTCGTTGGTTTTCGATTGTTTTCCGTGGTTTTCGATTATTTTCGATTGGTTTCGATTGTTTTCGATGGTTTTCGATTGTTTTCGATGGTTTTCGATTGTTTTCGATTGTTTTCGATGGTTTTCGATTGTTTTCGATGGTTTTCGATTGTTTTCGATTGTTTTCGATTGTTTTCGATTGTTTTCGATTGTTTTCGATAGTTTTCGATTGTTTTCGATGGTTTTCGATGGTTTTCGATGGTTTTCGATTGTTTTCGATTGTTTTCGATTGTTTTCGATGGTTTTCGATTGTTTTCAATTGTTTTCGATTGTTTTCTTGTTTTCGATTGTTTTCGATTGTTTTCGATAGTTTTCGATTGTTTTCGATTGTTTTCGATGGTTTTCGATTGTTTTCGATTGTTTTCGATTGTTTTCGATTGTTTTCGATTGTTTTCGATGGTTTTCGATTGTTTTCGATTGTTTTCGATTGTTTTCGATGGTTTTCGATTGTTTTCGATTGTTTTCGATGGTTTTCGATTGTTTTCGATTGTTTTCGATTGTTTTCGATGGTTTTCGATTGTTTTCGATTGTTTTCGATTGTTTTCGATTGTTTTCGATGGTTTTCGATTGTTTTCGATGGTTTTCGATTGTTTTCGATGGTTTTCGATTGTTTTCGAGTGTTTTCGATTGTTTTCGATAGTTTTCGATTGTTTTCGATTGTTTTCGATTGTTTTCGTTGGTTTTCGATTGTTTTCCGTGGTTTTCGATTATTTTCGATTGGTTTCGATTGTTTTCGATGGTTTTCGATTGTTTTCGATGGTTTTCGATTGTTTTCGATTGTTTTCGATGGTTTTCGATTGTTTTCGATGGTTTTCGATTGTTTTCGATTGTTTTCGATTGTTTTCGATTGTTTTCGATTGTTTTCGATAGTTTTCGATTGTTTTCGATGGTTTTCGATGGTTTTCGATTGTTTTCGATTGTTTTCGATTGTTTTCGATTGTTTTCGATGGTTTTCGATTGTTTTCAATTGTTTTCGATTGTTTTCGATTGTTTTCGATTGTTTTCGATTGTTTTCGATTGTTTTCGATTGTTTTCGATAGTTTTCGATTGTTTTCGATTGTTTTCGATGGTTTTCGATTGTTTTCGATTGTTTTCGATTGTTTTCGATTGTTTTCGATTGTTTTCGATGGTTTTCGATTGTTTTCGATTGTTTTCGATTGTTTTCGATGGTTTTCGATTGTTTTCGATGGTTTTCGATGGTTTTCGATTGTTTTCGATTGTTTTCGATTGTTTTCGATTGTTTTCGATTGTTTTCGATTGTTTTCGATTGTTTTCGATTGTTTTCGATTGTTTTCGATGGTTTTCGATTGTTTTCGATTGTTTTCGATGGTTTTCGATGGTTTTCGATTGTTTTCGATGGTTTTCGATGGTTTTCGATTGTTTTCGATGGTTTTCGATTGTTTTCGATTGTTTTCGATTGTTTTCGATGGTTTTCGATTGTTTTCGATGTTTTTCGATGGTTTTCGATTGTTTTCGATTGTTTTCGATTGTTTTCGATTGTTTTCGATGGTTTTCGATTGTTTTCGATTGTTTTCGATGGTTTTCGATTGTTTTCGATTGTTTTCGATGGTTTTCGATTGTTTTCGATTGTTTTCGATTGTTTTCGATGGTTTTCGATTGTTTTCGATGGTTTTCGATTGTTTTCGATTGTTTTCGATTGTTTTCGATTGTTTTCGATTGTTTTCGATTGTTTTCGATTGTTTTCGATGGTTTTCGATTGTTTTCGATGGTTTTCGATGGTTTTCGATTGTTTTCGATGGTTTTCGATTGTTTTCGATTGTTTTCGATTGTTTTCGATGGTTTTCGATTGTTTTCGATGGTTTTCGATGGTTTTCGATGGTTTTCGATTGTTTTCGATGGTTTTCGATTGTTTTCGATTGTTTTCGATTGTTTTCGATTGTTTTCGATTGTTTTCGATTGTTTTCGATTGTTTTCGATTGTTTTCGATGGTTTTCGATTGTTTTCGATTGTTTTCGATTGTTTTCGATTGTTTTCGATGGTTTTCGATTGTTTTCGATGGTTTTCGATTGTTTTCGATTGTTTTCGATTGTTTTCGAGTGTTTTCGATTGTTTTCGATAGTTTTCGATTGTTTTCGATTGTTTTCGATTGTTTTCGTTGGTTTTCGATTGTTTTCCGTGGTTTTCGATTATTTTCGATTGGTTTCGATTGTTTTCGATGGTTTTCGATTGTTTTCGATGGTTTTCGATTGTTTTCGATTGTTTTCGATGGTTTTCGATTGTTTTCGATGGTTTTCGATTGTTTTCGATTGTTTTCGATTGTTTTCGATTGTTTTCGATTGTTTTCGATAGTTTTCGATTGTTTTCGATGGTTTTCGATGGTTTTCGATTGTTTTCGATTGTTTTCGATTGTTTTCGATGGTTTTCGATTGTTTTCGATTGTTTTCGATTGTTTTCGATTGTTTTCGATTGTTTTCGATTGTTTTCGATTGTTTTCGATTGTTTTCGATAGTTTTCGATTGTTTTCGATGGTTTTCGATTGTTTTCGATTGTTTTCGATTGTTTTCGATTGTTTTCGATTGTTTTCGATGGTTTTCGATTGTTTTCGATTGTTTTCGATTGTTTTCGATGGTTTTCGATTGTTTTCGATGGTTTTCGATGGTTTTCGATTGTTTTCGATTGTTTTCGATTGTTTTCGATTGTTTTCGATTGTTTTCGATTGTTTTCGATTGTTTTCGATTGTTTTCGATTGTTTTCGATGGTTTTCGATTGTTTTCGATTGTTTTCGATGGTTTTCGATGGTTTTCGATTGTTTTCGATGGTTTTCGATGGTTTTCGATTGTTTTCGATGGTTTTCGATTGTTTTCGATTGTTTTCGATTGTTTTCGATGGTTTTCGATTGTTTTCGATGGTTTTCGATGGTTTTCGATTGTTTTCGATGGTTTTCGATTGTTTTCGATTGTTTTCGATTGTTTTCGATTGTTTTCGATTGTTTTCGATTGTTTTCGATTGTTTTCGATTGTTTTCGATGGTTTTCGATTGTTTTCGATTGTTTTCGATTGTTTTCGATGGTTTTCGATTGTTTTCGATGGTTTTCGATGGTTTTCGATGGTTTTCGATTGTTTTCGATGGTTTTCGATTGTTTTCGATTGTTTTCGATTGTTTTCGATTGTTTTCGATTGTTTTCGATTGTTTTCGATGGTTTTCGATTGTTTTCGATTGTTTTCGATTGTTTTCGATTGTTTTCGATTGTTTTCGATGGTTTTCGATTGTTTTCGATGGTTTTCGATTGTTTTCGATTGTTTTCGATGGTTTTCGATTGTTTTCGATTGTTTTCGATTGTTTTCGATGGTTTTTGATGGTTTTCGATTGTTTTCGATGGTTTTCGATTGTTTTCGATTGTTTTCGATGGTTTTCGATTGTTTTCGATTGTTTTCGATTGTTTTCGATTGTTTTCGATTGTTTTCGATTGTTTTCGATTGTTTTCGATTGTTTTCGATGGTTTTCGATTGTTTTCGATTGTTTTCGATTGTTTTCGATGGTTTTCGATTGTTTTCGATTGTTTTCGATGGTTTTCGATTGTTTTCGATGGTTTTCGATTGTTTTCGATTGTTTTCGATGGTTTTCGATTGTTTTCGATTGTTTTCGATTGTTTTCGATTGTTTTCGATTGTTTTCGATGGTTTTCGATTGTTTTCGATGGTTTTCGATGGTTTTCGATTGTTTTCGATGGTTTTCGATTGTTTTCGATTGTTTTCGATTGTTTTCGATTGTTTTCGATTGTTTTCGATGGTTTTCGATGGTTTTCGATTGTTTTCGATGGTTTTCGATTGTTTTCGATGGTTTTCGATTGTTTTCGATTGTTTTCGATTGTTTTCGATTGTTTTCGATTGTTTTCGATTGTTTTCGATGGTTTTCGATTGTTTTCGATTGTTTTCGATTGTTTTCGATGGTTTTCGATTGTTTTCGATGGTTTTCGATGGTTTTCGATGGTTTTCGATTGTTTTCGATGGTTTTCGATTGTTTTCGATTGTTTTCGATTGTTTTCGATTGTTTTCGATTGTTTTCGATTGTTTTCGATTGTTTTCGATGGTTTTCGATTGTTTTCGATTGTTTTCGATTGTTTTCGATTGTTTTCGATTGTTTTCGATGGTTTTCGATTGTTTTCGATGGTTTTCGATTGTTTTCGATTGTTTTCGATGGTTTTCGATTGTTTTCGATTGTTTTCGATGGTTTTCGATGGTTTTCGATGGTTTTCGATTGTTTTCGATGGTTTTCGATTGTTTTCGATTGTTTTCGATGGTTTTCGATTGTTTTCGATTGTTTTCGATTGTTTTCGATTGTTTTCGATTGTTTTCGATTGTTTTCGATTGTTTTCGATTGTTTTCGATGGTTTTCGATTGTTTTCGATTGTTTTCGATTGTTTTCGATGGTTTTCGATTGTTTTCGATTGTTTTCGATGGTTTTCGATTGTTTTCGATGGTTTTCGATTGTTTTCGATTGTTTTCGATGGTTTTCGATTGTTTTCGATTGTTTTCGATTGTTTTCGATTGTTTTCGATTGTTTTCGATGGTTTTCGATGGTTTTCGATGGTTTTCGATTGTTTTCGATGGTTTTCGATTGTTTTCGATTGTTTTCGATTGTTTTCGATTGTTTTCGATTGTTTTCGATTGTTTTCGATTGTTTTCGATTGTTTTCGATTGTTTTCGATTGTTTTCGATGGTTTTCGATTGTTTTCGATTGTTTTCGATTGTTTTCGATTGTTTTCGATGGTTTTCGATTGTTTTCGATGGTTTTCGATTGTTTTCGATTGTTTTCGATGGTTTTCGATTGTTTTCGATTGTTTTCGATTGTTTTCGATGGTTTTCGATGGTTTTCGATGGTTTTCGATGGTTTTCGATTGTTTTCGATGGTTTTCGATTGTTTTCGATTGTTTTCGATTGTTTTCGATTGTTTTCGATTGTTTTCGTTTGTTTTCGATTGTTTTCGATTGTTTTCGATGGTTTTCGATTGTTTTCGATTGTTTTCGATTGTTTTCGATGGTTTTCGATGGTTTTCGATTGTTTTCGATGGTTTTCGATTGTTTTCGATTGTTTTCGATTGTTTTCGATTGTTTTCGATTGTTTTCGATGGTTTTCGATTGTTTTCGATTGTTTTCGATTGTTTTCGATTGTTTTCGATTGTTTTCGATGGTTTTCGATGGTTTTCGATTGTTTTCGATGGTTTTCGATTGTTTTCGATTGTTTTCGATGGTTTTCGATTGTTTTCGATTGTTTTCGATTGTTTTCGATGGTTTTCGATTGTTTTCGATGGTTTTCGATTGTTTTCGATGGTTTTCGATTGTTTTCGATTGTTTTCGATGGTTTTCGATTGTTTTCGATTGTTTTCGATTGTTTTCGATGGTTTTCGATTGTTTTCGATGGTTTTCGATTGTTTTCGATTGTTTTCGATGGTTTTCGATTGTTTTCGATTGTTTTCGATTGTTTTCGATTGTTTTCGATTGTTTTCGATTGTTTTCGATTGTTTTCGATTGTTTTCGATTGTTTTCGATGGTTTTCGATTGTTTTCGATTGTTTTCGATTGTTTTCGATTGTTTTCGATTGTTTTCGATTGTTTTCGATTGTTTTCGATGGTTTTCGATGGTTTTCGATTGTTTTCGATTGTTTTCGATTGTTTTCGATTGTTTTCGATTGTTTTCGATTGTTTTCGATGGTTTTCGATTGTTTTCGATTGTTTTCGATTGTTTTCGATTGTTTTCGATTGTTTTCGATTGTTTTCGATGGTTTTCGATTGTTTTCGATGGTTTTCGATTGTTTTCGATTGTTTTCGATTGTTTTCGATTGTTTTCGATTGTTTTCGATTGTTTTCGATTGTTTTCGATGGTTTTCGATTGTTTTCGATTGTTTTCGATTTTTTTCGATTGTTTTCGATGGTTTTCGATTGTTTTCGATTGTTTTCGATTGTTTTCGATTGTTTTCGATGGTTTTCGATTGTTTTCGATTGTTTTCGATTGTTTTCGATGGTTTTCGATTGTTTTCGATTGTTTTCGATGGTTTTCGATTGTTTTCGATGGTTTTCGATGGTTTTCGATGGTTTTCGATTGTTTTCGATGGTTTTCGATTGTTTTCGATTGTTTTCGATTGTTTTCGATTGTTTTCGATTGTTTTCGATTGTTTTCGATTGTTTTCGATGGTTTTCGATTGTTTTCGATTGTTTTCGATTGTTTTCGATTGTTTTCGATTGTTTTCGATGGTTTTCGATTGTTTTCGATGGTTTTCGATTGTTTTCGATTGTTTTCGATGGTTTTCGATTGTTTTCGATTGTTTTCGATTGTTTTCGATGGTTTTCGATGGTTTTCGATTGTTTTCGATGGTTTTCGATTGTTTTCGATTGTTTTCGATGGTTTTCGATTGTTTTCGATTGTTTTCGATGTTTTCGATTGTTTTCGATTGTTTTCGATTGTTTTCGATTGTTTTCGATTGTTTTCGATTGTTTTCGATGGTTTTCGATTGTTTTCGATTGTTTTCGATTGTTTTCGATGGTTTTCGATTGTTTTCGATTGTTTTCGATGGTTTTCGATTGTTTTCGATGGTTTTCGATTGTTTTCGATTGTTTTCGATGGTTTTCGATTGTTTTCGATTGTTTTCGATTGTTTTCGATTGTTTTCGATTGTTTTCGATGGTTTTCGATTGTTTTCGATGGTTTTCGATGGTTTTCGATTGTTTTCGATGGTTTTCGATTGTTTTCGATTGTTTTCGATTGTTTTCGATTGTTTTCGATTGTTTTCGATTGTTTTCGATTGTTTTCGATTGTTTTCGATTGTTTTCGATTGTTTTCGATTGTTTTCGATGGTTTTCGATTGTTTTCGATTGTTTTCGATTGTTTTCGATTGTTTTCGATTGTTTTCGATGGTTTTCGATTGTTTTCGATTGTTTTCGATGGTTTTCGATTGTTTTCGATTGTTTTCGATTGTTTTCGATGGTTTTCGATGGTTTTCGATGGTTTTCGATTGTTTTCGATGGTTTTCGATTGTTTTCGATTGTTTTCGATGGTTTTCGATTGTTTTCGATTGTTTTCGATTGTTTTCGATTGTTTTCGATTGTTTTCGATTGTTTTCGATGGTTTTCGATTGTTTTCGATTGTTTTCGATTGTTTTCGATGGTTTTCGATTGTTTTCGATTGTTTTCGATTGTTTTCGATTGTTTTCGATTGTTTTCGATGGTTTTCGATGGTTTTCGATTGTTTTCGATTGTTTTCGATTGTTTTCGATTGTTTTCGATTGTTTTCGATTGTTTTCGATTGTTTTCGATGGTTTTCGATTGTTTTCGATTGTTTTCGATTGTTTTCGATGGTTTTCGATGGTTTTCGATTGTTTTCGATGGTTTTCGATGGTTTTCGATGGTTTTCGATGGTTTTCGATTGTTTTCGATGGTTTTCGATGGTTTTCGATTGTTTTCGATGGTTTTCGATTGTTTTCGATTGTTTTCGATTGTTTTCGATGGTTTTCGATTGTTTTCGATTGTTTTCGATGGTTTTCGATTGTTTTCGATGGTTTTCGATTGTTTTCGATTGTTTTCGATGGTTTTCGATTGTTTTCGATTGTTTTCGATTGTTTTCGATGGTTTTCGATGGTTTTCGATTGTTGTTTTCGATGGTTTTCGATTGTTTTCGTTTGTTTTCGATGGTTTTCGATTGTTTTCGATTGTTTTCGATTGTTTTCGATTGTTTTCGATTGTTTTCGATTGTTTTCGATTGTTTTCGATTGTTTTCGATTGTTTTCGATTGTTTTCGATGGTTTTCGATTGTTTTCGATTGTTTTCGATTGTTTTCCATTGTTTTCGATTGTTTTCGATGGTTTTCGATTGTTTTCGATGGTTTTCGATTGTTTTCGATTGTTTTCGATGGTTTTCGATTGTTTTCGATTGTTTTCGATTGTTTTCGATGGTTTTCGATTGTTTTCGATGGTTTTCGATTGTTTTCGATGGTTTTCGATTGTTTTCGATTGTTTTCGATGGTTTTCGATTGTTTTCGATTGTTTTCGATTGTTTTCGATGGTTTTCGATTGTTTTCGATGGTTTTCGATTGTTTTCGATTGTTTTCGATGGTTTTCGATGGTTTTCGATTGTTTTCGAAGGTTTTCGATTGTTTTCGATTGTTTTCGATTGTTTTCGATTGTTTTCGATTGTTTTCGATTGTTTTCGATGGTTTTCGATTGTTTTCGATTGTTTTCGATTGTTTTCGATTGTTTTCGATTGTTTTCGATTGTTTTCGATTGTTTTCGATGGTTTTCGATGGTTTTCGATTGTTTTCGATTGTTTTCGATGGTTTTCGATTGTTTTCGATTGTTTTCGATTGTTTTCGATGGTTTTCGATTGTTTTCGATTGTTTTCGATGGTTTTCGATTGTTTTCGATGGTTTTCGATTGTTTTCGATTGTTTTCGATGGTTTTCGATTGTTTTCGATTGTTTTCGATTGTTTTCGATGGTTTTCGATGGTTTTCGATTGTTTTCGATGGTTTTCGATTGTTTTCGATTGTTTTCGATGGGTTTCGATTGTTTTCGATTGTTTTCGATTGTTTTCGATTGTTTTCGATTGTTTTCGATTGTTTTCGATTGTTTTCGATTGTTTTCGATTGTTTTCGATTGTTTTCGATTGTTTTCGATGGTTTTCGATTGTTTTCGATTGTTTTCGATTGTTTTCCATTGTTTTCGATTGTTTTCGATGGTTTTCGATTGTTTTCGATGGTTTTCGATTGTTTTCGATTGTTTTCGATGGTTTTCGATTGTTTTCGATTGTTTTCGATTGTTTTCGATGGTTTTCGATTGTTTTCGATGGTTTTCGATTGTTTTCGATGGTTTTCGATTGTTTTCGATTGTTTTCGATGGTTTTCGATTGTTTTCGATTGTTTTCGATTGTTTTCGATGGTTTTCGATTGTTTTCGATGGTTTTCGATTGTTTTCGATTGTTTTCGATGGTTTTCGATGGTTTTCGATTGTTTTCGAAGGTTTTCGATTGTTTTCGATTGTTTTCGATTGTTTTCGATTGTTTTCGATTGTTTTCGATTGTTTTCGATGGTTTTCGATTGTTTTCGATTGTTTTCGATTGTTTTCGATTGTTTTCGATTGTTTTCGATTGTTTTCGATTGTTTTCGATGGTTTTCGATGGTTTTCGATTGTTTTCGATTGTTTTCGATGGTTTTCGATTGTTTTCGATGGTTTTCGATTGTTTTCGATTGTTTTCAATTGTTTTCGATGGTTTTCGTTTGTTTTCGATTGTTTTCGATGGTTTTCGATTGTTTTCGATTGTTTTCGATGGTTTTCGATGGTTTTCGATGGTTTTCGATTGTTTTCGAAGGTTTTCGATTGTTTTCGATTGTTTTCGATTGTTTTCGATTGTTTTCGATGGTTTTCGATTGTTTTCGATGGTTTTCGATTGTTTTCGATTGTTTTCGATGGTTTTCGATTGTTTTCGATTGTTTTCGATTGTTTTCGATTGTTTTCGATTGTTTTCGATTGTTTTCGATTGTTTTCGATGGTTTTCGATTGTTTTCGATGGTTTTCGATTGTTTTCAATGGTTTTCGATTGTTTTCCGTGGTTTTCGATGGTTTTCGATTGTTTTCGATTGTTTTTGATTGTTTTCGATTGTTTTCGATGGTTTTCGATTGTTTTCGATTGTTTTCGATTGTTTTCGATTGTTTTCGATGGTTTTCGATTGTTTTCGATTGTTTTCGATGGTTTTCGATGGTTTTCGATTGTTTTCGATGGTTTTCGATGGTTTTCGATTGTTTTCGATGGTTTTCGATTGTTTTCGATTGTTTTCGATTGTTTTCGATGGTTTTCGATTGTTTTCGATTGTTTTCGATTGTTTTCGATGGTTTTCGATTGTTTTCGATTGTTTTCGATTGTTTTCGATGGTTTTCGATTGTTTTCGATTGTTTTCGATTCTTTTCGATTGTTTTCGATGGTTTTCGATTGTTTTCGATTGTTTTCGATTGTTTTCGATGGTTTTCGATTGTTTTCGATTGTTTTCGATTGTTTTCGATTGTTTTCGATGGTTTTCGATTGTTTTCGATGGTTTTCGATTGTTTTCGATTGTTTTCGATTGTTTTCGATTGTTTTCGATTGTTTTCGATTGTTTTCGATTGTTTTCGATGGTTTTCGATTGTTTTCGATGGTTTTCGATTGTTTTCGATGGTTTTCGATTGTTTTCGATTGTTTTCGATGGTTTTCGATTGTTTTCGATTGTTTTCGATTGTTTTCGATGGTTTTCGATTGTTTTCGATGGTTTTCGATTGTTTTCGATTGTTTTCGATGGTTTTCGATGGTTTTCGATTGTTTTCGAAGGTTTTCGATTGTTTTCGATTGTTTTCGATTGTTTTCGATTGTTTCCGATTGTTTTCGATTGTTTTCGATGGTTTTCGATTGTTTTCGATTGTTTTCGATTGTTTTCGATTGTTTTCGATTGTTTTCGATTGTTTTCGATTGTTTTCGATGGTTTTCGATGGTTTTCGATTGTTTTCGATTGTTTTCGATGGTTTTCGATTGTTTTCGATGGTTTTCGATTGTTTTCGATTGTTTTCAATTGTTTTCGATGGTTTTCGTTTGTTTTCGATTGTTTTCGATGGTTTTCGATTGTTTTCGATTGTTTTCGATGGTTTTCGATGGTTTTCGATGGTTTTCGATTGTTTTCGAAGGTTTTCGATTGTTTTCGATTGTTTTCGATTGTTTTCGATTGTTTTCGATGGTTTTCGATTGTTTTCGATGGTTTTCGATTGTTTTCGATTGTTTTCGATGGTTTTCGATTGTTTTCGATTGTTTTCGATTGTTTTCGATTGTTTTCGATTGTTTTCGATTGTTTTCGATTGTTTTCGATGGTTTTCGATTGTTTTCGATGGTTTTCGATTGTTTTCAATGGTTTTCGATTGTTTTCCGTGGTTTTCGATGGTTTTCGATTGTTTTCGATTGTTTTTGATTGTTTTCGATTGTTTTCGATGGTTTTCGATTGTTTTCGATTGTTTTCGATTGTTTTCGATTGTTTTCGATGGTTTTCGATTGTTTTCGATGGTTTTCGATGGTTTTCGATGGTTTTCGATTGTTTTCGATGGTTTTCGATGGTTTTCGATTGTTTTCGATGGTTTTCGATTGTTTTCGATTGTTTTCGATTGTTTTCGATGGTTTTCGATTGTTTTCGATTGTTTTCGATTGTTTTCGATGGTTTTCGATTGTTTTCGATTGTTTTCGATTGTTTTCGATGGTTTTCGATTGTTTTCGATTGTTTTCGATTCTTTTCGATTGTTTTCGATGGTTTTCGATTGTTTTCGATTGTTTTCGATTGTTTTCGATGGTTTTCGATTGTTTTCGATTGTTTTCGATTGTTTTCGATTGTTTTCGATGGTTTTCGATTGTTTTCCATGGTTTTCGATTGTTTTCGATTGTTTTCGATTGTTTTCGATTGTTTTCGATTGTTTTCGAGTGTTTTCGATTGTTTTCGATAGTTTTCGATTGTTTTCGATTGTTTTCGATTGTTTTCGTTGGTTTTCGATTGTTTTCCGTGGTTTTCGATTACTTTCGATTGGTTTCGATTGTTTTCGATGGTTTTCGATTGTTTTCGATGGTTTTCGATTGTTTTCGATTGTTTTCGATGGTTTTCGATTGTTTTCGATGGTTTTCGATTGTTTTCGATTGTTTTCGATTGTTTTCGATTGTTTTCGATTGTTTTCGATAGTTTTCGATTGTTTTCGATGGTTTTCGATGGTTTTCGATGGTTTTCGATTGTTTTCGATTGTTTTCGATTGTTTTCGATTGTTTTCGATGGATTTCGATTGTTTTCAATTGTTTTCGATTGTTTTCGATTGTTTTCCATTGTTTTCGATTGTTTTCGATTGTTTTCGATTGTTTTCGATAGTTTTCGATTGTTTTCGATTGTTTTCGATGGTTTTCGATTGTTTTCGATTGTTTTCGATTGTTTTCGATTGTTTTCGATTGTTTTCGATTGTTTTCGATTGTTTTCGATTGTTTTCGATGGTTTTCGATTGTTTTCGATTGTTTTCGATTGTTTTCGATGGTTTTCGATTGTTTTCGATAGTTTTCGATTGTTTTCGATTGTTTTCGTTGGTTTTCGATTGTTTTCCGTGGTTTTCGATTATTTTCGATTGGTTTCGATTGTTTTCGATGGTTTTCGATTGTTTTCGATGGTTTTCGATTGTTTTCGATTGTTTTCGATGGTTTTCGATTGTTTTCGATTGTTTTCGATTGTTTTCGATTGTTTTCGATGGTTTTCGATTGTTTTCGATAGTTTTCGATTGTTTTCGATTGTTTTCGATTGTTTTCGTTGGTTTTCGATTGTTTTCCGTGGTTTTCGATGGTTTTCGATTGTTTTCGATTGTTTTCGATTGTTTTCGATTGTTTTCGATAGTTTTCGATTGTTTTCGATTGTTTTCGATGGTTTTCGATTGTTTTCAATTGTTTTCGATTGTTTTCGATTGTTTTCGATTGTTTTCGATGGTTTTCGATGGTTTTCGATTGTTTTCGATGGTTTTCGATTGTTTTCGATTGTTTTCGATGGTTTTCGATTGTTTTCGATTGTTTTCGATTGTTTTCGATTGTTTTCGATGGTTTTCGATTGTTTTCGATTGTTTTCGATTGTTTTCGATTGTTTTCGATGGTTTTCGATTGTTTTCGATTGTTTTCGATTGTTTTCGATGGTTTTCGATTGTTTTCGATGGTTTTCGATTGTTTTCGATTGTTTTCGATGGTTTTCGATTGTTTTCGATTGTTTTCGATTGTTTTCGATGGTTTTCGATTGTTTTCGATGGTTTTCGATGGTTTTCGATTGTTTTCGATGGTTTTCGATTGTTTTCGATTGTTTTCGATGGTTTTCGATTGTTTTCGATTGTTTTCGTTGGTTTTCGATGGTTTTCCGTGGTTTTCGATTATTTTCGATTGGTTTCGATTGTTTTCGATGGTTTTCGATTGTTTTCGATGGTTTTCGATTGTTTTCGATTGTTTTCGATGGTTTTCGATTGTTTTCGATTGTTTTCGATTGTTTTCGATTGTTTTCGATGGTTTTCGATTGTTTTCGATAGTTTTCGATTGTTTTCGATTGTTTTCGATTGTTTTCGTTGGTTTTCGATTGTTTTCCGTGGTTTTCGATGGTTTTCGATTGTTTTCGATTGTTTTCGATTGTTTTCGATTGTTTTCGATAGTTTTCGATTGTTTTCGATTGTTTTCGATGGTTTTCGATTGTTTTCAATTGTTTTCGATTGTTTTCGATTGTTTTCGATTGTTTTCGATTGTTTTCGATTGTTTTCGATGGTTTTCGATTGTTTTCGATGGTTTTCGATTGTTTTCCGTGGTTTTCGATGGTTTTCGATTGTTTTCGATTGTTTTCGATTGTTTTTGATTGTTTTCGATTGTTTTCGATTGTTTTCGATTGTTTTCGATGGTTTTCGTTTGTTTTCGATTGTTTTCGATGGTTTTCGATTGTTTTCGATTGTTTTCGATGGTTTTCGATGGTTTTCGATTGTTTTCGAAGGTTTTCGATTGTTTTCGATTGTTTTCGATTGTTTTCGATTGTTTTCGATGGTTTTCGATTGTTTTCGATGGTTTTCGATTGTTTTCGATTGTTTTCGATGGTTTTCGATTGTTTTCGATTGTTTTCGATTGTTTTCGATTGTTTTCCATTGTTTTCGATTGTTTTCGATTGTTTTCGATGGTTTTCGATTGTTTTCGATGGTTTTCGATTGTTTTCAATGGTTTTCGATTGTTTTCCGTGGTTTTCGATGGTTTTCGATTGTTTTCGATGGTTTTCGATTGTTTTCGATTGTTTTCGATTGTTTTCGATTGTTTTCGATGGTTTTCGATTGTTTTCGATTGTTTTCGATTGTTTTCGATTGTTTTCGATGGTTTTCGATTGTTTTCGATTGTTTTCGATGGTTTTCGATGGTTTTCGATTGTTTTCGATGGTTTTCGATGGTTTTCGATTGTTTTCGATTGTTTTCGATTGTTTTCGATTGTTTTCGATGGTTTTCGATTGTTTTCGATTGTTTTCGATTGTTTTCGATTGTTTTCGATGGTTTTCGATTGTTTTCGATTGTTTTCGATGGTTTTCGATGGTTTTCGATTGTTTTCGATGGTTTTCGATGGTTTTCGATTGTTTTCGATGGTTTTCGACTGTTTTCGATTGTTTTCGATTGTTTTCGATTGTTTTCGATTGTTTTCGATTGTTTTCGATTGTTTTCGATTGTTTTCGATTGTTTTCGATGGTTTTCGATTGTTTTCGATTGTTTTCGATTCTTTTCGATTGTTTTCGATGGTTTTCGATTGTTTTCCGTGGTTTTCGATGGTTTTCGATTGTTTTCGATGGTTTTCGATTGTTTTCGATGGTTTTCGATTGTTTTCGATTGTTTTTGATTGTTTTCGATTGTTTTCGATGGTTTTCGATTGTTTTCGATTGTTTTCGATTGTTTTCGATTGTTTTCGATTGTTTTCGATTGTTTTCGATTGTTTTCGATTGTTTTCGATAGTTTTCGATTGTTTTCGATGGTTTTCGATGGTTTTCGATGGTTTTCGATTGTTTTCGATTGTTTTCGATTGTTTTCGATTGTTTTCGATTGTTTTCGATGGTTTTCGATTGTTTTCAATTGTTTTCGATTGTTTTCGATTGTTTTCGATTGTTTTCGATTGTTTTCGATTGTTTTCGATTGTTTTCGATAGTTTTCGATTGTTTTCGATTGTTTTCGATGGTTTTCGATTGTTTTCGATTGTTTTCGATTGTTTTCGATTGTTTTCGATTGTTTTCGATTGTTTTCGATTGTTTTCGATTGTTTTCGATGGTTTTCGATTGTTTTCGATTGTTTTCGATGGTTTTCGATTGTTTTCGATGGTTTTCGATTGTTTTCGATTGTTTTCGATGGTTTTCGATTGTTTTCGATGGTTTTCGATTGTTTTCGATGGTTTTCGATTGTTTTCGATTGTTTTCGATAGTTTTCGATTGTTTTCGATTGTTTTCGTTGGTTTTCGATTGTTTTCCGTGGTTTTCGATTATTTTCGATTGGTTTCGATTGTTTTCGATGGTTTTCGATTGTTTTCGATGGTTTTCGATTGTTTTCGATTGTTTTCGATGGTTTTCGATTGTTTTCGATTGTTTTCGATTGTTTTCGATTGTTTTCGATGGTTTTCGATTGTTTTCGATAGTTTTCGATTGTTTTCGATTGTTTTCGATTGTTTTCGTTGGTTTTCGATTGTTTTCCGTGGTTTTCGATGGTTTTCGATTGTTTTCGATTGTTTTCGATTGTTTTCGATTGTTTTCGATAGTTTTCGATTGTTTTCGATTGTTTTCGATGGTTTTCGATTGTTTTCAATTGTTTTCGATTGTTTTCGATTGTTTTCGATTGTTTTCGATGGTTTTCGATGGTTTTCGATTGTTTTCGATGGTTTTCGATTGTTTTCGATTGTTTTCGATGGTTTTCGATTGTTTTCGATTGTTTTCGATTGTTTTCGATTGTTTTCGATGGTTTTCGATTGTTTTCGATTGTTTTCGATTGTTTTCGATGGTTTTCGATTGTTTTCGATTGTTTTCGATTGTTTTCGATGGTTTTCGATTGTTTTCGATGGTTTTCGATTGTTTTCGATTGTTTTCGATGGTTTTCGATTGTTTTCGATTGTTTTCGATTGTTTTCGATGGTTTTCGATTGTTTTCGATGGTTTTCGATGGTTTTCGATTGTTTTCGATGGTTTTCGATTGTTTTCGATTGTTTTCGATGGTTTTCGATTGTTTTCGATTGTTTTCGATTGTTTTCGATTGTTTTCGATGGTTTTCGATTGTTTTCGATTGTTTTCGATTGTTTTCGATGGTTTTCGATTGTTTTCGATGGTTTTCGATGGTTTTCGATTGTTTTCGATTGTTTTCGATTGTTTTCGATTGTTTTCGATGGTTTTCGTTTGTTTTCGATTGTTTTCGATGGTTTTCGATTGTTTTCGATTGTTTTCGATGGTTTTCGATGGTTTTCGATGGTTTTCGATTGTTTTCGAAGGTTTTCGATGGTTTTCGATTGTTTTCGATTGTTTTCGATAGTTTTCGATTGTTTTCGATTGTTTTCGATTGTTTTCGTTGGTTTTCGATTGTTTTCCGTGGTTTTCGATTATTTTCGATAGTTTTCGATTGTTTTCGATTGTTTTCGATTGTTTTCGTTGGTTTTCGATTGTTTTCCGTGGTTTTCGATTATTTTCGATTGGTTTCGATTGTTTTCGATGGTTTTCGATTGTTTTCGATGGTTTTCGATTGTTTTCGATAGTTTTCGATTGTTTTCGATGGTTTTCGATGGTTTTCGATGGTTTTCGATTGTTTTCGATTGTTTTCGATAGTTTCGATTGTTTTCGATTGTTTTCGATGGTTTTCGATTGTTTTCGATTGTTTTCGATTGTTTTCGATTGTTTTCGATTGTTTTCGATGGTTTTCGATTGTTTTCGATTGTTTTCGATTGTTTTCGATGGTTTTCGATTGTTTTCGATGGTTTTCGATGGTTTTCGATTGTTTTCGATTGTTTTCGATTGTTTTCGATTGTTTTCGATTGTTTTCGATTGTTTTCGATGGTTTTCGTTTGTTTTCGATTGTTTTCGATGGTTTTCGATTGTTTTCGATTGTTTTCGATGGTTTTCGATGGTTTTCGATGGTTTTCGATTGTTTTCGATTGTTTTCGATTGTTTTCGATGGTTTTCGATTGTTTTCGATTGTTTTCGATTGTTTTCGATTGTTTTCGATTGTTTTCGATTGTTTTCGATTGTTTTCGATGGTTTTCGATTGTTTTCGATGGTTTTCGATTGTTTTCAATGGTTTTCGATTGTTTTCCGTGGTTTTCGATGGTTTTCGATTGTTTTCGATGGTTTTCGATTGTTTTCGATTGTTTTTGATTGTTTTCGATTGTTTTCGATGTTTTTCGATTGTTTTCGATTGTTTTCGATTGTTTTCGATTGTTTTCGATGGTTTTCGATTGTTTTCGATTGTTTTCGATGGTTTTCGATGGTTTTCGATTGTTTTCGATGGTTTTCGATGGTTTTCGATTGTTTTCGATGGTTTTCGATTGTTTTCGATTGTTTTCGATTGTTTTCGAGTGTTTTCGATTGTTTTCGATTGTTTTCGATGGTTTTCGATTGTTTTCGATTGTTTTCGATTGTTTTCGATTGTTTTCGATTGTTTTCGATTGTTTTCGATTGTTTTCGATTGTTTTCGATTGTTTTCGATGGTTTTCGATTGTTTTCGATTGTTTTCGATTCTTTTCGATTGTTTTCGATGGTTTTCGATTGTATTCGATTGTTTTCGATTGTTTTCGATGGTTTTCGATTGTTTTCGATTGTTTTCGATTGTTTTCGATTGTTTTCGATTGTTTTCGATTGTTTTCGATTGTTTTCGATTGTTTTCGATTGTTTTCGATTGTTTTCGATGGTTTTCGATTGTTTTCGATTGTTTTCGATTGTTTTCGATGGTTTTCGATTGTTTTCGTTTGTTTTCGATAGTTTTCGATTGTTTTCGATTGTTTTCGATGGTTTTCGATTGTTTTCAATTGTTTTCGATTGTTTTCGATTGTTTTCGATTGTTTTCGATTGTTTTCGATTGTTTTCGATTGTTTTCGATAGTTTTCGATTGTTTTCGATTGTTTTCGATGGTTTTCGATTGTTTTCGATTGTTTTCGATTGTTTTCGATTGTTTTCGATTGTTTTCGATTGTTTTCGATTGTTTTCGATGGTTTTCGATTGTTTTCGATTGTTTTCGATTGTTTTCGATGGTTTTCGATTGTTTTCGATTGTTTTCGATTGTTTTCGATGGTTTTCGATTGTTTTCGATTGTTTTCGATTGTTTTCGATTGTTTTCGATTGTTTTCGATTGTTTTCGATTGTTTTCGATGGTTTTCGATTGTTTTCGATGGTTTTCGTTTGTTTTCGATTGTTTTCGATGGTTTTCGATTGTTTTCGCTTGTTTTCGATTGTTTTCGATGGTTTTCGATTGTTTTCGATGGTTTTCGATGGTTTTCGATTGTTTTCGATGGTTTTCGATTGTTTTCGATTGTTTTCGATTGTTTTCGATTGTTTTCGATTGTTTTCGATTGTTTTCGATTGTTTTCGATGGTTTTCGATTGTTTTCGATTGTTTTCGATTGTTTTCGATTGTTTTCGATTGTTTTCGATTGTTTTCGATGGTTTTCGATTGTTTTCGATGGTTTTCGATTGTTTTCGATTGTTTTCGAGTGTTTTCGAGTGTTTTCGATTGTTTTCGATAGTTTTCGATTGTTTTCGATTGTTTTCGATTGTTTTCGTTGGTTTTCGATTGTTTTCCGTGGTTTTCGATTATTTTCGATTGGTATCGATTGTTTTCGATGGTTTTCGATTGTTTTCGATGGTTTTCGATTGTTTTCGATTGTTTTCGATGGTTTTCGATTGTTTTCGATGGTTTTCGATTGTTTTCGATTGTTTTCGATTGTTTTCGATGGTTTTCGATTGTTTTCGATTGTTTTCGATTGTTTTCGATGGTTTTCGATGGTTTTCGATTGTTTTCGATTGTTTTCGATGGTTTTCGATTGTTTTCGATTGTTTTCGATTGTTTTCGATTGTTTTCGATTGTTTTCGATTGTTTTCGATTGTTTTCGATGGTTTTCGATTGTTTTCGATTGTTTTCGATTGTTTTCGATTGTTTTCGATTGTTTTCGATTGTTTTCGATTGTTTTCGATTGTTTTCGATGGTTTTCGATTGTTTTCGATGGTTTTCGATTGTTTTCGATTGTTTTCGATGGTTTTCGATTGTTTTCGATTGTTTTCGATGGTTTTCGATTGTTTTCGATGGTTTTCGATGGTTTTCGATTGTTTTCGATGGTTTTCGATTGTTTTCGATTGTTTTCGATTGTTTTCGATTGTTTTCGATTGTTTTCGATTGTTTTCGATTGTTTTCGATTGTTTTCGATGGTTTTCGATTGTTTTCGATTGTTTTCGATGGTTTTCGATTGTTTTCGATTGTTTTCGATGGTTTTCGATGGTTTTCGATGGTTTTCGATTGTTTTCGATTGTTTTCGATTGTTTTCGATTGTTTTCGATTGTTTTCGATTGTTTTCGATTGTTTTCGATTGTTTTCGATTGTTTTCGATGGTTTTCGATTGTTTTCGATGGTTTTCGATTGTTTTCAATGGTTTTCGATTGTTTTCCGCGGTTTTCGATTGTTTTCGATTGTTTTCGATGGTTTTCGATTGTTTTCGATGGTTTTCGATTGTTTTCGATTGTTTTCGATGGTTTTCGATTGTTTTCGATGGTTTTCGATTGTTTTCGATGGTTTTCGATTGTTTTCGATTGTTTTCGATAGTTTTCGATTGTTTTCGATTGTTTTCGATTGTTTTCGTTGGTTTTCGATTGTTTTCCGTGGTTTTCGATTATTTTCGATTGGTTTCGATTGTTTTCGATGGTTTTCGATTGTTTTCGATGGTTTTCGATTGTTTTCGATGGTTTTCGATTGTTTTCGATTGTTTTCGATGGTTTTCGATTGTTTTCGATTGTTTTCGATTGTTTTCGATTGTTTTTGATGGTTTTCGATTGTTTTCGATAGTTTTCGATTGTTTTCGATTGTTTTCGATTGTTTTCGTTGGTTTTCGATTGTTTTCCGTGGTTTTCGATTAGTTTCGATTGGTTTCGATTGTTTTCGATGGTTTTCGATTGTTTTCGATGGTTTTCGATTGTTTTCGATAGTTTTCGATTGTTTTCGATGGTTTTCGATGGTTTTCGATGGTTTTCGATTGTTTTCGATTGTTTTCGATTGTTTTCGATTGTTTTCGATTGTTTTCGATTGTTTTCGATGGTTTTCGATGGTTTTCGATGGTTTTCGATGGTTTTCGATTGTTTTCAATTGTTTTCGATGGTTTTCGATTGTTTTCGATGGTTTTCGATTGTTTTCGATTGTTTTCGATTGTTTTCGATTGTTTTCGATGGTTTTCGTTTGTTTTCGATTGTTTTCAATGGTTTTCGATTGTTTTCCGTGGTTTTCGATGGTTTTCGATTGTTTTCGATGGTTTTCGATTGTTTTCGATTGTTTTTGATTGTTTTCGATTGTTTTCGATGTTTTTCGATTGTTTTCGATTGTTTTCGATTGTTTTCGATTGTTTTCGATGGTTTTCGATTGTTTTCGATTGTTTTCGATGGTTTTCGATTGTTTTCGATTGTTTTCGATTCTTTTCGATTGTTTTCGATGGTTTTCGATTGTTTTCGATGGTTTTCGATTGTTTTCGATTGTTTTCGATGGTTTTCGATTGTTTTCGATGGTTTTCGATTGTTTTCGATTGTTTTCGACGGTTTTCGATTGTTTTCGATTGTTTTCGATTGTTTTCGATGGTTTTCGATTGTTTTCGATGGTTTTCGATGGTTTTCGATGGTTTTCGATTGTTTTCGATGGTTTTCGATGGTTTTCGATTGTTTTCGATGGTTTTCGATTGTTTTCGATTGTTTTCGATAGTTTTCGATTGTTTTCGATTGTTTTCGATTGTTTTCGTTGGTTTTCGATTGTTTTCCGTGGTTTTCGATTATTTTCGATTGGTTTCGATTGTTTTCGATGGTTTTCGATTGTTTTCGATGGTTTTCGATTGTTTTCGATGGTTTTCGATTGTTTTCGATTGTTTTCGATGGTTTTCGATTGTTTTCGATTGTTTTCGATTGTTTTCGATTGTTTTCGATGGTTTTCGATTGTTTTCGATAGTTTTCGATTGTTTTCGATTGTTTTCGATTGTTTTCGTTGGTTTTCGATTGTTTTCCGTGGTTTTCGATTATTTTCGATTGGTTTCGATTGTTTTCGATGGTTTTCGATTGTTTTCGATGGTTTTCGATTGTTTTCGATAGTTTTCGATTGTTTTCGATGGTTTTCGATGGTTTTCGATGGTTTTCGATTGTTTTCGATTGTTTTCGATTGTTTTCGATTGTTTTCGATTGTTTTCGATTGTTTTCGATGGTTTTCGATGGTTTTCGATGGTTTTCGATGGTTTTCGATTGTTTTCAATTGTTTTCGATGGTTTTCGATTGTTTTCGATGGTTTTCGATTGTTTTCGATTGTTTTCGATTGTTTTCGATTGTTTTCGATGGTTTTCGATTGTTTTCAATTGTTTTCGATTGTTTTCGATTGTTTTCGATTGTTTTCGATTGTTTTCGATTGTTTTCGATTGTTTTCGATAGTTTCGATTGTTTTCGATTGTTTTCGATGGTTTTCGATTGTTTTCGATTGTTTTCGATTGTTTTCGATTGTTTTCGATTGTTTTCGATGGTTTTCGATTGTTTTCGATTGTTTTCGATTGTTTTCGATGGTTTTCGATTGTTTTCGATGGTTTTCGATGGTTTTCGATTGTTTTCGATTGTTTTCGATTGTTTTCGATTGTTTTCGATTGTTTTCGATTGTTTTCGATGGTTTTCGTTTGTTTTCGATTGTTTTCGATGGTTTTCGATTGTTTTCGATTGTTTTCGATGGTTTTCGATGGTTTTCGATGGTTTTCGATTGTTTTCGATTGTTTTCGATTGTTTTCGATGGTTTTCGATTGTTTTCGATTGTTTTCGATTGTTTTCGATTGTTTTCGATTGTTTTCGATTGTTTTCGATTGTTTTCGATGGTTTTCGATTGTTTTCGATGGTTTTCGATTGTTTTCAATGGTTTTCGATTGTTTTCCGTGGTTTTCGATGGTTTTCGATTGTTTTCGATGGTTTTCGATTGTTTTCGATTGTTTTTGATTGTTTTCGATTGTTTTCGATGTTTTTCGATTGTTTTCGATTGTTTTCGATTGTTTTCGATTGTTTTCGATGGTTTTCGATTGTTTTCGATTGTTTTCGATGGTTTTCGATGGTTTTCGATTGTTTTCGATGGTTTTCGATGGTTTTCGATTGTTTTCGATGGTTTTCGATTGTTTTCGATTGTTTTCGATTGTTTTCGAGTGTTTTCGATTGTTTTCGATTGTTTTCGATGGTTTTCGATTGTTTTCGATTGTTTTCGATTGTTTTCGATTGTTTTCGATTGTTTTCGATTGTTTTCGATTGTTTTCGATTGTTTTCGATGGTTTTCGATTGTTTTCGATTGTTTTCGATTCTTTTCGATTGTTTTCGATGGTTTTCGATTGTATTCGATTGTTTTCGATTGTTTTCGATGGTTTTCGATTGTTTTCGATTGTTTTCGATTGTTTTCGATTGTTTTCGATTGTTTTCGATTGTTTTCGATTGTTTTCGATTGTTTTCGATTGTTTTCGATTGTTTTCGATGGTTTTCGATTGTTTTCGATTGTTTTCGATTGTTTTCGATGGTTTTCGATTGTTTTCGATTGTTTTCGATAGTTTTCGATTGTTTTCGATTGTTTTCGATGGTTTTCGATTGTTTTCAATTGTTTTCGATTGTTTTCGATTGTTTTCGATTGTTTTCGATTGTTTTCGATTGTTTTCGATTGTTTTCGATAGTTTTCGATTGTTTTCGATTGTTTTCGATGGTTTTCGATTGTTTTCGATTGTTTTCGATTGTTTTCGATTGTTTTCGATTGTTTTCGATTGTTTTCGATTGTTTTCGATGGTTTTCGATTGTTTTCGATTGTTTTCGATTGTTTTCGATGGTTTTCGATTGTTTTCGATTGTTTTCGATTGTTTTCGATGGTTTTCGATTGTTTTCGATTGTTTTCGATTGTTTTCGATTGTTTTCGATTGTTTTCGATTGTTTTCGATTGTTTTCGATGGTTTTCGATTGTTTTCGATGGTTTTCGTTTGTTTTCGATTGTTTTCGATGGTTTTCGATTGTTTTCGATTGTTTTCGATGGTTTTCGATTGTTTTCGATTGTTTTCGAGTGTTTTCGAGTGTTTTCGATTGTTTTCGATAGTTTTCGATTGTTTTCGATTGTTTTCGATTGTTTTCGTTGGTTTTCGATTGTTTTCCGTGGTTTTCGATTATTTTCGATTGGTATCGATTGTTTTCGATGGTTTTCGATTGTTTTCGATGGTTTTCGATTGTTTTCGATTGTTTTCGATGGTTTTCGATTGTTTTCGATGGTTTTCGATTGTTTTCGATTGTTTTCGATTGTTTTCGATGGTTTTCGATTGTTTTCGATTGTTTTCGATTGTTTTCGATGGTTTTCGATGGTTTTCGATTGTTTTCGATTGTTTTCGATGGTTTTCGATTGTTTTCGATTGTTTTCGATTGTTTTCGATTGTTTTCGATTGTTTTCGATTGTTTTCGATTGTTTTCGATGGTTTTCGATTGTTTTCGATTGTTTTCGATTGTTTTCGATTGTTTTCGATTGTTTTCGATTGTTTTCGATTGTTTTCGATTGTTTTCGATGGTTTTCGATTGTTTTCGATGGTTTTCGATTGTTTTCGATTGTTTTCGATGGTTTTCGATTGTTTTCGATTGTTTTCGATGGTTTTCGATTGTTTTCGATGGTTTTCGATGGTTTTCGATTGTTTTCGATGGTTTTCGATTGTTTTCGATTGTTTTCGATTGTTTTCGATTGTTTTCGATTGTTTTCGATTGTTTTCGATGGTTTTCGATTGTTTTCGATTGTTTTCGATGGTTTTCGATTGTTTTCGATTGTTTTCGATGGTTTTCGATGGTTTTCGATGGTTTTCGATTGTTTTCGATGGTTTTCGATTGTTTTCGATTGTTTTCGATTGTTTTCGATTGTTTTCGATTGTTTTCGATTGTTTTCGATTGTTTTCGATTGTTTTCGATGGTTTTCGATTGTTTTCGATGGTTTTCGATTGTTTTCAATGGTTTTCGATTGTTTTCCGTGGTTTTCGATTGTTTTCGATTGTTTTCGATGGTTTTCGATTGTTTTCGATGGTTTTCGATTGTTTTCGATTGTTTTCGATGGTTTTCGATTGTTTTCGATGGTTTTCGATTGTTTTCGATGGTTTTCGATTGTTTTCGATTGTTTTCGATAGTTTTCGATTGTTTTCGATTGTTTTCGATTGTTTTCGTTGGTTTTCGATTGTTTTCCGTGGTTTTCGATTATTTTCGATTGGTTTCGATTGTTTTCGATGGTTTTCGATTGTTTTCGATGGTTTTCGATTGTTTTCGATGGTTTTCGATTGTTTTCGATTGTTTTCGATGGTTTTCGATTGTTTTCGTTTGTTTTCGATTGTTTTCGATGGTTTTCGATTGTTTTCGATTGTTTTCGATGGTTTTCGATGGTTTTCGATGGTTTTCGATGGTTTTCGATTGTTTTCGATTGTTTTCGATTGTTTTCGATGGTTTTCGATTGTTTTCGATTGTTTTCGATTGTTTTCGATTGTTTTCGATTGTTTTCGATTGTTTTCGATTGTTTTCGATGGTTTTCGATTGTTTTCGATGGTTTTCGATTGTTTTCAATGGTTTTCGATTGTTTTCCGTGGTTTTCGATGGTTTTCGATTGTTTTCGATGGTTTTCGATTGTTTTCGATTGTTTTTGATTGTTTTCGATTGTTTTCGATGTTTTTCGATTGTTTTCGATTGTTTTCGATTGTTTTCGATTGTTTTCGATGGTTTTCGATTGTTTTCGATTGTTTTCGATGGTTTTCGATGGTTTTCGATTGTTTTCGATGGTTTTCGATGGTTTTCGATTGTTTTCGATGGTTTTCGATTGTTTTCGATTGTTTTCGATTGTTTTCGAGTGTTTTCGATTGTTTTCGATTGTTTTCGATGGTTTCGATTGTTTTCGATTGTTTTCGATTGTTTTCGATTGTTTTCGATTGTTTTCGATTGTTTTCGATTGTTTTCGATTGTTTTCGATTGTTTTCGATGGTTTTCGATTGTTTTCGATTGTTTTCGATTCTTTTCGATTGTTTTCGATGGTTTTCGATTGTATTCGATTGTTTTCGATTGTTTTCGATGGTTTTCGATTGTTTTCGATTGTTTTCGATTGTTTTCGATTGTTTTCGATTGTTTTCGATTGTTTTCGATTGTTTTCGATTGTTTTCGATTGTTTTCGATTGTTTTCGATGGTTTTCGATTGTTTTCGATTGTTTTCGATTGTTTTCGATGGTTTTCGATTGTTTTCGATTGTTTTCGATTGTTTTCGATTGTTTTCGATTGTTTTCGATTGTTTTCGATTGTTTTCGATGGTTTTCGATTGTTTTCGATTGTTTTCGATTCTTTTCGATTGTTTTCGATGGTTTTCGATTGTTTTCGATGGTTTTCGATTGTTTTCGATTGTTTTCGATGGTTTTCGATTGTTTTCGATGGTTTTCGATTGTTTTCGATTGTTTTCGACGGTTTTCGATTGTTTTCGATTGTTTTCGATTGTTTTCGATGGTTTTCGATTGTTTTCGATGGTTTTCGATGGTTTTCGATGGTTTTCGATGGTTTTCGATTGTTTTCGATTGTTTTCGATGGTTTTCGATTGTTTTCGATTGTTTTCGATTGTTTTCGATTGTTTTCGATTGTTTTCGATTGTTTTCGATTGTTTTCGATTGTTTTCGATTGTTTTCGATGGTTTTCGATTGTTTTCGATTGTTTTCGATTCTTTTCGATTGTTTTCGATGGTTTTCGATTGTTTTCGATTGTTTTCGATTGTTTTCGATGGTTTTCGATTGTTTTCGATTGTTTTCGATGGTTTTCGATTGTTTTCGATTGTTTTCGATTGTTTTCGATTGTTTTCGATGGTTTTCGATTGTTTTCGATGGTTTTCGATTGTTTTCGATTGTTTTCGATTGTTTTCGAGTGTTTTCGATTGTTTTCGATAGTTTTCGATTGTTTTCGATTGTTTTCGATTGTTTTCGTTGGTTTTCGATTGTTTTCCGTGGTTTTCGATTATTTTCGATTGGTTTCGATTGTTTTCGATGGTTTTCGATTGTTTTCGATGGTTTTCGATTGTTTTCGATTGTTTTCGATGGTTTTCGATTGTTTTCGATGGTTTTCGATTGTTTTCGATTGTTTTCGATTGTTTTCGTTGGTTTTCGATTGTTTTCCGTGGTTTTCGATTATTTTCGATTGGTTTCGATTGTTTTCGATGGTTTTCGATTGTTTTCGATGGTTTTCGATTGTTTTCGATTGTTTTCGATGGTTTTCGATTGTTTTCGATGGTTTTCGATTGTTTTCGATTGTTTTCGATTGTTTTCGATTGTTTTCGATTGTTTTCGATAGTTTTCGATTGTTTTCGAGGGTTTTCGATGGTTTTCGATGGTTTTCGATTGTTTTCGATTGTTTTCGATTGTTTTCGATGGTTTTCGATTGTTTTCGATGGTTTTCGATTGTTTTCGATTGTTTTCGATTGTTTTCGATTGTTTTCGATTGTTTTCGATTGTTTTCGATTGTTTTCGATTGTTTTCGATAGTTTTCGATTGTTTTCGATTGTTTTCGATGGTTTTCGATTGTTTTCGATTGTTTTCGATTGTTTTCGATTGTTTTCGATTGTTTTCGATTGTTTTCGATTGTTTTCGATTGTTTTCGATTGTTTTCGATGGTTTTCGATTGTTTTCGATTGTTTTCGATTGTTTTCGATTGTTTTCGATTGTTTTCGATTGTTTTCGATTGTTTTCGATTGTTTTCGATGGTTTTCGATTGTTTTCGATGGTTTTCGATTGTTTTCGATTGTTTTCGATGGTTTTCGATTGTTTTCGATTGTTTTCGATGGTTTTCGATTGTTTTCGATTGTTTTCGATTGTTTTCGATTGTTTTCGATGGTTTACGATTGTTTTCGATGGTTTTCGATTGTTTTCAATGGTTTTCGATTGTTTTCCGTGGTTTTCGATTGTTTTCGATTGTTTTCGATTGTTTTCGATTGTTTTCGTTGGTTTTCGATTGTTTTCCGTGGTTTTCGATTATTTTCGATTGGTTTCGATTGTTTTCGATGGTTTTCGATTGTTTTCGATTGTTTTCGATGGTTTTCGATTGTTTTCGATTGTTTTCGATTGTTTTCGATTGTTTTCGATGGTTTTCGATTGTTTTCGATAGTTTTCGATTGTTTTCGATTGTTTTCGATTGTTTTCGTTGGTTTTCGATTGTTTTCCGTGGTTTTCGATTATTTTCGATTGGTTTCGATTGTTTTCGATGGTTTTCGATTGTTTTCGATGGTTTTCGATTGTTTTCGATGGTTTTCGATTGTTTTCGATTGTTTTCGATGGTTTTCGATTGTTTTCGATTGTTTTCGATTGTTTTCGATTGTTTTCGATGGTTTTCGATTGTTTTCGATAGTTTTCGATTGTTTTCGATTGTTTTCGATTGTTTTCGTTGGTTTTCGATTGTTTTCCGTGGTTTTCGATTATTTTCGATTGGTTTCGATTGTTTTCGATGGTTTTCGATTGTTTTCGATGGTTTTCGATTGTTTTCGATAGTTTTCGATTGTTTTCGATGGTTTTCGATGGTTTTCGATGGTTTTCGATTGTTTTCGATTGTTTTCGATTGTTTTCGATTGTTTTCGATTGTTTTCGATTGTTTTCGATGGTTTTCGATGGTTTTCGATGGTTTTCGATGGTTTTCGATTGTTTTCAATTGTTTTCGATGGTTTTCGATTGTTTTCGATGGTTTTCGATTGTTTTCGATGGTTTTCGATTGTTTTCGATTGTTTTCGATTGTTTTCGATTGTTTTCGATTGTTTTCGATTGTTTTCGATTGTTTTCGATGGTTTTCGTTTGTTTTCGATTGTTTTCGATGGTTTTCGATTGTTTTCGATTGTTTTCGATGGTTTTCGATGGTTTTCGATGGTTTTCGATGGTTTTCGATGGTTTTCGATTGTTTTCGATTGTTTTCGATTGTTTTCGATGGTTTTCGATTGTTTTCGATTGTTTTCGATTGTTTTCGATTGTTTTCGATTGTTTTCGATTGTTTTCGATTGTTTTCGATGGTTTTCGATTGTTTTCGATGGTTTTCGATTGTTTTCAATGGTTTTCGATTGTTTTCCGTGGTTTTCGATGGTTTTCGATTGTTTTCGATGGTTTTCGATTGTTTTCGATTGTTTTTGATTGTTTTCGATTGTTTTCGATGTTTTTGATTGTTTTCGATTGTATTCGATGTTTTTCGATTGTTTTCGATTGTTTTCGATTGTTTTCGATTGTTTTCGATTGTTTTCGATTGTTTTCGATTGTTTTCGATTGTTTTCGATTGTTTTCGATGGTTTTCGATTGTTTTCGATTGTTTTCGATTCTTTTCGATTGTTTTCGATGGTTTTCGATTGTATTCGATTGTTTTCGATTGTTTTCGATGGTTTTCGATTGTTTTCGATTGTTTTCGATTGTTTTCGATTGTTTTCGATTGTTTTCGATTGTTTTCGATTGTTTTCGATTGTTTTCGATTGTTTTCGATGGTTTTCGATTGTTTTCGATTGTTTTCGATTGTTTTCGATGGTTTTCGATTGTTTTCGATTGTTTTCGATTGTTTTCGATTGTTTTCGATTGTTTTCGATTGTTTTCGATTGTTTTCGATGGTTTTCGATTGTTTTCGATTGTTTTCGATGGTTTTCGATTGTTTTCGATGGTTTTCGATTGTTTTCGATGGTTTTCGATTGTTTTCGATTGTTTTCGATGGTTTTCGATTGTTTTCGATGGTTTTCGATTGTTTTCGATTGTTTTCGACGGTTTTCGATTGTTTTCGATTGTTTTCGATTGTTTTCGATGGTTTTCGATTGTTTTCGATGGTTTTCGATGGTTTTCGATTGTTTTCGATGGTTTTCGATTGTTTTCGATTGTTTTCGATGGTTTTCGATTGTTTTCGATTGTTTTCGATTGTTTTCGATTGTTTTCGATTGTTTTCGATTGTTTTCGATTGTTTTCGATTGTTTTCGATTGTTTTCGATTGTTTTCGATGGTTTTCGATTGTTTTCGATTGTTTTCGATTCTTTTCGATTGTTTTCGATGGTTTTCGATTGTTTTCGATTGTTTTCGATTGTTTTCGATGGTTTTCGATTGTTTTCGATTGTTTTCGATTGTTTTCGATGGTTTTCGATTGTTTTCGATTGTTTTCGATTGTTTTCGATTGTTTTCGATGGTTTTCGATTGTTTTCGATGGTTTTCGATTGTTTTCGATTGTTTTCGATTGTTTTCGAGTGTTTTCGATTGTTTTCGATAGTTTTCGATTGTTTTCGATTGTTTTCGATTGTTTTCGTTGGTTTTCGATTGTTTTCCGTGGTTTTCGATTATTTTCGATTGGTTTCGATTGTTTTCGATGGTTTTCGATTGTTTTCGATGGTTTTCGATTGTTTTCGATTGTTTTCGATGGTTTTCGATTGTTTTCGATGGTTTTCGATTGTTTTCGATTGTTTTCGATTGTTTTCGATTGTTTTCGATTGTTTTCGATTGTTTTCGATAGTTTTCGATTGTTTTCGATGGTTTTCGATGGTCTTCGATGGTTTTCGATTGTTTTCGATTGTTTTCGATTGTTTTCGATTGTTTTCGATGGTTTTCGATTGTTTTCGATGGTTTTCGATTGTTTTCGATTGTTTTCGATTGTTTTCGATTGTTTTCGATTGTTTTCGATAGTTTTCGATTGTTTTCGATTGTTTTCGATGGTTTTCGATTGTTTTCGATTGTTTTCGATTGTTTTCGATTGTTTTCGATTGTTTTCGATTGTTTTCGATGGTTTTCGATTGTTTTCGATTGTTTTCGATTGTTTTCGATGGTTTTCGATTGTTTTCGATGGTTTTCGATTGTTTTCGATTGTTTTCGATGGTTTTCGATTGTTTTCGATGGTTTTCGATTGTTTTCGATGGTTTTCGATTGTTTTCGATTGTTTCCGATAGTTTTCGATTGGTTTCGATTGTTTTCGATTGTTTTCGATTGTTTTCGATGGTTTTCGATTGTTTTCGATTGTTTTCGATGGTTTTCGATGGTTTTCGATTGTTTTCGATGGTTTTCGATGGTTTTCGATTGTTTTCGATGGTTTTCGATTGTTTTCGATTGTTTTCGATTGTTTTCGAGTGTTTTCGATTGTTTTCGATTGTTTTCGATGGTTTTCGATTGTTTTCGATTGTTTTCGATTGTTTTCGATTGTTTTCGATTGTTTTCGATTGTTTTCGATTGTTTTCGATTGTTTTCGATTGTTTTCGATGGTTTTCGATTGTTTTCGATTGTTTTCGATTCTTTTCGATTGTTTTCGATGGTTTTCGATTGTTTTCGATTGTTTTCGATTGTTTTCGATGGTTTTCGATTGTTTTCGATTGTTTTCGATTGTTTTCGATGGTTTTCGATTGTTTTCGATTGTTTTCGATTGTTTTCGATTGTTTTCGATTGTTTTCGATTGTTTTCGATTGTTTTCGATTGTTTTCGATTGTTTTCGATTGTTTTCGATTGTTTTCGATTGTTTTCGATTGTTTTCGATTGTTTTCGATTGTTTTCGATTGTTTTCGATTGTTTTCGATTGTTTTCGAGTGTTTTCGATTGTTTTCGATAGTTTTCGATTGTTTTCGATGGTTTTCGATTGTTTTCGATTGTTTTCGATGGTTTTCGATTGTTTTCGATTGTTTTCGATTGTTTTCGATTGTTTTCGATTGTTTTCGATTGTTTTCGATTGTTTTCGATTGTTTTCGATGGTTTTCGATTGTTTTCGATTGTTTTCGATTCTTTTCGATTGTTTTCGATGGTTTTCGATTGTTTTCGATTGTTTTCGATTGTTTTCGATGGTTTTCGATTGTTTTCGATTGTTTTCGATTGTTTTCGATGGTTTTCGATTGTTTTCGATTGTTTTCGATTGTTTTCGATTGTTTTCGATGGTTTTCGATTGTTTTCGATGGTTTTCGATTGTTTTCGATTGTTTTCGATTGTTTTCGAGTGTTTTCGATTGTTTTCGATAGTTTTCGATTGTTTTCGATTGTTTTCGATTGTTTTCGTTGGTTTTCGATTGTTTTCCGTGGTTTTCGATTATTTTCGATTGGTTTCGATTGTTTTCGATGGTTTTCGATTGTTTTCGATGGTTTTCGATTGTTTTCGATTGTTGTCGATGGTTTTCGATTGTTTTCGATGGTTTTCGATTGTTTTCGATTGTTTTCGATTGTTTTCGATTGTTTTCGATTGTTTTCGATAGTTTTCGATTGTTTTCGATGGTTTTCGATGGTTTTCGATGGTTTTCGATTGTTTTCGATTGTTTTCGATTGTTTTCGATTGTTTTCGATGGTTTTCGATTGTTTTCAATTGTTTTCGATTGTTTTCGATTGTTTTCGATTCTTTTCGATTGTTTTCGATTGTTTTCGATTGTTTTCGATTGTTTTCGATGGTTTTCGATTGTTTTCGATGGTTTTCGATTGTTTTCGATTGTTTTCGACGGTTTTCGATTGTTTTCGATTGTTTTCGATTGTTTTCGATGGTTTTCGATTGTTTTCGATGGTTTTCGATGGTTTTCGATTGTTTTCGATGGTTTTCGATTGTTTTCGATTGTTTTCGATGGTTTTCGATTGTTTTCGATTGTTTTCGATTGTTTTCGATTGTTTTCGATTGTTTTCGATTGTTTTCGATTGTTTTCGATTGTTTTCGATTGTTTTCGATGGTTTTCGATTGTTATCGATTGTTTTCGATTCTTTTCGATTGTTTTCGATGGTTTTCGATTGTTTTCGATTGTTTTCGATTGTTTTCGATGGTTTTCGATTGTTTTCGATTGTTTTCGATTGTTTTCGATGGTTTTCGATTGTTTTCGATTGTTTTCGATTGTTTTCGATTGTTTTCGATGGTTTTCGATTGTTTTCGATGGTTTTCGATTGTTTTCGATTGTTTTCGATTGTTTTCGAGTGTTTTCGATTGTTTTCGATAGTTTTCGATTGTTTTCGATTGTTTTCGATTGTTTTCGTTGGTTTTCGATTGTTTTCCGTGGTTTTCGATTATTTTCGATTGGTTTCGATTGTTTTCGATGGTTTTCGATTGTTTTCGATGGTTTTCGATTGTTTTCGATTGTTGTCGATGGTTTTCGATTGTTTTCGATGGTTTTCGATTGTTTTCGATTGTTTTCGATTGTTTTCGATTGTTTTCGATTGTTTTCGATAGTTTTCGATTGTTTTCGATGGTTTTCGATGGTTTTCGATGGTTTTCGATTGTTTTCGATTGTTTTCGATTGTTTTCGATTGTTTTCGATGGTTTTCGATTGTTTTCAATTGTTTTCGATTGTTTTCGATTGTTTTCGATTCTTTTCGATTGTTTTCGATTGTTTTCGATTGTTTTCGATAGTTTTCGATTGTTTTCGATTGTTTTCGATGGTTTTCGATTGTTTTCGATTGTTTTCGATTGTTTTCGATTGTTTTCGATTGTTTTCGATTGTTTTCGATTGTTTTCGATGGTTTTCGATTGTTTTCGATTGTTTTCGATTGTTTTCGATGGTTTTCGATTGTTTTCGATTGTTTTCGATTGTTTTCGATTGTTTTCGATTGTTTTCGATTGTTTTCGATTGTTTTCGATTGTTTTCGATGGTTTTCGATTGTTTTCGATGGTTTTCGATTGTTTTCAATGGTTTTCGATTGTTTTCCGTGGTTTTCGATGGTTTTCGATTGTTTTCGATGGTTTTCGATTGTTTTCGATTGTTTTTGATTGTTTTCGATTGTTTTCGATGTTTTTCGATTGTTTTCGATTGTTTTCGATTGTTTTCGATTGTTTTCGATTGTTTTCGATTGTTTTCGATTGTTTTCGATTGTTTTCGATGGTTTTCGATTGTTTTCGATTGTTTTCGATTCTTTTCGATTGTTTTCGATGGTTTTCGATTGTATTCGATTGTTTTCGATTGTTTTCGATGGTTTTCGATTGTTTTCGATTGTTTTCGATTGTTTTCGATGGTTTTCGATTGTTTTCGATGGTTTTCGATTGTTTTCGATGGTTTTCGATTGTTTTCGATTGTTTTCGATGGTTTTCGATTGTTTTCGATGGTTTTCGATTGTTTTCGATTGTTTTCGACGGTTTTCGATTGTTTTCGATTGTTTTCGATTGTTTTCGATGGTTTTCGATTGTTTTCGATGGTTTTCGATGGTTTTCGATTGTTTTCGATGGTTTTCGATTGTTTTCGATTGTTTTCGATGGTTTTCGATTGTTTTCGATTGTTTTCGATTGTTTTCGATTGTTTTCGATTGTTTTCGATTGTTTTCGATTGTTTTCGATTGTTTTCGATGGTTTTCGATTGTTTTCGATGGTTTTCGATTGTTTTCGATGGTTTTCGATTGTTTTCGATTGTTTCCGATAGTTTTCGATTGTTTTCGATTGTTTTCGATTGTTTTCGATGGTTTTCGATTGTTTTCGATTGTTTTCGATGGTTTTCGATGGTTTTCGATTGTTTTCGATGGTTTTCGATGGTTTTCGATTGTTTTCGATGGTTTTCGATTGTTTTCGATTGTTTTCGATTGTTTTCGAGTGTTTTCGATTGTTTTCGATTGTTTTCGATGGTTTTCGATTGTTTTCGATTGTTTTCGATTGTTTTCGATTGTTTTCGATTGTTTTCGATTGTTTTCGATTGTTTTCGTTGGTTTTCGATTGTTTTCCGTGGTTTTCGATTATTTTCGATTGGTTTCGATTGTTTTCGATGGTTTTCGATTGTTTTCGATGGTTTTCGATTGTTTTCGATTGTTGTCGATGGTTTTCGATTGTTTTCGATGGTTTTCGATTGTTTTCGATTGTTTTCGATTGTTTTCGATTGTTTTCGATTGTTTTCGATAGTTTTCGATTGTTTTCGATGGTTTTCGATGGTTTTCGATGGTTTTCGATTGTTTTCGATTGTTTTCGATTGTTTTCGATTGTTTTCGATGGTTTTCGATTGTTTTCAATTGTTTTCGATTGTTTTCGATTGTTTTCGATTCTTTTCGATTGTTTTCGATTGTTTTCGATTGTTTTCGATTGTTTTCGATGGTTTTCGATTGTTTTCGATGGTTTTCGATTGTTTTCGATTGTTTTCGACGGTTTTCGATTGTTTTCGATTGTTTTCGATTGTTTTCGATGGTTTTCGATTGTTTTCGATGGTTTTCGATGGTTTTCGATTGTTTTCGATGGTTTTCGATTGTTTTCGATTGTTTTCGATGGTTTTCGATTGTTTTCGATTGTTTTCGATTGTTTTCGATTGTTTTCGATTGTTTTCGATTGTTTTCGATTGTTTTCGATTGTTTTCGATTGTTTTCGATGGTTTTCGATTGTTTTCGATTGTTTTCGATTCTTTTCGATTGTTTTCGATGGTTTTCGATTGTTTTCGATTGTTTTCGATTGTTTTCGATGGTTTTCGATTGTTTTCGATTGTTTTCGATTGTTTTCGATGGTTTTCGATTGTTTTCGATTGTTTTCGATTGTTTTCGATTGTTTTCGATGGTTTTCGATTGTTTTCGATGGTTTTCGATTGTTTTCGATTGTTTTCGAGTGTTTTCGATTGTTTTCGATAGTTTTCGATTGTTTTCGATTGTTTTCGATTGTTTTCGTTGGTTTTCGATTGTTTTCCGTGGTTTTCGATTATTTTCGATTGGTTTCGATTGTTTTCGATGGTTTTCGATTGTTTTCGATGGTTTTCGATTGTTTTCGATTGTTGTCGATGGTTTTCGATTGTTTTCGATGGTTTTCGATTGTTTTCGATTGTTTTCGATTGTTTTCGATTGTTTTCGATTGTTTTCGATAGTTTTCGATTGTTTTCGATGGTTTTCGATGGTTTTCGATGGTTTTCGATTGTTTTCGATTGTTTTCGATTGTTTTCGATTGTTTTCGATGGTTTTCGATTGTTTTCAATTGTTTTCGATTGTTTTCGATTGTTTTCGATTCTTTTCGATTGTTTTCGATTGTTTTCGATTGTTTTCGATAGTTTTCGATTGTTTTCGATTGTTTTCGATGGTTTTCGATTGTTTTCGATTGTTTTCGATTGTTTTCGATTGTTTTCGATTGTTTTCGATTGTTTTCGATTGTTTTCGATGGTTTTCGATTGTTTTCGATTGTTTTCGATTGTTTTCGATGGTTTTCGATTGTTTTCGATTGTTTTCGATTGTTTTCGATTGTTTTCGATTGTTTTCGATTGTTTTCGATTGTTTTCGATGGTTTTCGATTGTTTTCGATGGTTTTCGATTGTTTTCAATGGTTTTCGATTGTTTTCCGTGGTTTTCGATGGTTTTCGATTGTTTTCGATGGTTTTCGATTGTTTTCGATTGTTTTTGATTGTTTTCGATTGTTTTCGATGTTTTTCGATTGTTTTCGATTGTTTTCGATTGTTTTCGATTGTTTTCGATTGTTTTCGATTGTTTTCGATTGTTTTCGATTGTTTTCGATGGTTTTCGATTGTTTTCGATTGTTTTCGATTCTTTTCGATTGTTTTCGATGGTTTTCGATTGTATTCGATTGTTTTCGATTGTTTTCGATGGTTTTCGATTGTTTTCGATTGTTTTCGATTGTTTTCGATGGTTTTCGATTGTTTTCGATGGTTTTCGATTGTTTTCGATGGTTTTCGATTGTTTTCGATTGTTTTCGATGGTTTTCGATTGTTTTCGATGGTTTTCGATTGTTTTCGATTGTTTTCGACGGTTTTCGATTGTTTTCGATTGTTTTCGATTGTTTTCGATGGTTTTCGATTGTTTTCGATGGTTTTCGATGGTTTTCGATTGTTTTCGATGGTTTTCGATTGTTTTCGATTGTTTTCGATGGTTTTCGATTGTTTTCGATTGTTTTCGATTGTTTTCGATTGTTTTCGATTGTTTTCGATTGTTTTCGATTGTTTTCGATTGTTTTCGATTGTTTTCGATGGTTTTCGATTGTTTTCGATTGTTTTCGATTCTTTTCGATTGTTTTCGATTGTTTTCGATGGTTTTCGATTGTTTTCAATGGTTTTCGATTGTTTTCCGTGGTTTTCGATGGTTTTCGATTGTTTTCGATGGTTTTCGATTGTTTTCGATTGTTTTTGATTGTTTTCGATTGTTTTCGATGTTTTTCGATTGTTTTCGATTGTTTTCGATTGTTTTCGATTGTTTTCGATTGTTTTCGATGGTTTTCGATTGTTTTCGATGGTTTTCGATTGTTTTCGATGGTTTTCGATTGTTTTCGATTGTTTCCGATAGTTTTCGATTGGTTTCGATTGTTTTCGATTGTTTTCGATTGTTTTCGATGGTTTTCGATTGTTTTCGATTGTTTTCGATGGTTTTCGATGGTTTTCGATTGTTTTCGATGGTTTTCGATGGTTTTCGATTGTTTTCGATGGTTTTCGATTGTTTTCGATTGTTTTCGATTGTTTTCGAGTGTTTTCGATTGTTTTCGATTGTTTTCGATGGTTTTCGATTGTTTTCGATTGTTTTCGATTGTTTTCGATTGTTTTCGATTGTTTTCGATTGTTTTCGATTGTTTTCGATTGTTTTCGATGGTTTTCGATTGTTTTCGATTGTTTTCGATTCTTTTCGATTGTTTTCGATGGTTTTCGATTGTTTTCGATTGTTTTCGATTGTTTTCGATGGTTTTCGATTGTTTTCGATTGTTTTCGATTGTTTTCGATGGTTTTCGATTGTTTTCGATTGTTTTCGATTGTTTTCGATTGTTTTCGATGGTTTTCGATTGTTTTCGATGGTTTTCGATTGTTTTCGATTGTTTTCGATTGTTTTCGAGTGTTTTCGATTGTTTTCGATAGTTTTCGATTGTTTTCGATTGTTTTCGATTGTTTTCGTTGGTTTTCGATTGTTTTCCGTGGTTTTCGATTATTTTCGATTGGTTTCGATTGTTTTCGATGGTTTTCGATTGTTTTCGATGGTTTTCGATTGTTTTCGATTGTTGTCGATGGTTTTCGATTGTTTTCGATGGTTTTCGATTGTTTTCGATTGTTTTCGATTGTTTTCGATTGTTTTCGATTGTTTTCGATAGTTTTCGATTGTTTTCGATGGTTTTCGATGGTTTTCGATGGTTTTCGATTGTTTTCGATTGTTTTCGATTGTTTTCGATTGTTTTCGATGGTTTTCGATTGTTTTCAATTGTTTTCGATTGTTTTCGATTGTTTTCGATTCTTTTCGATTGTTTTCGATTGTTTTCGATTGTTTTCGATAGTTTTCGATTGTTTTCGATTGTTTTCGATGGTTTTCGATTGTTTTCGATTGTTTTCGATTGTTTTCGATTGTTTTCGATTGTTTTCGATTGTTTTCGATTGTTTTCGATGGTTTTCGATTGTTTTCGATTGTTTTCGATTGTTTTCGATGGTTTTCGATTGTTTTCGATTGTTTTCGATTGTTTTCGATTGTTTTCGATTGTTTTCGATTGTTTTCGATTGTTTTCGATTGTTTTCGATGGTTTTCGATTGTTTTCGATGGTTTTCGATTGTTTTCAATGGTTTTCGATTGTTTTCCGTGGTTTTCGATGGTTTTCGATTGTTTTCGATGGTTTTCGATTGTTTTCGATTGTTTTTGATTGTTTTCGATTGTTTTCGATGTTTTTCGATTGTTTTCGATTGTTTTCGATTGTTTTCGATTGTTTTCGATTGTTTTCGATTGTTTTCGATTGTTTTCGATTGTTTTCGATGGTTTTCGATTGTTTTCGATTGTTTTCGATTCTTTTCGATTGTTTTCGATGGTTTTCGATTGTATTCGATTGTTTTCGATTGTTTTCGATGGTTTTCGATTGTTTTCGATTGTTTTCGATGGTTTTCGATTGTTTTCGATGGTTTTCGATTGTTTTCGATGGTTTTCGATTGTTTTCGATTGTTTTCGATGGTTTTCGATTGTTTTCGATGGTTTTCGATTGTTTTCGATTGTTTTCGACGGTTTTCGATTGTTTTCGATTGTTTTCGATTGTTTTCGATGGTTTTCGATTGTTTTCGATGGTTTTCGATGGTTTTCGATTGTTTTCGATGGTTTTCGATTGTTTTCGATTGTTTTCGATGGTTTTCGATGGTTTTCGATTGTTTTCGATTGTTTTCGATTGTTTTCGATTGTTTTCGATTGTTTTCGATTGTTTTCGATTGTTTTCGATTGTTTTCGATGGTTTTCGATTGTTTTCGATGGTTTTCGATTGTTTTCGATGGTTTTCGATTGTTTTCGATTGTTTCCGATAGTTTTCGATTGGTTTCGATTGTTTTCGATTGTTTTCGATTGTTTTCGATGGTTTTCGATTGTTTTCGATTGTTTTCGATGGTTTTCGATGGTTTTCGATTGTTTTCGATGGTTTTCGATGGTTTTCGATTGTTTTCGATGGTTTTCGATTGTTTTCGATTGTTTTCGATTGTTTTCGAGTGTTTTCGATTGTTTTCGATTGTTTTCGATGGTTTTCGATTGTTTTCGATTGTTTTCGATTGTTTTCGATTGTTTTCGATTGTTTTCGATTGTTTTCGATTGTTTTCGATTGTTTTCGATTGTTTTCGATGGTTTTCGATTGTTTTCGATTGTTTTCGATTCTTTTCGATTGTTTTCGATGGTTTTCGATTGTTTTCGATTGTTTTCGATTGTTTTCGATGGTTTTCGATTGTTTTCGATTGTTTTCGATTGTTTTCGATGGTTTTCGATTGTTTTCGATTGTTTTCGATTGTTTTCGATTGTTTTCGATTGTTTTCGATTGTTTTCGATTGTTTTCGATTGTTTTCGATTGTTTTCGAGTGTTTTCGATTGTTTTCGATAGTTTTCGATTGTTTTCGATGGTTTTCGATTGTTTTCGATTGTTTTCGATTGTTTTCGATTGTTTTCGATTGTTTTCGATGGTTTTCGATTGTTTTCGATGGTTTTCGATTGTTTTCGATTGTTTTCGACGGTTTTCGATTGTTTTCGATTGTTTTCGATTGTTTTCGATGGTTTTCGATTGTTTTCGATGGTTTTCGATGGTTTTCGATTGTTTTCGATGGTTTTCGATTGTTTTCGATTGTTTTCGATGGTTTTCGATTGTTTTCGATTGTTTTCGATTGTTTTCGATTGTTTTCGATTGTTTTCGATTGTTTTCGATTGTTTTCGATTGTTTTCGATGGTTTTCGATTGTTTTCGATTGTTTTCGATTCTTTTCGATTGTTTTCGATGGTTTTCGATTGTTTTCGATTGTTTTCGATTGTTTTCGATGGTTTTCGATTGTTTTCGATTGTTTTCGATTGTTTTCGATGGTTTTCGATTGTTTTCGATTGTTTTCGATTGTTTTCGATTGTTTTCGATGGTTTTCGATTGTTTTCGATGGTTTTCGATTGTTTTCGATTGTTTTCGATTGTTTTCGAGTGTTTTCGATTGTTTTCGATAGTTTTCGATTGTTTTCGATTGTTTTCGATTGTTTTCGTTGGTTTTCGATTGTTTTCCGTGGTTTTCGATTATTTTCGATTGGTTTCGATTGTTTTCGATGGTTTTCGATTGTTTTCGATGGTTTTCGATTGTTTTCGATTGTTGTCGATGGTTTTCGATTGTTTTCGATGGTTTTCGATTGTTTTCGATTGTTTTCGATTGTTTTCGATTGTTTTCGATTGTTTTCGATAGTTTTCGATTGTTTTCGATGGTTTTCGATGGTTTTCGATGGTTTTCGATTGTTTTCGATTGTTTTCGATTGTTTTCGATTGTTTTCGATGGTTTTCGATTGTTTTCAATTGTTTTCGATTGTTTTCGATTGTTTTCGATTCTTTTCGATTGTTTTCGATTGTTTTCGATTGTTTTCGATTGTTTTCGATGGTTTTCGATTGTTTTCGATGGTTTTCGATTGTTTTCGATTGTTTTCGACGGTTTTCGATTGTTTTCGATTGTTTTCGATTGTTTTCGATGGTTTTCGATTGTTTTCGATGGTTTTCGATGGTTTTCGATTGTTTTCGATGGTTTTCGATTGTTTTCGATTGTTTTCGATGGTTTTCGATTGTTTTCGATTGTTTTCGATTGTTTTCGATTGTTTTCGATTGTTTTCGATTGTTTTCGATTGTTTTCGATTGTTTTCGATTGTTTTCGATGGTTTTCGATTGTTTTCGATTGTTTTCGATTGTTTTCGATTCTTTTCGATTGTTTTCGATGGTTTTCGATTGTTTTCGATTGTTTTCGATTGTTTTCGATGGTTTTCGATTGTTTTCGATTGTTTTCGATTGTTTTCGATGGTTTTCGATTGTTTTCGATTGTTTTCGATTGTTTTCGATTGTTTTCGATGGTTTTCGATTGTTTTCGATGGTTTTCGATTGTTTTCGATTGTTTTCGATTGTTTTCGAGTGTTTTCGATTGTTTTCGATAGTTTTCGATTGTTTTCGATTGTTTTCGATTGTTTTCGTTGGTTTTCGATTGTTTTCCGTGGTTTTCGATTATTTTCGATTGGTTTCGATTGTTTTCGATGGTTTTCGATTGTTTTCGATGGTTTTCGATTGTTTTCGATTGTTGTCGATGGTTTTCGATTGTTTTCGATGGTTTTCGATTGTTTTCGATTGTTTTCGATTGTTTTCGATTGTTTTCGATTGTTTTCGATAGTTTTCGATTGTTTTCGATGGTTTTCGATGGTTTTCGATGGTTTTCGATTGTTTTCGATTGTTTTCGATTGTTTTCGATTGTTTTCGATGGTTTTCGATTGTTTTCAATTGTTTTCGATTGTTTTCGATTGTTTTCGATTCTTTTCGATTGTTTTCGATTGTTTTCGATTGTTTTCGATAGTTTTCGATTGTTTTCGATTGTTTTCGATGGTTTTCGATTGTTTTCGATTGTTTTCGATTGTTTTCGATTGTTTTCGATTGTTTTCGATTGTTTTCGATTGTTTTCGATGGTTTTCGATTGTTTTCGATTGTTTTCGATTGTTTTCGATGGTTTTCGATTGTTTTCGATTGTTTTCGATTGTTTTCGATTGTTTTCGATTGTTTTCGATTGTTTTCGATTGTTTTCGATTGTTTTCGATGGTTTTCGATTGTTTTCGATGGTTTTCGATTGTTTTCAATGGTTTTCGATTGTTTTCCGTGGTTTTCGATGGTTTTCGATTGTTTTCGATGGTTTTCGATTGTTTTCGATTGTTTTTGATTGTTTTCGATTGTTTTCGATGTTTTTCGATTGTTTTCGATTGTTTTCGATTGTTTTCGATTGTTTTCGATTGTTTTCGATTGTTTTCGATTGTTTTCGATTGTTTTCGATGGTTTTCGATTGTTTTCGATTGTTTTCGATTCTTTTCGATTGTTTTCGATGGTTTTCGATTGTATTCGATTGTTTTCGATTGTTTTCGATGGTTTTCGATTGTTTTCGATTGTTTTCGATTGTTTTCGATGGTTTTCGATTGTTTTCGATGGTTTTCGATTGTTTTCGATGGTTTTCGATTGTTTTCGATTGTTTTCGATGGTTTTCGATTGTTTTCGATGGTTTTCGATTGTTTTCGATTGTTTTCGACGGTTTTCGATTGTTTTCGATTGTTTTCGATTGTTTTCGATGGTTTTCGATTGTTTTCGATGGTTTTCGATGGTTTTCGATTGTTTTCGATGGTTTTCGATTGTTTTCGATTGTTTTCGATGGTTTTCGATTGTTTTCGATTGTTTTCGATTGTTTTCGATTGTTTTCGATTGTTTTCGATTGTTTTCGATTGTTTTCGATTGTTTTCGATTGTTTTCGATGGTTTTCGATTGTTTTCGATTGTTTTCGATTCTTTTCGATTGTTTTCGATGGTTTTCGATTGTTTTCAATGGTTTTCGATTGTTTTCCGTGGTTTTCGATGGTTTTCGATTGTTTTCGATGGTTTTCGATTGTTTTCGATTGTTTTTGATTGTTTTCGATTGTTTTCGATGTTTTTCGATTGTTTTCGATTGTTTTCGATTGTTTTCGATTGTTTTCGATTGTTTTCGATGGTTTTCGATTGTTTTCGATGGTTTTCGATTGTTTTCGATGGTTTTCGATTGTTTTCGATTGTTTCCGATAGTTTTCGATTGGTTTCGATTGTTTTCGATTGTTTTCGATTGTTTTCGATGGTTTTCGATTGTTTTCGATTGTTTTCGATGGTTTTCGATGGTTTTCGATTGTTTTCGATGGTTTTCGATGGTTTTCGATTGTTTTCGATGGTTTTCGATTGTTTTCGATTGTTTTCGATTGTTTTCGAGTGTTTTCGATTGTTTTCGATTGTTTTCGATGGTTTTCGATTGTTTTCGATTGTTTTCGATTGTTTTCGATTGTTTTCGATTGTTTTCGATTGTTTTCGATTGTTTTCGATGGTTTTCGATTGTTTTCGATTGTTTTCGATTCTTTTCGATTGTTTTCGATGGTTTTCGAATGTTTTCGATTGTTTTCGATTGTTTTCGATGGTTTTCGATTGTTTTCGATTGTTTTCGATTGTTTTCGATGGTTTTCGATTGTTTTCGATTGTTTTCGATTGTTTTCGATTGTTTTCGATTGTTTTCGATTGTTTTCGATTGTTTTCGATTGTTTTCGATTGTTTTCGAGTGTTTTCGATTGTTTTCGATAGTTTTCGATTGTTTTCGATGGTTTTCGATTGTTTTCGATTGTTTTCGATTGTTTTCGATTGTTTTCGATTGTTTTCGATGGTTTTCGATTGTTTTCGATGGTTTTCGATTGTTTTCGATTGTTTTCGACGGTTTTCGATTGTTTTCGATTGTTTTCGATTGTTTTCGATGGTTTTCGATTGTTTTCGATGGTTTTCGATGGTTTTCGATTGTTTTCGATGGTTTTCGATTGTTTTCGATTGTTTTCGATGGTTTTCGATTGTTTTCGATTGTTTTCGATTGTTTTCGATTGTTTTCGATTGTTTTCGATTGTTTTCGATTGTTTTCGATTGTTTTCGATTGTTTTCGATGGTTTTCGATTGTTTTCGATTGTTTTCGATTCTTTTCGATTGTTTTCGATGGTTTTCGATTGTTTTCGATTGTTTTCGATTGTTTTCGATGGTTTTCGATTGTTTTCGATTGTTTTCGATTGTTTTCGATGGTTTTCGATTGTTTTCGATTGTTTTCGATTGTTTTCGATTGTTTTCGATGGTTTCGATTGTTTTCGATGGTTTTCGATTGTTTTCGATTGTTTTCGATTGTTTTCGAGTGTTTTCGATTGTTTTCGATAGTTTTCGATTGTTTTCGATTGTTTTCGATTGTTTTCGTTGGTTTTCGATTGTTTTCCGTGGTTTTCGATTATTTTCGATTGGTTTCGATTGTTTTCGATGGTTTTCGATTGTTTTCGATGGTTTTCGATTGTTTTCGATTGTTGTCGATGGTTTTCGATTGTTTTCGATGGTTTTCGATTGTTTTCGATTGTTTTCGATTGTTTTCGATTGTTTTCGATTGTTTTCGATAGTTTTCGATTGTTTTCGATGGTTTTCGATGGTTTTCGATGGTTTTCGATTGTTTTCGATTGTTTTCGATTGTTTTCGATTGTTTTCGATGGTTTTCGATTGTTTTCGATTGTTTTCGATTGTTTTCGATGGTTTTCGATTGTTTTCGATGGTTTTCGATTGTTTTCGATTGTTTTCGATGGTTTTCGATTGTTTTCGATGGTTTTCGATTGTTTTCGATGGTTTTCGATTGTTTTCGATTGTTTTCGATTGTTTTCGTTGGTTTTCGATTGTTTTCCGTGGTTTTCGATTATTTTCGATTGGTTTCGATTGTTTTCGATGGTTTTCGATTGTTTTCGATGGTTTTCGATTGTTTTCGATTGTTTTCGATGGTTTTCGATTGTTTTCGATTGTTTTCGATTGTTTTCGATTGTTTTCGATGGTTTTCGATTGTTTTCGATAGTTTTCGATTGTTTTCGATTGTTTTCGATTGTTTTCGTTGGTTTTCGATTGTTTTCCGTGGTTTTCGATTATTTTCGATTGGTTTCGATTGTTTTCGATGGTTTTCGATTGTTTTCGATGGTTTTCGATTGTTTTCGATAGTTTTCGATTGTTTTCGATGGTTTTCGATGGTTTTCGATGGTTTTCGATTGTTTTCGATTGTTTTCGATTGTTTTCGATTGTTTTCGATAGTTTTCGATTGTTTTCGATTGTTTTCGATGGTTTTCGATTGTTTTCAATTGTTTTCGATTGTTTTCGATTGTTTTCGATTGTTTTCGATTGTTTTCGATTGTTTTCGATTGTTTTCGATAGTTTTCGATTGTTTTCGATTGTTTTCGATGGTTTTCGATTGTTTTCGATTGTTTTCGATTGTTTTCGATTGTTTTCGATTGTTTTCGATTGTTTTCGATTGTTTTCGATGGTTTTCGATTGTTTTCGATTGTTTTCGATTGTTTTCGATGGTTTTCGATTGTTTTCGATTGTTTTCGATTGTTTTCGATGGTTTTCGATTGTTTTCGATTGTTTTCGATTGTTTTCGATTGTTTTCGATTGTTTTCGATTGTTTTCGATTGTTTTCGATGGTTTTCGATTGTTTTCGATGGTTTTCGTTTGTTTTCGATTGTTTTCGATGGTTTTCGATTGTTTTCGCTTGTTTTCGATTGTTTTCGATGGTTTTCGATTGTTTTCGATGGTTTTCGATGGTTTTCGATTGTTTTCGATGGTTTTCGATTGTTTTCGATTGTTTTCGATTGTTTTCGATTGTTTTCGATTGTTTTCGATTGTTTTCGATTGTTTTCGATGGTTTTCGATTGTTTTCGATTGTTTTCGATTGTTTTCGATTGTTTTCGATTGTTTTCGATTGTTTTCGATGGTTTTCGATTGTTTTCGATGGTTTTCGATTGTTTTCGATTGTTTTCGAGTGTTTTCGAGTGTTTTCGATTGTTTTCGATAGTTTTCGATTGTTTTCGATTGTTTTCGATTGTTTTCGTTGGTTTTCGATTGTTTTCCGTGGTTTTCGATTATTTTCGATTGGTATCGATTGTTTTCGATGGTTTTCGATTGTTTTCGATGGTTTTCGATTGTTTTCGATTGTTTTCGATGGTTTTCGATTGTTTTCGATGGTTTTCGATTGTTTTCGATTGTTTTCGATTGTTTTCGATTGTTTTCGATGGTTTTCGATTGTTTTCGATTGTTTTCGATTGTTTTCGATGGTTTTCGATTGTTTTCGATGGTTTTCGATTGTTTTCGATTGTTTTCGATGGTTTTCGATTGTTTTCGATTGTTTTCGATTGTTTTCGATTGTTTTCGATTGTTTTCGATTGTTTTCGATTGTTTTCGATGGTTTTCGATTGTTTTCGATTGTTTTCGATTGTTTTCGATTGTTTTCGATTGTTTTCGATTGTTTTCGATTGTTTTCGATTGTTTTCGATGGTTTTCGATTGTTTTCGATGGTTTTCGATTGTTTTCGATTGTTTTCGATGGTTTTCGATTGTTTTCGATTGTTTTCGATGGTTTTCGATTGTTTTCGATGGTTTTCGATGGTTTTCGATTGTTTTCGATGGTTTTCGATTGTTTTCGATTGTTTTCGATTGTTTTCGATTGTTTTCGATTGTTTTCGATTGTTTTCGATTGTTTTCGATGGTTTTCGATTGTTTTCGATTGTTTTCGATTGTTTTCGATTGTTTTCGATTGTTTTCGATTGTTTTCGATGGTTTTCGATTGTTTTCGATGGTTTTCGATTGTTTTCGATTGTTTTCGAGTGTTTTCGAGTGTTTTCGATTGTTTTCGATAGTTTTCGATTGTTTTCGATTGTTTTCGATTGTTTTCGTTGGTTTTCGATTGTTTTCCGTGGTTTTCGATTATTTTCGATTGGTATCGATTGTTTTCGATGGTTTTCGATTGTTTTCGATGGTTTTCGATTGTTTTCGATTGTTTTCGATGGTTTTCGATTGTTTTCGATGGTTTTCGATTGTTTTCGATTGTTTTCGATTGTTTTCGATTGTTTTCGATGGTTTTCGATTGTTTTCGATTGTTTTCGATTGTTTTCGATGGTTTTCGATTGTTTTCGATGGTTTTCGATTGTTTTCGATTGTTTTCGATGGTTTTCGATTGTTTTCGATTGTTTTCGATTGTTTTCGATTGTTTTCGATTGTTTTCGATTGTTTTCGATTGTTTTCGATGGTTTTCGATTGTTTTCGATTGTTTTCGATTGTTTTCGATTGTTTTCGATTGTTTTCGATTGTTTTCGATTGTTTTCGATTGTTTTCGATGGTTTTCGATTGTTTTCGATGGTTTTCGATTGTTTTCGATTGTTTTCGATGGTTTTCGATTGTTTTCGATTGTTTTCGATGGTTTTCGATTGTTTTCGATGGTTTTCGATGGTTTTCGATTGTTTTCGATGGTTTTCGATTGTTTTCGATTGTTTTCGATTGTTTTCGATTGTTTTCGATTGTTTTCGATTGTTTTCGATTGTTTTCGATTGTTTTCGATGGTTTTCGATTGTTTTCGATTGTTTTCGATGGTTTTCGATTGTTTTCGATTGTTTTCGATGGTTTTCGATGGTTTTCGATGGTTTTCGATTGTTCTCGATGGTTTTCGATTGTTTTCGATTGTTTTCGATGGTTTTCGATTGTTTTCGATTGTTTTCGATTGTTTTCGATTGTTTTCGATTGTTTTCGATGGTTTTCGATTGTTTTCGATGGTTTTCGATTGTTTTCAATGGTTTTCGATTGTTTTCCGTGGTTTTCGATTGTTTTCGATTGTTTTCGATGGTTTTCGATTGTTTTCGATGGTTTTCGATTGTTTTCGATTGTTTTCGATGGTTTTCGATTGTTTTCGATGGTTTTCGATTGTTTTCGATGGTTTTCGATTGTTTTCGATTGTTTTCGATAGTTTTCGATTGTTTTCGATTGTTTTCGATTGTTTTCGTTGGTTTTCGATTGTTTTCCGTGGTTTTCGATTATTTTCGATTGGTTTCGATTGTTTTCGATGGTTTTCGATTGTTTTCGATGGTTTTCGATTGTTTTCGATGGTTTTCGATTGTTTTCGATTGTTTTCGATGGTTTTCGATTGTTTTCGATTGTTTTCGATTGTTTTCGATTGTTTTCGATGGTTTTCGATTGTTTTCGATAGTTTTCGATTGTTTTCGATTGTTTTCGATTGTTTTCGTTGGTTTTCGATTGTTTTCCGTGGTTTTCGATTATTTTCGATTGGTTTCGATTGTTTTCGATGGTTTTCGATTGTTTTCGATGGTTTTCGATTGTTTTCGATAGTTTTCGATTGTTTTCGATGGTTTTCGATGGTTTTCGATGGTTTTCGATTGTTTTCGATTGTTTTCGATTGTTTTCGATTGTTTTCGATTGTTTTCGATTGTTTTCGATGGTTTTCGATGGTTTTCGATGGTTTTCGATGGTTTTCGATTGTTTTCAATTGTTTTCGATGGTTTTCGATTGTTTTCGATGGTTTTCGATTGTTTTCGATTGTTTTCGATTGTTTTCGATTGTTTTCGATGGTTTTCGATTGTTTTCAATTGTTTTCGATTGTTTTCGATTGTTTTCGATTGTTTTCGATTGTTTTCGATTGTTTTCGATTGTTTTCGATAGTTTCGATTGTTTTCGATTGTTTTCGATGGTTTTCGATTGTTTTCGATTGTTTTCGATTGTTTTCGATTGTTTTCGATTGTTTTCGATGGTTTTCGATTGTTTTCGATTGTTTTCGATTGTTTTCGATGGTTTTCGATTGTTTTCGATGGTTTTCGATGGTTTTCGATTGTTTTCGATTGTTTTCGATTGTTTTCGATTGTTTTCGATTGTTTTCGATTGTTTTCGATGGTTTTCGATTGTTTTCGATTGTTTTCGATTGTTTTCGATTGTTTTCGATTGTTTTCGATTGTTTTCGATGGTTTTCGATTGTTTTCGATTGTTTTCGATTGTTTTCGATTGTTTTCGATTGTTTTCGATTGTTTTCGATTGTTTTCGATTGTTTTCGATTGTTTTCGATGGTTTTCGATTGTTTTCGATTGTTTTCGATTGTTTTCGATGGTTTTCGATTGTTTTCGATGGTTTTCGATTGTTTTCGATTGTTTTCGATTGTTTTCGATGGTTTTCGATTGTTTTCGATGGTTTTCGATGGTTTTCGATTGTTTTCGATTGTTTTCGATTGTTTTCGATTGTTTTCGATTGTTTTCGATTGTTTTCGATGGTTTTCGTTTGTTTTCGATTGTTTTCGATTGTTTTCGATTGTTTTCGATTGTTTTCGATTGTTTTCGATGGTTTTCGATTGTTTTCGATGGTTTTCGATTGTTTTCGATTGTTGTCGATGGTTTTCGATTGTTTTCGATGGTTTTCGATTGTTTTCGATTGTTTTCGATTGTTTTCGATTGTTTTCGATAGTTTTCGATTGTTTTCGATTGTTTTCGATTGTTTTCGTTGGTTTTCGATTGTTTTCCGTGGTTTTCGATTATTTTCGATTGGTTTCGATTGTTTTCGATGGTTTTCGATTGTTTTCGATGGTTTTCGATTGTTTTCGATTGTTGTCGATGGTTTTCGATTGTTTTCGATGGTTTTCGATTGTTTTCGATTGTTTTCGATTGTTTTCGATTGTTTTCGATTGTTTTCGATAGTTTTCGATTGTTTTCGATGGTTTTCGATGGTTTTCGATGGTTTTCGATTGTTTTCGATTGTTTTCGATTGTTTTCGATTGTTTTCGATGGTTTTCGATTGTTTTCAATTGTTTTCGATTGTTTTCGATTGTTTTCGATTCTTTTCGATTGTTTTCGATTGTTTTCGATTGTTTTCGATAGTTTTCGATTGTTTTCGATTGTTTTCGATGGTTTTCGATTGTTTTCGATTGTTTTCGATTGTTTTCGATTGTTTTCGATTGTTTTCGATTGTTTTCGATTGTTTTCGATGGTTTTCGATTGTTTTCGATTGTTTTCGATTGTTTTCGATGGTTTTCGATTGTTTTCGATGGTTTTCGATTGTTTTCGATTGTTTTCGATGGTTTTCGATTGTTTTCGATGGTTTTCGATTGTTTTCGATGGTTTTCGATTGTTTTCGATTGTTTTCGATTGTTTTCGTTGGTTTTCGATTGTTTTCCGTGGTTTTCGATTATTTTCGATTGGTTTCGATTGTTTTCGATGGTTTTCGATTGTTTTCGATGGTTTTCGATTGTTTTCGATTGTTTTCGATGGTTTTCGATTGTTTTCGATTGTTTTCGATTGTTTTCGATTGTTTTCGATTGTTTTCGATTGTTTTCGATAGTTTTCGATTGTTTTCGATTGTTTTCGATTGTTTTCGTTGGTTTTCGATTGTTTTCCGTGGTTTTCGATTATTTTCGATTGGTTTCGATTGTTTTCGATGGTTTTCGATTGTTTTCGATGGTTTTCGATTGTTTTCGATAGTTTTCGATTGTTTTCGATGGTTTTCGATGGTTTTCGATGGTTTTCGATTGTTTTCGATTGTTTTCGATTGTTTTCGATTGTTTTCGATAGTTTTCGATTGTTTTCGATTGTTTTCGATGGTTTTCGATTGTTTTCAATTGTTTTCGATTGTTTTCGATTGTTTTCGATTGTTTTCGATTGTTTTCGATTGTTTTCGATTGTTTTCGATAGTTTTCGATTGTTTTCGATTGTTTTCGATGGTTTTCGATTGTTTTCGATTGTTTTCGATTGTTTTCGATTGTTTTCGATTGTTTTCGATTGTTTTCGATTGTTTTCGATGGTTTTCGATTGTTTTCGATTGTTTTCGATTGTTTTCGATGGTTTTCGATTGTTTTCGATTGTTTTCGATTGTTTTCGATGGTTTTCGATTGTTTTCGATTGTTTTCGATTGTTTTCGATTGTTTTCGATTGTTTTCGATTGTTTTCGATTGTTTTCGATGGTGTTCGATTGTTTTCGATGGTTTTCGTTTGTTTTCGATTGTTTTCGATGGTTTTCGATTGTTTTCGCTTGTTTTCGATTGTTTTCGATGGTTTTCGATTGTTTTCGATGGTTTTCGATGGTTTTCGATTGTTTTCGATGGTTTTCGATTGTTTTCGATTGTTTTCGATTGTTTTCGATTGTTTTCGATTGTTTTCGATTGTTTTCGATTGTTTTCGATGGTTTTCGATTGTTTTCGATTGTTTTCGATTGTTTTCGATTGTTTTCGATTGTTTTCGATTGTTTTCGATGGTTTTCGATTGTTTTCGATGGTTTTCGATTGTTTTCGATTGTTTTCGAGTGTTTTCGAGTGTTTTCGATTGTTTTCGATAGTTTTCGATTGTTTTCGATTGTTTTCGATTGTTTTCGTTGGTTTTCGATTGTTTTCCGTGGTTTTCGATTATTTTCGATTGGTATCGATTGTTTTCGATGGTTTTCGATTGTTTTCGATGGTTTTCGATTGTTTTCGATTGTTTTCGATGGTTTTCGATTGTTTTCGATGGTTTTCGATTGTTTTCGATTGTTTTCGATTGTTTTCGATTGTTTTCGATGGTTTTCGATTGTTTTCGATTGTTTTCGATTGTTTTCGATGGTTTTCGATTGTTTTCGATGGTTTTCGATTGTTTTCGATTGTTTTCGATGGTTTTCGATTGTTTTCGATTGTTTTCGATTGTTTTCGATTGTTTTCGATTGTTTTCGATTGTTTTCGATTGTTTTCGATGGTTTTCGATTGTTTTCGATTGTTTTCGATTGTTTTCGATTGTTTTCGATTGTTTTCGATTGTTTTCGATTGTTTTCGATTGTTTTCGATGGTTTTCGATTGTTTTCGATGGTTTTCGATTGTTTTCGATTGTTTTCGATGGTTTTCGATTGTTTTCGATTGTTTTCGATGGTTTTCGATTGTTTTCGATGGTTTTCGATGGTTTTCGATTGTTTTCGATGGTTTTCGATTGTTTTCGATTGTTTTCGATTGTTTTCGATTGTTTTCGATTGTTTTCGATTGTTTTCGATTGTTTTCGATTGTTTTCGATGGTTTTCGATTGTTTTCGATTGTTTTCGATGGTTTTCGATTGTTTTCGATTGTTTTCGATGGTTTTCGATGGTTTTCGATGGTTTTCGATTGTTTTCGATGGTTTTCGATTGTTTTCGATTGTTTTCGATGGTTTTCGATTGTTTTCGATTGTTTTCGATTGTTTTCGATTGTTTTCGATTGTTTTCGATGGTTTTCGATTGTTTTCGATGGTTTTCGATTGTTTTCAATGGTTTTCGATTGTTTTCCGTGGTTTTCGATTGTTTTCGATTGTTTTCGATGGTTTTCGATTGTTTTCGATGGTTTTCGATTGTTTTCGATTGTTTTCGATGGTTTTCGATTGTTTTCGATGGTTTTCGATTGTTTTCGATGGTTTTCGATTGTTTTCGATTGTTTTCGATAGTTTTCGATTGTTTTCGATTGTTTTCGATTGTTTTCGTTGGTTTTCGATTGTTTTCCGTGGTTTTCGATTATTTTCGATTGGTTTCGATTGTTTTCGATGGTTTTCGATTGTTTTCGATGGTTTTCGATTGTTTTCGATGGTTTTCGATTGTTTTCGATTGTTTTCGATGGTTTTCGATTGTTTTCGATTGTTTTCGATTGTTTTCGATTGTTTTCGATGGTTTTCGATTGTTTTCGATAGTTTTCGATTGTTTTCGATTGTTTTCGATTGTTTTCGTTGGTTTTCGATTGTTTTCCGTGGTTTTCGATTATTTTCGATTGGTTTCGATTGTTTTCGATGGTTTTCGATTGTTTTCGATGGTTTTCGATTGTTTTCGATAGTTTTCGATTGTTTTCGATGGTTTTCGATGGTTTTCGATGGTTTTCGATTGTTTTCGATTGTTTTCGATTGTTTTCGATTGTTTTCGATTGTTTTCGATTGTTTTCGATGGTTTTCGATGGTTTTCGATGGTTTTCGATGGTTTTCGATTGTTTTCAATTGTTTTCGATGGTTTTCGATTGTTTTCGATGGTTTTCGATTGTTTTCGATTGTTTTCGATTGTTTTCGATTGTTTTCGATGGTTTTCGATTGTTTTCAATTGTTTTCGATTGTTTTCGATTGTTTTCGATTGTTTTCGATTGTTTTCGATTGTTTTCGATAGTTTCGATTGTTTTCGATTGTTTTCGATGTTTTTCGATTGTTTTCGATTGTTTTCGATTGTTTTCGATTGTTTTCGATGGTTTTCGATTGTTTTCGATGGTTTTCGATGGTTTTCGATTGTTTTCGATGGTTTTCGATGGTTTTCGATTGTTTTCGATGGTTTTCGATTGTTTTCGATTGTTTTCGATTGTTTTCGAGTGTTTTCGATTGTTTTCGATTGTTTTCGATGGTTTTCGATTGTTTTCGATTGTTTTCGATTGTTTTCGATTGTTTTCGATTGTTTTCGATTGTTTTCGATTGTTTTCGATTGTTTTCGATGGTTTTCGATTGTTTTCGATTGTTTTCGATTGTTTTCGATTGTTTTCGATGGTTTTCGATTGTATTCGATTGTTTTCGATTGTTTTCGATTGTTTTCGATGGTTTTCGATTGTTTTCGATTGTTTTCGATTGTTTTCGATTGTTTTCGATTGTTTTCGATTGTTTTCGATGGTTTTCGATGGTTTTCGATTGTTTTCGATTGTTTTCGATTGTTTTCGATGGTTTTCGATTGTTTTCGATTGTTTTCGATTGTTTTCGATTGTTTTCGATTGTTTTCGATTGTTTTCGATTGTTTTCGATGGTTTTCGATTGTTTTCGATTGTTTTCGATTCTTTTCGATTGTTTTCGATGGTTTTCGATTGTTTTCGATGGTTTTCGATTGTTTTCGATTGTTTTCGATGGTTTTCGATTGTTTTCGATTGTTTTCGATTGTTTTCGTTGGTTTTCGATTGTTTTCCATGGTTTTCGATTGTTTTCGATTGTTTTCGATTGTTTTCGATGGTTTTCGATTGTTTTCGATTGTTTTCGATTGTTTTCGATTGTTTTCGATTGTTTTCGATTGTTTTCGATTGTTTTCGATGGTTTTCGATTGTTTTCGATTGTTTTCGATTCTTTTCGATTCTTTTCGATTGTTTTCGATGGTTTTCGATTGTTTTCGATTGTTTTCGATTGTTTTCGATGGTTTTCGATTGTTTTCGATGGTTTTCGATTGTTTTCGATTGTTTTCGACGGTTTTCGATTGTTTTCGATTGTTTTCAATTGTTTTCGATGGTTTTCGATTGTTTTCGATGGTTTTCGATGGTTTTCGATTGTTTTCGATGGTTTTCGATTGTTTTCGATTGTTTTCGATGGTTTTCGATTGTTTTCGATTGTTTTCGATTGTTTTCGATTGTTTTCGATTGTTTTCGATTGTTTTCGATTGTTTTCGATTGTTTTCGATTGTTTTCGATGGTTTTCGATTGTTTTCGATTGTTTTCGATTCTTTTCGATTGTTTTCGATGGTTTTCGATTGTTTTCGATTGTTTTCGATTGTTTTCGATTGTTTTCGATGGTTTTCGATTGTTTTCGATTGTTTTCGATTGTTTTCGATGGTTTTCGATTGTTTTCGATTGTTTTCGATTGTTTTCGATTGTTTTCGATGGTTTTCGATTGTTTTCGATGGTTTTCGATTGTTTTCGATTGTTTTCGATTGTTTTCGAGTGTTTTCGATTGTTTTCGATAGTTTTCGATTGTTTTCGATTGTTTTCGATTGTTTTCGTTGGTTTTCGATTGTTTTCCGTGGTTTTCGATTATTTTCGATTGGTTTCGATTGTTTTCGATGGTTTTCGATTGTTTTCGATGGTTTTCGATTGTTTTCGATTGTTTTCGATGGTTTTCGATTGTTTTCGATGGTTTTCGATTGTTTTCGATTGTTTTCGATTGTTTTCGATTGTTTTCGATTGTTTTCGATTGTTTTCGATAGTTTTCGATTGTTTTCGAGGGTTTTCGATTGTTTTCGATGGTTTTCGATTGTTTTCGATGGTTTTCGATTGTTTTCGATTGTTTTCGATTGTTTTCGATTGTTTTCGATTGTTTTCGATTGTTTTCGATTGTTTTCGATTGTTTTCGATAGTTTTCGATTGTTTTCGATTGTTTTCGATGGTTTTCGATTGTTTTCGATTGTTTTCGATTGTTTTCGATTGTTTTCGATTGTTTTCGATTGTTTTCGATTGTTTTCGATTGTTTTCGATTGTTTTCGATTGTTTTCGATGGTTTTCGATTGTTTTCGATTGTTTTCGATTGTTTTCGATTGTTTTCGATTGTTTTCGATTGTTTTCGATTGTTTTCGATTGTTTTCGATGGTTTTCGATTGTTTTCGATGGTTTTCGATTGTTTTCGATTGTTTTCGATGGTTTTCGATTGTTTTCGATTGTTTTCGATGGTTTTCGATTGTTTTCGATTGTTTTCGATTGTTTTCGATTGTTTTCGATGGTTTACGATTGTTTTCGATGGTTTTCGATTGTTTTCAATGGTTTTCGATTGTTTTCCGTGGTTTTCGATTGTTTTCGATTGTTTTCGATTGTTTTCGTTGGTTTTCGATTGTTTTCCGTGGTTTTCGATTATTTTCGATTGGTTTCGATTGTTTTCGATGGTTTTCGATTGTTTTCGATGGTTTTCGATTGTTTTCGATAGTTTTCGATTGTTTTCGATGGTTTTCGATTGTTTTCGATTGTTTTCGATTGTTTTCGATTGTTTTCGATTGTTTTCGATTGTTTTCGATGGTTTTCGATTGTTTTCGATTGTTTTCGATTGTTTTCGATGGTTTTCGATTGTTTTCGATGGTTTTCGATTGTTTTCGATTGTTTTCGATGGTTTTCGATTGTTTTCGATGGTTTTCGATTGTTTTCGATGGTTTTCGATTGTTTTCGATTGTTTTCGATAGTTTTCGATTGTTTTCGATTGTTTTCGTTGGTTTTCGATTGTTTTCCGTGGTTTTCGATTATTTTCGATTGGTTTCGATTGTTTTCGATGGTTTTCGATTGTTTTCGATGGTTTTCGATTGTTTTCGATTGTTTTCGATGGTTTTCGATTGTTTTCGATTGTTTTCGATTGTTTTCGATTGTTTTCGATGGTTTTCGATTGTTTTCGATAGTTTTCGATTGTTTTCGATTGTTTTCGATTGTTTTCGTTGGTTTTCGATTGTTTTCCGTGGTTTTCGATTATTTTCGATTGGTTTCGATTGTTTTCGATTGTTTTCGATTGTTTTCGATTGTTTTCGATTGTTTTCGATTGTTTTCGATTGTTTTCGATAGTTTTCGATTGTTTTCGATTGTTTTCGATGGTTTTCGATTGTTTTCGATTGTTTTCGATTGTTTTCGATTGTTTTCGATTGTTTTCGATTGTTTTCGATTGTTTTCGATTGTTTTCGATTGTTTTCGATTGTTTTCGATTGTTTTCGATGGTTTTCGATTGTTTTCGATTGTTTTCGATTGTTTTCGATTGTTTTCGATTGTTTTCGATTGTTTTCGATTGTTTTCGATTGTTTTCGATGGTTTTCGATTGTTTTCGATGGTTTTCGATTGTTTTCGATTGTTTTCGATGGTTTTCGATTGTTTTCGATTGTTTTCGATGGTTTTCGATTGTTTTCGTTTGTTTTCGATTGTTTTCGATTGTTTTCGATTGTTTTCGATTGTTTTCGATTGTTTTCGATGGTTTTCGATTGTTTTCGATGGTTTTCGATTGTTTTCAATGGTTTTCGATTGTTTTCCGTGGTTTTCGATTGTTTTCGATTGTTTTCGATTGTTTTCGATTGTTTTCGATTGTTTTCGTTGGTTTTCGATTGTTTTCCGTGGTTTTCGATTATTTTCGATTGGTTTCGATTGTTTTCGATGGTTTTCGATTGTTTTCGATGGTTTTCGATTGTTTTCGATAGTTTTCGATTGTTTTCGATGGTTTTCGATGGTTTTCGATGGTTTTCGATTGTTTTCGATTGTTTTCGATTGTTTTCGATTGTTTTCGATAGTTTTCGATTGTTTTCGTTTGTTTTCGATTGTTTTCGATGGTTTTCGATTGTTTTCGATGGTTTTCGATGGTTTTCGATTGTTTTCGATTGTTTTCGATTGTTTTCGATTGTTTTCGATTGTTTTCGATGGTTTTCGATGGTTTTCGATTGTTTTCGATGGTTTTCGATTGTTTTCGATTGTTTTCGATGGTTTTCGATTGTTTTCGATAGTTTTCGATTGTTTTCAATTGTTTTCGATTGTTTTCGTTGGTTTTCGATTGTTTTCCGTGGTTTTCGATTATTTTCGATTGGTTTCGATTGTTTTCGATGGTTTTCGATTGTTTTCGATGGTTTTCGATTGTTTTCGATAGTTTTCGATTGTTTTCGATGGTTTTCGATGGTTTTCGATGGTTTTCGATTGTTTTCGATTGTTTTCGATTGTTTTCGATTGTTTTCGATAGTTTTCGATTGTTTTCGATTGTTTTCGATGGTTTTCGATTGTTTTCAATTGTTTTCGATTGTTTTCGATTGTTTTCGATTGTTTTCGATTGTTTTCGATTGTTTTCGATTGTTTTCGATTGTTTTCGATAGTTTTCGATTGTTTTCGATTGTTTTCGATGGTTTTCGATTGTTTTCGATTGTTTTCGATTGTTTTCGATTGTTTTCGATTGTTTTCGATTGTTTTCGATTGTTTTCGATTGTTTTCGATTGTTTTCGATTGTTTTCGATTGTTTTCGATTGTTTTCGATGGTTTTCGATTGTTTTCGATTGTTTTCGATTGTTTTCGATGGTTTTCGATTGTTTTCGATTGTTTTCGATTCTTTTCGATTGTTTTCGATGGTTTTCGATTGTTTTCGATGGTTTTCGATTGTTTTCGATTGTTTTCGATTGTTTTCGATGGTTTTCGATTGTTTTCGATTGTTTTCGATTGTTTTCGATTGTTTTCGATTGTTTTCGATTGTTTTCGATTGTTTTCGATGGTTTTCGATTGTTTTCGATGGTTTTCGATTGTTTTCAATGGTTTTCGATTGTTTTCCGTGGTTTTCGATTGTTTTCGATTGTTTTCGATTGTTTTCGATAGTTTTCGATTGTTTTCGATTGTTTTCGATGGTTTTCGATTGTTTTCGATTGTTTTCGATTGTTTTCGATTGTTTTCGATTGTTTTCGATTCTTTTCGATAGTTTTCGATTGTTTTCGATTGTTTTCGATTGTTTTCGATGGTTTTCGATGGTTTTCGATGGTTTTCGATTGTTTTCGATTGTTTTCGATTGTTTTCGATTGTTTTCGATGGTTTTCGATTGTTTTCGATTGTTTTCGATTGTTTTCGATTGTTTTCGATTGTTTTCGATTGTTTTCGATTGTTTTCGATAGTTTTCGATTGTTTTCGATTGTTTTCGATGGTTTTCGATTGTTTTCGATTGTTTTCGATTGTTTTCGATTGTTTTCGATTGTTTTCGATTGTTTTCGATTGTTTTCGATGGTTTTCGATTGTTTTCGATTGTTTTCGATTGTTTTCGATGGTTTTCGATTGTTTTCGATGGTTTTCGATTGTTTTCGATTGTTTTCGATGGTTTTCGATTGTTTTCGATGGTTTTCGATTGTTTTCGATGGTTTTCGATTGTTTTCGATGGTTTTCGATTGTTTTCGATGGTTTTCGTTTGTTTTCGATTGTTTTCGATGGTTTTCGATTGTTTTCGATTGTTTTCGATTGTTTTCGATGGTTTTCGATTGTTTTCGATGGTTTTCGATGGTTTTCGATTGTTTTCGATTGTTTTCGATTGTTTTCGATTGTTTTCGATTGTTTTCGATTGTTTTCGATGGTTTTCGATTGTTTTCGATTGTTTTCGATTGTTTTCGATTGTTTTCGATTGTTTTCGATGGTTTTCGATTGTTTTCGATGGTTTTCGATTGTTTTCGATTGTTTTCGATGGTTTTCGATTGTTTTCGATTGTTTTCGATGGTTTTCGATTGTTTTCGATTGTTTTCGATTGTTTTCGATTGTTTTCGATTGTTTTCGATTGTTTTCGATTGTTTTCGATGGTTTTCGATTGTTTTCGATGGTTTTCGATTGTTTTCAATGGTTTTCGATTGTTTTCCGTGGTTTTCGATTGTTTTCGATTGTTTTCGATTGTTTTCGATTGTTTTCGTTGGTTTTCGATTGTTTTCCGTGGTTTTCGATTATTTTCGATTGGTTTCGATTGTTTTCGATGGTTTTCGATTGTTTTCGATGGTTTTCGATTGTTTTCGATAGTTTTCGATTGTTTTCGATGGTTTTCGATGGTTCTCGATGGTTTTCGATTGTTTTCGATTGTTTTCGATTGTTTTCGATTGTTTTCGATAGTTTTCGATTGTTTTCGTTTGTTTTCGATTGTTTTCGATGGTTTTCGATTGTTTTCGATGGTTTTCGATGGTTTTCGATTGTTTTCGATTGTTTTCGATTGTTTTCGATTGTTTTCGATGGTTTTCGATTGTTTTCGATTGTTTTCGATGGTTTTCGATTGTTTTCGATTGTTTTCGATTGTTTTCGATTGTTTTCGATTGTTTTCGATTGTTTTCGATGGTTTTCGATTGTTTTCGATTGTTTTCGATTGTTTTCGATTGTTTTCGATTGTTTTCGATTGTTTTCCGTGGTTTTCGATTATTTTCGATTGGTTTCGATTGTTTTCGATGGTTTTCGATGGTTTTCGATTGTTTTCGATGGTTTTCGATTGTTTTCGATGGTTTTCGATTGTTTTCGATTGTTTTTGATTGTTTTCGATTGTTTTCGATGGTTTTCGATTGTTTTCGATTGTTTTCGATTGTTTTCGATGGTTTTCGATTGTTTTCGATGGTTTTCGATGGTTTTCGATTGTTTTCGATTGTTTTCGATGGTTTTCGATTGTTTTCGATTGTTTTCGATTGTTTTCGATTGTTTTCGTTTGTTTTCGATGGTTTTTGATTGTTTTCGATTGTTTTCGATTGTTTTCGATTGTTTTCGATGGTTTTCGATTGTTTTCGATGGTTTTCGATTGTTTTCGATTGTTTTCGATTGTTTTCGATTGTTTTCGATTGTTTTCGATTGTTTTCGATGGTTTTCGATTGTTTTCGATTGTTTTCGATTGTTTTCGATTGTTTTCGATTGTTTTCGATTGTTTTCCGTGGTTTTCGATTATTTTCGATTGGTTTCGATTGTTTTCGATGGTTTTCGATGGTTTTCGATTGTTTTCGATGATTTTCGATTGTTTTCGATGGTTTTCGATTGTTTTCGATTGTTTTTGATTGTTTTCGATTGTTTTCGATGGTTTTCGATTGTTTTCGATTGTTTTCGATTGTTTTCGATTGTTTTCGATGGTTTTCGATTGTTTTCGATGGTTTTCGATTGTTTTCGATTGTTTTCGATGGTTTTCGATTGTTTTCGATTGTTTTCGATTGTTTTCGATTGTTTTCGATTGTTTTCGATTGTTTTCGATGGTTTTCGATGGTTTTCGATTGTTTTCGATTGTTTTCGATGGTTTTCGATTGTTTTCGATTGTTTTCGATTGTTTTCGATTGTTTTCGATTGTTTTCGATTGTTTTCGATTGTTTTCGAATGTTTTCGATGGTTTTCGATGGTTTTCGATTGTTTTCGATGGTTTTCGATTGTTTTCGATTGTTTTCGATTGTTTTCGATGGTTTTCGATTGTTTTCGATTGTTTTCGATGGTTTTCGATGGTTTTCGATGGTTTTCGATGGTTTTCGATTTTTTCGATTGTTTTCGATTGTTTTCGATTGTTTTCGATTGTTTTCGATGGTTTTCGATTGTTTTCGATTGTTTTCGATTGTTTTCGATGGTTTTCGATTGTTTTCGATGGTTTTCGATTGTTTTCGATTGTTTTCGATTGTTTTCGATTGTTTTCGATGGTTTTCGATTGTTTTCGATGGTTTTCGATTGTTATCGATGGTTTTCGATGGTTTTCGATGGTTTTCGATTGTTTTCGATTGTTTTCGATGGTTTTCCATTGTTTTCGATGGTTTTCGATTGTTTTCGATTGTTTTCGATGGTTTTCGATTGTTTTCGATTGTTTTCGATTGTTTTCGATTGTTTTCGATTGTTTTCGATTGTTTTCGATTGTTATCGATGGTTTTCGATTGTTTTCGATGGTTTTCGTTTGTTATCGATGGTTTTCGATGGTTTTCGATTGTTTTCGATGGTTTTCGATTGTTTTCGATTGTTTTCGATTGTTTTCGATTGTTTTCGATGGTTTTCGATTGTTTTCGATTGTTTTCGATGGTTTTCGATTGTTTTCGATTGTTTGCGATTGTTTTCGATTGTTTTCGATGGTTTTCGATTGTTTTCGATGGTTTTCGATTGTTTTCGATGGTTTTCGATGGTTTTCGATTGTTATCGATGGGTTTCGATGGTTTTCGATTGTTTTCGATGGTTTTCGATTGTTTTCGATGGTTTTCGATTGTTTTCGATTGTTTTCGATTGTTTTCGATTGTTTTCGATTGTTATCGATGGTTTTCGATGGTTTTCGATTGTTTTCGATGGTTTTCGATGGTTTTCGATTGTTTTCGATTGTTTTCGATTGTTATCGATGGTTTTCGATTGTTTTCGATTGTTTTCGATTGTTTTCGATGGTTTTCGATTGTTTTCGATTGTTTTCGATTGTTTTCGATGGTTTTCGATGGTTTTCGATGGTTTTCGATGGTTTTCGATTTTTTCGATTGTTTTCGATTGTTTTCGATTGTTTTCGATTGTTTTCGATTGTTTTCGATGGTTTTCGATTGTTTTCGATTGTTTTCGATTGTTTTCGATTGTTTTCGATGGTTTTCGATTGTTTTCGATGGTTTTCGATTGTTTTCGATTGTTTTCGATTGTTTTCGATTGTTTTCGATGGTTTTCGATTGTTTTCGATTGTTTTCGATGGTTTTCGTTTGTTATCGATGGTTTTCGATGGTTTTCGATTGTTTTCGATGGTTTTCGATTGTTTTCGATTGTTTTCGATTGTTTTCGATTGTTTTCGATGGTTTTCGATTGTTTTCGATTGTTTTCGATGGTTTTCGATTGTTTTCGATTGTTTGCGATTGTTTTCGATTGTTTTCGATGGTTTTCGATTGTTTTCGATGGTTTTCGATTGTTTTCGATGGTTTTCGATGGTTTTCGATTGTTATCGATGGGTTTCGATGGTTTTCGATTGTTTTCGATGGTTTTCGATTGTTTTCGATGGTTTTCGATTGTTTTCGATTGTTTTCGATTGTTTTCGATTGTTTTCGATGGTTTTCGATTGTTTTCGATTGTTTTCGATGGTTTTCGATTGTTTTCGATTGTTTTCGATTGTTTTCGATGGTTTTCGATTGTTTTCGATGGTTTTCGATTGTTTTCGATTGTTTTCGATGGTTTTCCATTGTTTTCGATGGTTTTCGATTGTTTTCGATTGTTTTCGATGGTTTTCGATTGTTTTCGATTGTTTTCGATTGTTTTCGATTGTTTTCGATTGTTTTCGATTGTTTTCGATTGTTATCGATGGTTTTCGATGGTTTTCGATTGTTTTCGATGGTTTTCGATTGTTTTCGATTGTTTTCGATTGTTTTCGATTGTTTTCGATGGTTTTCGATTGTTTTCCATTGTTTTCGATTGTTTTCGATTGTTTTCGATTGTTTTCGATGGTTTTCGATTGTTTTCGATTTTTTTCGATTGTTTTCGATTGTTTTCGATTATTTTCGATTGTTTTCGATTGTTTTCGATTGTTTTCGATTGTTTTCGATTGTTATCGATGGTTTTCGATGGTTTTCGATTGTTTTCGATGGTTTTCGATTGTTTTCGATTGTTTTCTATGGATTTCGATTGTTTTCGATTGTTTTCGATGGTTTTCGATGGTTTTCGATTGTTTTCGATTGTTTTCTATTGTTTTCGATTGTTTTCCGTGGTTTTCGATTATTTTCGATTGGTTTCGATTGTTTTCGATGGTTTTCGATGGTTTTCGATGGTTTTCGATTGTTTTCGATGGTTTTCGATTGTTTTCGATGGTTTTCGATTGTTTTCGATTGTTTTTGATTGTTTTCGATTGTTTTCGATGGTTTTCGATTGTTTTCGATTGTTTTCGATTGTTTTCGATGGTTTTCGATTGTTTTCGATGGTTTTCGATTGTTTTCGATTGTTTTCGATTGTTTTCGATGGTTTTCGATTGTTTTCGATTGTTTTCGATGGTTTTCGATTGTTTTCGATGGTTTTCGATGGTTTTCGATTGTTTTCTATGGTTTTCGACTGTTTTCGATTGTTTTTGATTGTTTTCGATTGTTTTCGATGGTTTTCGATTGTTTTCGATTGTTTTCGATTGTTTTCGATGGTTTTCGATTGTTTTCGATGGTTTTCGATGGTTTTCGATTGTTTTCGATTGTTTTCGATTGTTTTCGATTGTTTTCGATGGTTTTCGATTGTTTTCCATTGTTTTCGATTGTTTTCGATTGTTTTCGATTGTTTTCGATGGTTTTCGATTGTTTTCGATTTTTTTCGATTGTTTTCGATTGTTTTCGATTATTTTCGATTGTTTTCGATTGTTTTCGATTGTTTTCGATTGTTTTCGATTGTTATCGATGGTTTTCGATGGTTTTCGATTGTTTTCGATGGTTTTCGATGGTTTTCGATTGTTTTCGATTGTTTTCGATTGTTTTCGATTGTTTTCGATGGTTTTCGATTGTTTTCGATGGTTTTCGATTGTTATCGATGGTTTTCGATGGTTTTCGATTGTTTTCGATTGTTTTCGATTGTTTTCGATTGTTTTCGATGGTTTTCCATTGTTTTCGATGGTTTTCGATTGTTTTCGATTGTTTTCGATGGTTTTCGATTGTTTTCGATTGTTTTCGATTGTTTTCGATTGTTTTCGATTGTTTTCGATTGTTTTCGATTGTTTTCGATTGTTATCGATGGTTTTCGATGGTTTTCGATTGTTTTCGATGGTTTTCGATTGTTTTCGATTGTTTTCGATTGTTTTCGATTGTTTTCGATTGTTTTCGATGGTTTTCGATTGTTTTCGATTGTTTTCGATTGTTTTCGATGGTTTTCGATTGTTTTCGATGGTTTTCGATTGTTTTCGATGGTTTTCCATTGTTTTCGATGGTTTTCGATTGTTTTCGATTGTTTTCGATGGTTTTCGATTGTTTTCGATTGTTTTCGATTGTTTTCGATTGTTTTCGATTGTTTTCGATTGTTATCGATGGTTTTCGATGGTTTTCGATTGTTTTCGATGGTTTTCGATTGTTTTCGATTGTTTTCGATTGTTTTCGATTGTTTTCGATTGTTTTCGATGGTTTTCGATTGTTTTCGATTGTTTTCGGTTGTTTTCGATGGTTTTCGATTGTTTTCGATGGTTTTCGATTGTTTTCGATGGTTTTCGATTGTTTTCGATTGTTTTCGATGGTTTTCGATTGTTTTCTATGGATTTCGATTGTTTTCGATGGTTTTCGATTGTTTTCGATTGTTTTCGATTGTTTTCGATTGTTTTCGATTGTTTTCGATTGTTTTCGATGGTTTTCGATGGTTTTCGATGGTTTTCGATTGTTTTCGATGGTTTTCGATTGTTTTCGATTGTTTTCGATTGTTTTCGATTGTTTTCGATGGTTTTCGATTGTTTTCGATTGTTTTCGATGGTTTTCGATTGTTTTCGATGGTTTTCGATTGTTTTCGATTGTTTTCGATTGTTTTCGATGGTTTTCGATTGTTTTCGATTGTTTTCGATTGTTTTCGATGGTTTTCGATTGTTTTCGATGGTTTTCGATTGTTTTCGATGGTTTTCGATTGTTTTCGATTGTTTTCGATTGTTATCGATGGTTTTCGATGGTTTTCGATTGTTTTCGATGGTTTTCGATTGTTTTCGATTGTTTTCGATGGTTTTCGATTGTTTTCGATTGTTTTCGATGGTTTTCGACGGTTTTCGATGGTTTTCGACGGTTTTCGATTGTTTTCGATGGTTTTCGATTGTTTTCAATTGTTCTCGATGGTTTTCGATTGTTTTCGATTGTTTTCGATGGTTTTCGATTGTTTTCGATTGTTTTCGATGGTTTTCGATGGTTTTCGATTGTTTTCGATGGTTTTCGATTGTTTTCGATTGTTTTCGATTGTTTTCGATTGTTTTCGATTGTTTTCGATTGTTTTCGATTGTTTTCGAATGTTTTCGATGGTTTACGATGGTTTTCGATGGTTTTCGATGGTTTTCGATTGTTTTCGATGGTTTTCGATTGTTTTCGATTGTTTTCGATTGTTTTCGATTGTTTTCGATTGTTTTCGATGGTTTTCGATGGTTTTCGATTGTTTTCGATGGTTTTCGATTGTTTTCGATTGTTTTCGATTGTTTTCGATTGTTTTCGATGGTTTTCGATTGTTTTCGATTGTTTTCGATTGTTTTCGATGGTTTTCGATTGTTTTCGATGGTTTTCGATTGTTTTCGATTGTTTTCGATTGTTTTCGATGGTTTTCGATTGTTTTCGATTGTTTTCGATTGTTTTCGATGGTTTTCGATGGTTTTCGATGGTTTTCGATGGTTTTCGATTTTTTCGATTGTTTTCGATTGTTTTCGATTGTTTTCGATTGTTTTCGATTGTTTTCGATTGTTTTCGATGGTTTTCGATTGTTTTCGATTGTTTTCGATTGTTTTCGATTGTTTTCGATGGTTTTCGATTGTTTTCGATGGTTTTCGATTGTTTTCGATTGTTTTCGATTGTTTTCGATTGTTTTCGATGGTTTTCGATGGTTTTCGTTTGTTATCGATGGTTTTCGATGGTTTTCGATTGTTTTCGATGGTTTTCGATTGTTTTCGATTGTTTTCGGTTGTTTTCGATTGTTTTCGATGGTTTTCGATTGTTTTCGATTGTTTTCGATTGTTTGCGATTGTTTTCGATTGTTTTCGATGGTTTTCGATTGTTTTCGATGGTTTTCGATTGTTTTCGATGGTTTTCGATGGTTTTCGATTGTTATCGATGGGTTTCGATGGTTTTCGATTGTTTTCGATGGTTTTCGATTGTTTTCGATGGTTTTCGATTGTTTTCGATTGTTTTCGATTGTTTTCGATGGTTTTCGATTGTTTTCGATTGTTTTCGATGGTTTTCGATTGTTTTCGATTGTTTTCGATTGTTTTCGATGGTTTTCGATTGTTTTCGATGGTTTTCGATTGTTTTCGATTGTTTTCGATGGTTTTCCATTGTTTTCGATGGTTTTCGATTGTTTTCGATTGTTTTCGATTGTTTTCGATGGTTTTCGATTGTTTTCGATTTTTTTCGATTGTTTTCGATTGTTTTCGATTGTTTTCGATTGTTTTCGATTGTTTTCGATTGTTTTCGATTGTTTTCGATTGTTATCGATGGTTTTCGATGGTTTTCGATTGTTTTCGATGGTTTTCGATTGTTTTCGATTGTTTTCTATGGATTTCGATTGTTTTCGATTGTTTTCGATGGTTTTCGATGGTTTTCGATTGTTTTCGATTGTTTTCGATTGTTTTCGATTGTTTTCCGTGGTTTTCGATTATTTTCGATTGGTTTCGATTGTTTTCGATGGTTTTCGATGGTTTTCGATGGTTTTCGATTGTTTTCGATGGTTTTCGATTGTTTTCGATGGTTTTCGATTGTTTTCGATTGTTTTTGATTGTTTTCGATTGTTTTCGATGGTTTTCGATTGTTTTCGATTGTTTTCGATTGTTTTCGATGGTTTTCGATTGTTTTCGATGGTTTTCGATTGTTTTCGATTGTTTTCGATTGTTTTCGATGGTTTTCGATTGTTTTCGATTGTTTTCGATGGTTTTCGATTGTTTTCGATGGTTTTCGATGGTTTTCGATTGTTTTCGATGGTTTTCGACTGTTTTCGATTGTTTTTGATTGTTTTCGATTGTTTTCGATGGTTTTCGATTGTTTTCGATTGTTTTCGATTGTTTTCGATGGTTTTCGATTGTTTTCGATGGTTTTCGATGGTTTTCGATTGTTTTCGATTGTTTTCGATTGTTTTCGATTGTTTTCGATTGTTTTCGATTGTTTTCGATTGTTTTCGATTGTTTTCGATGGTTTTCGATTGTTTTCGATTGTTTTCGATTGTTTTCGATTGTTTTCGATTGTTTTCGATTGTTTTCGATGGTTTTCGATTGTTTTCGATTGTTTTCGATTGTTTTCGATTGTTTTCGATTGTTTTCGATTGTTTTCGATTGTTTTCGATTGTTTTCGATGGTTTTCGATTGTTTTCGATTGTTTTCGTTTGTTTTCGATGGTTTTTGATTGTTTTCGATTGTTTTCGATTGTTTTCGATGGTTTTCGATTGTTTTCGATGGTTTTCGATTGTTTTCGATTGTTTTCGATTGTTTTCGATTGTTTTCGATTGTTTTCGATGGTTTTCGATTGTTTTCGATTGTTTTCGATTGTTTTCGATTGTTTTCGATTGTTTTCGATTGTTTTCCGTGGTTTTCGATTATTTTCGATTGGTTTCGATTGTTTTCGATGGTTTTCGATGGTTTTCGATTGTTTTCGGTGGTTTTCGATTGTTTTCGATGGTTTTCGATTGTTCTCGATTGTTTTTGATTGTTTTCGATTGTTTTCGATGGTTTTCGATTGTTTTCGATTGTTTTCGATTGTTTTCGATGGTTTTCGATTGTTTTCGATGGTTTTCGATGGTTTTCGATTGTTTTCGATTGTTTTCGATGGTTTTCGATTGTTTTCGATTGTTTTCGATTGTTTTCGATTGTTTTCGATTGTTTTCGATTGTTTTCGATTGTTTTCGATTGTTTTCGATTGTTTTCGAATGTTTTCGATGGTTTTCGATGGTTTTCGATTGTTTTCGATGGTTTTCGATTGTTTTCGATTGTTTTCGATTGTTTTCGAGTGTTTTCGATTGTTTTCGATAGTTTTCGATTGTTTTCGATTGTTTTCGATTGTTTTCGTTGGTTTTCGATTGTTTTCCGTGGTTTTCGATTGTTTTCGATGGTTTTCGATTGTTTTCGATGGTTTTCGATTGTTTTCGATTGTTTTCGATTGTTATCGATGGTTTTCGATGGTTTTCGATTGTTTTCGATGGTTTTCGATTGTTTTCGATTGTTTTCGATGGTTTTCGATTGTTTTCGATGGTTTTCGATTGTTTTCGATTGTTTTCGATTGTTTTCGATTGTTTTCGATGGTTTTCGATTGTTTTCGATGGTTTTCGATTGTTATCGATGGTTTTCGATGGTTTTCGATTGTTTTCGATGGTTTTCGATTGTTTTCGATTGTTTTCGATTGTTTTCGATTGTTTTCGATGGTTTTCGATTGTTTTCGATTGTTTTCGATGGTTTTCGATTGTTTTCGATGGTTTTCGATTGTTTTCGATTGTTTTCGATTGTTTTCGATGGTTTTCGATTGTTTTCGATTGTTTTCGATTGTTTTCGATGGTTTTCGATTGTTTTCGATGGTTTTCGATTGTTTTCGATTGTTTTCGATGGTTTTCCATTGTTTTCGATGGTTTTCGATTGTTTTCGATTGTTTTCGATGGTTTTAAATTGTTTTCGATTGTTTTCGATTGTTTTCGATTGTTTTCGATTGTTTTCGATTGTTTTCGATTGTTATCGATGGTTTTCGATGGTTTTCGATTGTTTTCGATGGTTTTCGATGGTTTTCGATTGTTTTCGATTGTTTTCGATTGTTTTCGATTGTTTTCGATGGTTTTCGATTGTTTTCCATTGTTTTCGATTGTTTTCGATTGATTTCGATTGTTTTCGATGGTTTTCGATTGTTTTCGATTGTTTTCGATTGTTTTCGATTGTTTTCGATTATTTTCGATTGTTTTCGATTGTTTTCGATTGTTTTCGATTGTTTTCGATTGTTATCGATGGTTTTCGATGGTTTTCGATTGTTTTCGATGGTTTTCGATTGTTTTCGATTGTTTTCGATTGTTTTCGTTGGTTTTCGATTGTTTTCCGTGGTTTTCGATGGTTTTCGATTGTTTTCGATGGTTTTCGATTGTTTTCGATTGTTTTCGATTGTTATCGATGGTTTTCGATGGTTTTCGATTGTTTTCGATGGTTTTCGATTGTTTTCGATTGTTTTCGATGGTTTTCGATTGTTTTCGATTGTTTTCGATGGTTTTCGATGGTTTTCGATTGTTTTCGATGGTTTTCGATTGTTTTCAATTGTTTTCGATGGTTTTCGATTGTTTTCGATTGTTTTCGATGGTTTTCGATTGTTTTCGATTGTTTTCGATTGTTTTCGATTGTTTTCGATTGTTTTCGATTGTTTTCGAGTGTTTTCGATTGTTTTCGATAGTTTTCGATTGTTTTCGATTGTTTTCGATTGTTTTCGTTGGTTTTCGATTGTTTTCCGTGGTTTTCGATTATTTTCGATTGGTTTCGATTGTTTTCGATTGTTTTCGATGGTTTTCGATTGTTTTCGATTGTTTTCGATGGTTTTCGACGGTTTTCGATGGTTTTCGACGGTTTTCGATTGTTTTCGATGGTTTTCGATTGTTTTCAATTGTTCTCGATGGTTTTCGATTGTTTTCGATTGTTTTCGATGGTTTTCGATTGTTTTCGATGGTTTTCGATTGTTTTCGATGGTTTTCGATTGTTTTCGATTGTTTTCGATTGTTATCGATGGTTTTCGACGGTTTTCGATGGTTTTCGACGGTTTTCGATTGTTTTCGATGGTTTTCGATTGTTTTCAATTGTTCTCGATGGTTTTCGATTGTTTTCGATTGTTTTCGATGGTTTTCGATTGTTTTCGATTGTTTTCGATGGTTTTCGATGGTTTTCGATTGTTTTCGATGGTTTTCGATTGTTTTCGATGGTTTTCGATTGTTTTCGATTGTTTTCGATTGTTTTCGATTGTTTTCGATTGTTTTCGATTGTTTTCGAATGTTTTCGATGGTTTACGATGGTTTTCGATGGTTTTCGATGGTTTTCGATTGTTTTCGATGGTTTTCGATTGTTTTCGATTGTTTTCGATTGTTTTCGATTGTTTTCGATTGTTTTCGATTGTTTTCGATGGTTTTCGATTGTTTTCGATGGTTTTCGATTGTTTTCGATGGTTTTCGATTGTTTTCGATTGTTTTCGATTGTTTTCGATTGTTTTCGATTGTTTTCGATTGTTTTCGATTGTTTTCGATGGTTTTCGATTGTTTTCGATGGTTTTCGATTGTTTTCGATTGTTTTCGATTGTTTTCGATGGTTTTCGATTGTTTTCGATTGTTTTCGATTGTTTTCGATGGTTTTCGATGGTTTTCGATGGTTTTCGATGGTTTTCGATTTTTTCGATTGTTTTCGATTGTTTTCGATTGTTTTCGATTGTTTTCGATTGTTTTCGATGGTTTTCGATTGTTTTCGATTGTTTTCGATTGTTTTCGATTGTTTTCGATGGTTTTCGATTGTTTTCGATGGTTTTCGATTGTTTTCGATTGTTTTCGATTGTTTTCGATTGTTTTCGATGGTTTTCGATTGTTTTCGATGGTTTTCGTTTGTTATCGATGGTTTTCGATGGTTTTCGATTGTTTTCGATGGTTTTCGATTGTTTTCGATTGTTTTCGATTGTTTTCGATTGTTTTCGATTGTTTTCGATTGTTTTCGATTGTTTTCGATGGTTTTCGATTGTTTTCGATGGTTTTCGATTGTTTTCGATTGTTTTCGATTGTTTTCGATTGTTTTCGATGGTTTTCGATGGTTTTCGATTGTTATCGATGGGTTTCGATGGTTTTCGATTGTTTTCGATGGTTTTCGATTGTTTTCGATGGTTTTCGATTGTTTTCGATTGTTTTCGATTGTTTTCGATGGTTTTCGATTGTTTTCGATTGTTTTCGATGGTTTTCGATTGTTTTCGATTGTTTTCGATTGTTTTCGATGGTTTTCGATTGTTTTCGATGGTTTTCGATTGTTTTCGATTGTTTTCGATGGTTTTCCATTGTTTTCGATGGTTTTCGATTGTTTTCGATTGTTTTCGATGGTTTTCGATTGTTTTCGATTGTTTTCGATTGTTTTCGATTGTTTTCGATTGTTTTCGATTGTTTTCGATTGTTATCGATGGTTTTCGATGGTTTTCGATTGTTTTCGATGGTTTTCGATTGTTTTCGATTGTTTTCGATTGTTTTCGATTGTTTTCGATGGTTTTCGATTGTTTTCCATTGTTTTCGATTGTATTCGATTGTTTTCGATTGTTTTCGATGGTTTTCGATTGTTTTCGATTTTTTTCGATTGTTTTCGATTGTTTTCGATTGTTTTCGATTGTTTTCGATTGTTTTCGATTGTTTTCGATTGTTTTCGATTGTTATCGATTGTTTTCGATGGTTTTCGATTGTTTTCGATGGTTTTCGATTGTTTTCGATTGTTTTCTATGGATTTCGATTGTTTTCGATTGTTTTCGATGGTTTTCGATGGTTTTCGATTGTTTTCGATTGTTTTCTATTGTTTTCGATTGTTTTCCGTGGTTTTCGATTATTTTCGATTGGTTTCGATTGTTTTCGATGGTTTTCGATGGTTTTCGATGGTTTTCGATTGTTTTCGATGGTTTTCGATTGTTTTCGATGGTTTTCGATTGTTTTCGATTGTTTTTGATTGTTTTCGATTGTTTTCGATGGTTTTCGATTGTTTTCGATTGTTTTCGATTGTTTTCGATTGTTTTCGATTGTTTTCGATGGTTTTCGATTGTTTTCGATTGTTTTCGATTGTTTTCGATGGTTTTCGATTGTTTTCGATTGTTTTCGATGGTTTTCGATTGTTTTCGATGGTTTTCGATTGTTTTCGACGGTTTTCGATTGTTATCGATGGTTTTCGATGGTTTTCGATTGTTTTCGATGGTTTTCGATTGTTTTCGATTGTTTTCGATTGTTTTCGATTGTTTTCGATGGTTTTCGATTGTTTTCGATTGTTTTCGATGGTTTTCGATTGTTTTCGATGGTTTTCGATTGTTTTCGATTGTTTTCGATTGTTTTCGATGGTTTTCGATTGTTTTCGATTGTTTTCGATTGTTTTCGATGGTTTTCGATTGTTTTCGATGGTTTTCGATTGTTTTCGATTGTTTTCGATGGTTTTCCATTGTTTTCGATGGTTTTCGATTGTTTTCGATTGTTTTCGATGGTTTTAAATTGTTTTCGATTGTTTTCGATTGTTTTCGATTGTTTTCGATTGTTTTCGATTGTTTTCGATTGTTATCGATGGTTTTCGATGGTTTTCGATTGTTTTCGATGGTTTTCGATGGTTTTCGATTGTTTTCGATTGTTTTCGATTGTTTTCGATGGTTTTCGATTGTTTTCGATGGTTTTCGATTGTTTTCGATTGTTTTCGATTGTTATCGATGGTTTTCGATGGTTTTCGATTGTTTTCGATTGTTTAGGATGGTTTTCGATTGTTTTCGATTGTTTTCGATTGTTTTCGATGGTTTTCGATTGTTTTCGATTGTTTTCGATTGTTTTCGATTGTTTTCGATTGTTTTCGATTGTTTTCGATTGTTTTCGATTGTTTTCGATTGTTATCGATGGTTTTCGATGGTTTTCGATTGTTTTCGATGGTTTTCGATTGTTTTCGATTGTTTTCGATTGTTTTCGATGGTTTTCGATTGTTTTCGATTGTTTTCGATTGTTTTCGATTGTTTTCGATTGTTTTCGATGGTTTTCGATTGTTTTCGATTGTTTTCGATTGTTTTCGATTGTTTTCGATTATTTTCGATTGTTTTCGATTGTTTTCGATTGTTTTCGATTGTTTTCGATTGTTATCGATGGTTTTCGATGGTTTTCGATTGTTTTCGATGGTTTTCGATTGTTTTCGATTGTTTTCGATTGTTTTCGATTGTTTTCGATGGTTTTCGATTGTTTTCGATTGTTTTCGATTGTTTTCGATTGTTTTCTATGGATTTCGATTGTTTTCGATTGTTTTCGATGGTTTTCGATGGTTTTCGATTGTTTTCGATTGTTTTCGATGGTTTTCGATTGTTTTCGATTGTTTTCGATTGTTTTCGATTGTTTTCGATTGTTTTCGATGGTTTTCGATGGTTTTCGATGGTTTTCGATTGTTTTCGATTGTTTTTGATTGTTTTCGATTGTTTTCGATGGTTTTCGATTGTTTTCGATTGTTTTCGATTGTTTTCGATTGTTTTCGATTGTTTTCGATGGTTTTCGATTGTTTTCGATGGTTTTCGATTGTTTTCGATTGTTTTCGATTGTTTTCGATGGTTTTCGATTGTTTTCGATTGTTTTCGATGGTTTTCGATGGTTTTCGATGGTTTTCGATGGTTTTCGATTTTTTCGATTGTTTTCGATTGTTTTCGATTGTTTTCGATTGTTTTCGATGGTTTTCGATTGTTTTCGATTGTTTTCGATTGTTTTCGATTGTTTTCGATTGTTTTCGATGGTTTTCGATTGTTTTCGATTGTTTTCGTTTGTTTTCGATGGTTTTTGATTGTTTTCGATTGTTTTCGATTGTTTTCGATGGTTTTCGATTGTTTTCGATGGTTTTCGATTGTTTTCGATTGTTTTCGATTGTTTTCGATTGTTTTCGATTGTTTTCGATGGTTTTCGATTGTTTTCGATTGTTTTCGATTGTTTTCGATTGTTTTCGATTGTTTTCGATTGTTTTCCGTGGTTTTCGATTATTTTCGATTGGTTTCGATTGTTTTCGATGGTTTTCGATGGTTTTCGATTGTTTTCGGTGGTTTTCGATTGTTTTCGATGGTTTTCGATTGTTTTCGATTGTTTTTGATTGTTTTCGATTGTTTTCGATGGTTTTCGATTGTTTTCGATTGTTTTCGATTGTTTTCGATGGTTTTCGATTGTTTTCGATGGTTTTCGATGGTTTTCGATTGTTTTCGATTGTTTTCGATTGTTTTCGATTGTTTTCGATGGTTTTCGATTGTTTTCGACGGTTTTCGATTGTTATCGATGGTTTTCGATGGTTTTCGATTGTTTTCGATGGTTTTCGATTGTTTTCGATTGTTTTCGATTGTTTTCGATTGTTTTCGATGGTTTTCGATTGTTTTCGATTGTTTTCGATGGTTTTCGATTGTTTTCGATGGTTTTCGATTGTTTTCGATTGTTTTCGATTGTTTTCGATGGTTTTCGATTGTTTTCGATTGTTTTCGATTGTTTTCGATGGTTTTCGATTGTTTTCGATGGTTTTCGATTGTTTTCGATTGTTTTCGATGGTTTTCCATTGTTTTCGATGGTTTTCGATTGTTTTCGATTGTTTTCGATGGTTTTAAATTGTTTTCGATTGTTTTCGATTGTTTTCGATTGTTTTCGATTGTTTTCGATTGTTTTCGATTGTTATCGATGGTTTTCGATGGTTTTCGATTGTTTTCGATGGTTTTCGATGGTTTTCGATTGTTTTCGATTGTTTTCGATTGTTTTCGATGGTTTTCGATTGTTTTCGATGGTTTTCGATTGTTTTCGATTGTTTTCGATTGTTATCGATGGTTTTCGATGGTTTTCGATTGTTTTCGATGGTTTTCGATTGTTTTCGATTGTTTAGGATGGTTTTCGATTGTTTTCGATTGTTTTCGATTGTTTTCGATGGTTTTCGATTGTTTTCGATTGTTTTCGATTGTTTTCGATTGTTTTCGATTGTTTTCGATTGTTTTCGATTGTTTTCGATTGTTTTCGATTGTTATCGATGGTTTTCGATGGTTTTCGATTGTTTTCGATGGTTTTCGATTGTTTTCGATTGTTTTCGATTGTTTTCGATGGTTTTCGATTGTTTTCGATTGTTTTCGATTGTTTTCGATTGTTTTCGATTGTTTTCGATGGTTTTCGATTGTTTTCGATTGTTTTCGATTGTTTTCGATTGTTTTCGATTATTTTCGATTGTTTTCGATTGTTTTCGATTGTTTTCGATTGTTTTCGATTGTTATCGATGGTTTTCGATGGTTTTCGATTGTTTTCGATGGTTTTCGATTGTTTTCGATTGTTTTCGATTGTTTTCGATTGTTTTCGATGGTTTTCGATTGTTTTCGATTGTTTTCGATTGTTTTCGATTGTTTTCTATGGATTTCGATTGTTTTCGATTGTTTTCGATGGTTTTCGATGGTTTTCGATTGTTTTCGATTGTTTTCGATGGTTTTCGATTGTTTTCGATTGTTTTCGATTGTTTTCGATTGTTTTCGATTGTTTTCGATGGTTTTCGATGGTTTTCGATGGTTTTCGATTGTTTTCGATGGTTTTCGATTGTTTTCGATTGTTTTCGATTGTTTTCGAGTGTTTTCGATTGTTTTCGATAGTTTTCGATTGTTTTCGATTGTTTTCGATTGTTTTCGATTGTTTTCGTTGGTTTTCGATTGTTTTCCGTGGTTTTCGATTATTTTCGATTGGTTTCGATTGTTTTCGATGGTTTTCCGTGGTTTTCGATTATTTTCGATTGGTTTCGATTGTTTTCGATGGTTTTCGATTGTTTTCGATTGTTTTCGATGGTTTTCGATGGTTTTCGATTGTTTTCGATTGTTTTCGATTGTTTTCGATGGTTTTCGATTGTTTTCGATTGTTTTCGATCGTTTTCGATCGTTTTCGATTGTTTTCGATGGTTTTCGATTGTTTTCGATTGTTTTCGATGGTTTTCGATAGTTTTCGATTTTTTTCGATTGTTTTCGATTGTTTTCGATTGTTTTCGATTGTTTTCGATGGTTTTCGATTGTTTTCGATTGTTTTCGATTGTTTTCGATTGTTTTCGATTGTTTTCGATGGTTTTCGATTGTTTTCGATTGTTTTCGATTGTTTTCGATTGTTTTCGATTGTTTTCGATTGTTTTCGATAGTTTTCGATTGTTTTCGATTGTATTCGTTGGTTTTCGATTGTTTTCCGTGGTTTTCGATTATTGTCGATTATTTTCGATGGTTTTCGATTGGTTTCGATTGTTTTCGATTGTTTTCGATTGTTTTCGATTGTTTTCGATTGTTTTCGATAGTTTTCGATTGTTTTCGATTGTTTTCGTTGGTTTTGGATTGTTTTCCGTGGTTTTCGATTATTTTCGATTGTTTTCGATGGTTTTCGATTGGTTTCGATTGTTTTCGATGGTTTTCGATGGTTTTCGATTGTTTTCGATTGTTTTCGATGGTTTTCGATTGTTTTCGATTGTTTTCGATCGTTTTCGATCGTTTTCGATCGTTTTCGATTGTTTTCGATGGTTTTCTATGGTTTTCGATTGTTTTCGATTGTTTTCGATGGTTTTCGATTGTTTTCGATTTTTTTCGATTGTTTTCGATTGTTTTCGATTTTTTTCGATTGTTTTCGATTGTTTTCGATGGTTTTCGATTGTTTTCGATTGTTTTCGATTGTTTTCGATTGTTTTCGATTGTTTTCGATTGTTTTCGATGGTTTTCGATTGTTTTCGATTGTTTTCGATTGTTTTCGATGGTTTTCGATTGTTTTCGATTGTTTTCGATGGTTTTCGATGGTTTTCGATGGTTTTCGATTGTTTTCGATTGTTTTCGATTGTTTTCGATGGTTTTCGATTGTTTTCGATTGTTTTCGATTGTTTTCGATTGTTTTCGATTGTTTTCGATTGTTTTCGATTGTTTTCGATTGTTTTCGATTGTTTTCGATTGTTTTCGATCGTTTTCGATTGTTTTCGATTGTTTTCGATGGTTTTCGATTGTTTTCGATTGTTTTCGATGGTTTTCGATTGTTTTCGATTTTTTTCGATTGTTTTCGATTGTTTTCGATTTTTTGCGATTGTTTTCGATGGTTTTTGATTGTTTTCGATTGTTTTCGATTGTTTTCGATTGTTTTCGATTGTTTTCGATGGTTTTCGATTTTTTTCGATTGTTTTCGATTGTTTTCGATTGTTTTCGATTGTTTTCGATGGTTTTCGATTGTTTTCGATAGTTTTCGTTGGTTTTCGATTGTTTTCGATGGTTTTCGATTGTTTTCGATTGTTTTCGATTGTTTCCGATTGTTTTCGATTGTTTTCGATTGTTTTCGATGGTTTTCGATTGTTTTCGAATGTTTTCGATTGTTTTCGATTGTTTTCGATGGTTTTCGATTGTTTTCGATTGTTTTCGATTGTTTTCGATTGTTTTCGATTGTTTTCGATGGTTTTCGATTGTTTTCGATTGTTTTCGATAGTTTTCGATTGTTTTCGATGGTTTTCGATTGTTTTCGATTGTTTTCGATTGTTTTCGATAGTTTTCGATTGTTCTCGATGGTTTTCGATTGTTTTCGATGGTTTTCGATGGTTTTCGATTGTTTTCGATTGTTTTCGATTGTTTTCGATTGTTTTCGATGGTTTTCGATTGTTTTCGATTGTTTTCGATTTTTTTCGATTGTTTTCGATGGTTTTCGATTGTTTTCGATTGTTTTCGATTGTTTTCGATTGTTTTCGATTGTTTTCGATGGTTTTCGATTGTTTTCGATTGTTTTCGATTGTTTTCGATTGTTTTCGATTGTTTTCGATTGTTTTCGATAGTTTTCGATTGTTTTCGATTGTTTTCGTTGGTTTTCGATTGTTTTCCGTGGTTTTCGATTATTGTCGATTATTTTCGATGGTTTTCGATTGGTTTCGATTGTTTTCGATGGTTTTCGATTGTTTTCTTTTGTTTTCGATGGTTTTCGATGGTTTTCGATTGTTTTCGATGGTTTTCGAATGTTTTCGATTGTTTTCGATTGTTTTCGATTGTTTTCGATGGTTTTCGATTGTTTTCGATTGTTTTCGATTGTTTTCGATGGTTTTCGATTATTTCGATTGTTTTCGATTGTTTTCGATTGTTTTCGATTGTTTTCGATGGTTTTCGATTGTTTTCGATTGTTTTCGATTGTTTTCGTTGGTTTTGGATTGTTTTCCGTGGTTTTCGATTGTTTTCGATTGTTTTCGATTGTTTTCGATTGTTTTCGATTGTTTTCGATTGTTTTCCGTGGTTTTCGATTATTTTCGATTGGTTTCGATTGTTTTCGATGGTTTTCGATGGTTTTCGATTGTTTTCGATTGTTTTCGGTGGTTTTCGATTGTTTTCGATGGTTTTCGATTGTTTTCGATTGTTTTTGATTGTTTTCGATTGTTTTCGATGGTTTTCGATTGTTTTCGATTGTTTTCGATTGTTTTCGATGGTTTTCGATTGTTTTCGATGGTTTTCGATGGTTTTCGATTGTTTTCGATTGTTTTCGATGGTTTTCGATTGTTTTCGATTGTTTTCGATTGTTTTCGATTGTTTTCGATTGTTTTCGATTGTTTTCGATTGTTTTCGATTGTTTTCGAATGTTTTCGATGGTTTTCGATGGTTTTCGATTGTTTTCGATGGTTTTCGATTGTTTTCGATTGTTTTCGATTGTTTTCGAGTGTTTTCGATTGTTTTCGATGGTTTTCGATTGTTTTCGATTGTTTTCGATGGTTTTCCATTGTTTTCGATGGTTTTCGATTGTTTTCGATTGTTTTCGATCGTTTTCGATTGTTTTCGATTGTTTTCGATGGTTTTCGATTGTTTTCGATTGTTTTCGATGGTTTTCGATTGTTTTCGATTTTTTTCGATTGTTTTCGATTGTTTTCGATTTTTTGCGATTGTTTTCGATGGTTTTTGATTGTTTTCGATTGTTTTCGATTGTTTTCGATTGTTTTCGATTGTTTTCGATGGTTTTCGATTTTTTTCGATTGTTTTCGATTGTTTTCGATTGTTTTCGATTGTTTTCGATGGTTTTCGATTGTTTTCGATAGTTTTCGTTGGTTTTCGATTGTTTTCGATGGTTTTCGATTGTTTTCGATTGTTTTCGATTGTTTCCGATTGTTTTCGATTGTTTTCGATGGTTTTCGATTGTTTTCGAATGTTTTCGATTGTTTTCGATTGTTTTCGATGGTTTTCGATTGTTTTCGATTGTTTTCGATTGTTTTCGATTGTTTTCGATTGTTTTCGATGGTTTTCGATTGTTTTCGATTGTTTTCGATAGTTTTCGATTGTTTTCGATGGTTTTCGATTGTTTTCGATTGTTTTCGATTGTTTTCGATAGTTTTCGATTGTTCTCGATGGTTTTCGATTGTTTTCGATGGTTTTCGATGGTTTTCGATTGTTTTCGATTGTTTTCGATTGTTTTCGATTGTTTTCGATGGTTTTCGATTGTTTTCGATTGTTTTCGATTTTTTTCGATTGTTTTCGATGGTTTTCGATTGTTTTCGATTGTTTTCGATTGTTTTCGATTGTTTTCGATTGTTTTCGATGGTTTTCGATTGTTTTCGATTGTTTTCGATTGTTTTCGATTGTTTTCGATTGTTTTCGATTGTTTTCGATAGTTTTCGATTGTTTTCGATTGTTTTCGTTGGTTTTCGATTGTTTTCCGTGGTTTTCGATTATTGTCGATTATTTTCGATGGTTTTCGATTGGTTTCGATTGTTTTCGATGGTTTTCGATTGTTTTCTTTTGTTTTCGATGGTTTTCGATGGTTTTCGATTGTTTTCGATGGTTTTCGAATGTTTTCGATTGTTTTCGATTGTTTTCGATTGTTTTCGATGGTTTTCGATTGTTTTCGATTGTTTTCGATTGTTTTCGATGGTTTTCGATTATTTCGATTGTTTTCGATTGTTTTCGATTGTTTTCGATTGTTTTCGATGGTTTTCGATTGTTTTCGATTGTTTTCGATTGTTTTCGTTGGTTTTGGATTGTTTTCCGTGGTTTTCGATTGTTTTCGATTGTTTTCGATTGTTTTCGATTGTTTTCGATTGTTTTCGATTGTTTTCCGTGGTTTTCGATTATTTTCGATTGGTTTCGATTGTTTTCGATGGTTTTCGATGGTTTTCGATTGTTTTCGATTGTTTTCGGTGGTTTTCGATTGTTTTCGATGGTTTTCGATTGTTTTCGATTGTTTTTGATTGTTTTCGATTGTTTTCGATGGTTTTCGATTGTTTTCGATTGTTTTCGATTGTTTTCGATGGTTTTCGATTGTTTTCGATGGTTTTCGATGGTTTTCGATTGTTTTCGATTGTTTTCGATGGTTTTTGATTGTTTTCGATTGTTTTCGATTGTTTTCGATTGTTTTCGATTGTTTTCGATTGTTTTCGATTGTTTTCGATTGTTTTCGAATGTTTTCGATGGTTTTCGATGGTTTTCGATTGTTTTCGATGGTTTTCGATTGTTTTCGATTGTTTTCGATTGTTTTCGAGTGTTTTCGATTGTTTTCGATAGTTTTCGATTGTTTTCGATTGTTTTCGATTGTTTTCGTTGGTTTTCGATTGTTTTCCGTGGTTTTCGATTGTTTTCGATGGTTTTCGATTGTTTTCGATGGTTTTCGATTGTTTTCGATTGTTTTCGATTGTTATCGATGGTTTTCGATGGTTTTCGATTGTTTTCGATGGTTTTCGATTGTTTTCGATTGTTTTCGATGGTTTTCGATTGTTTTCGATGGTTTTCGATTGTTTTCGATTGTTTTCGATTGTTTTCGATTGTTTTCGATGGTTTTCGATTGTTTTCGACGGTTTTCGATTGTTATCGATGGTTTTCGATGGTTTTCGATTGTTTTCGATGGTTTTCGATTGTTTTCGATTGTTTTCGATTGTTTTCGATTGTTTTCGATGGTTTTCGATGGTTTTCGATTGTTTTCGATGGTTTTCGATGGTTTTCGATTGTTTTCGATTGTTTTCGATTGTTTTCGATGGTTTTCGATTGTTTTCGATGGTTTTCGATTGTTTTCGATTGTTTTCGATTGTTATCGATGGTTTTCGATGGTTTTCGATTGTTTTCGATGGTTTTCGATTGTTTTCGATTGTTTAGGATGGTTTTCGATTGTTTTCGATTGTTTTCGATTGTTTTCGATGGTTTTCGATTGTTTTCGATTGTTTTCGATTGTTTTCGATTGTTTTCGATTGTTTTCGATTGTTTTCGATTGTTTTCGATTGTTTTCGATTGTTATCGATGGTTTTCGATGGTTTTCGATTGTTTTCGATGGTTTTCGATTGTTTTCGATTGTTTTCGATTGTTTTCGATGGTTTTCGATTGTTTTCGATTGTTTTCGATTGTTTTCGATTGTTTTCGATTGTTTTCGATGGTTTTCGATTGTTTTCGATTGTTTTCGATTGTTTTCGATTGTTTTCGATTATTTTCGATTGTTTTCGATTGTTTTCGATTGTTTTCGATTGTTTTCGATTGTTATCGATGGTTTTCGATGGTTTTCGATTGTTTTCGATGGTTTTCGATTGTTTTCGATTGTTTTCGATTGTTTTCGATTGTTTTCGATGGTTTTCGATTGTTTTCGATTGTTTTCGATTGTTTTCGATTGTTTTCTATGGATTTCGATTGTTTTCGATTGTTTTCGATGGTTTTCGATGGTTTTCGATTGTTTTCGATTGTTTTCGATGGTTTTCGATTGTTTTCGATTGTTTTCGATTGTTTTCGATTGTTTTCGATTGTTTTCGATGGTTTTCGATGGTTTTCGATGGTTTTCGATTGTTTTCGATGGTTTTCGATTGTTTTCGATTGTTTTCGATTGTTTTCGAGTGTTTTCGATTGTTTTCGATAGTTTTCGATTGTTTTCGATTGTTTTCGATTGTTTTCGATTGTTTTCGTTGGTTTTCGATTGTTTTCCGTGGTTTTCGATTATTTTCGATTGGTTTCGATTGTTTTCGATGGTTTTCCGTGGTTTTCGATTATTTTCGATTGGTTTCGATTGTTTTCGATGGTTTTCGATTGTTTTCGATTGTTTTCGATGGTTTTCGATGGTTTTCGATTGTTTTCGATTGTTTTCGATTGTTTTCGATGGTTTTCGATTGTTTTCGATTGTTTTCGATCGTTTTCGATCGTTTTCGATTGTTTTCGATGGTTTTCGATTGTTTTCGATTGTTTTCGATGGTTTTCGATAGTTTTCGATTTTTTTCGATTGTTTTCGATTGTTTTCGATTGTTTTCGATTGTTTTCGATGGTTTTCGATTGTTTTCGATTGTTTTCGATTGTTTTCGATTGTTTTCGATTGTTTTCGATGGTTTTCGATTGTTTTCGATTGTTTTCGATTGTTTTCGATTGTTTTCGATTGTTTTCGATTGTTTTCGATAGTTTTCGATTGTTTTCGATTGTATTCGTTGGTTTTCGATTGTTTTCCGTGGTTTTCGATTATTGTCGATTATTTTCGATGGTTTTCGATTGGTTTCGATTGTTTTCGATTGTTTTCGATTGTTTTCGATTGTTTTCGATTGTTTTCGATAGTTTTCGATTGTTTTCGATTGTTTTCGTTGGTTTTGGATTGTTTTCCGTGGTTTTCGATTATTTTCGATTGTTTTCGATGGTTTTCGATTGGTTTCGATTGTTTTCGATGGTTTTCGATGGTTTTCGATTGTTTTCGATTGTTTTCGATGGTTTTCGATTGTTTTCGATTGTTTTCGATCGTTTTCGATCGTTTTCGATCGTTTTCGATCGTTTTCGATGGTTTTCTATGGTTTTCGATTGTTTTCGATTGTTTTCGATGGTTTTCGATTGTTTTCGATTTTTTTCGATTGTTTTCGATTGTTTTCGATTTTTTTCGATTGTTTTCGATTGTTTTCGATGGTTTTCGATTGTTTTCGATTGTTTTCGATTGTTTTCGATTGTTTTCGATTGTTTTCGATTGTTTTCGATGGTTTTCGATTGTTTTCGATTGTTTTCGATTGTTTTCGATGGTTTTCGATTGTTTTCGATTGTTTTCGATGGTTTTCGATGGTTTTCGATGGTTTTCGATTGTTTTCGATTGTTTTCGATTGTTTTCGATGGTTTTCGATTGTTTTCGATTGTTTTCGATTGTTTTCGATTGTTTTCGATTGTTTTCGATTGTTTTCGATTGTTTTCGATTGTTTTCGATTGTTTTCGATTGTTTTCGATCGTTTTCGATTGTTTTCGATTGTTTTCGATGGTTTTCGATTGTTTTCGATTGTTTTCGATGGTTTTCGATTGTTTTCGATTTTTTTCGATTGTTTTCGATTGTTTTCGATTTTTTGCGATTGTTTTCGATGGTTTTTGATTGTTTTCGATTGTTTTCGATTGTTTTCGATTGTTTTCGATTGTTTTCGATGGTTTTCGATTTTTTTCGATTGTTTTCGATTGTTTTCGATTGTTTTCGATTGTTTTCGATGGTTTTCGATTGTTTTCGATAGTTTTCGTTGGTTTTCGATTGTTTTCGATGGTTTTCGATTGTTTTCGATTGTTTTCGATTGTTTCCGATTGTTTTCGATTGTTTTCGATTGTTTTCGATGGTTTTCGATTGTTTTCGAATGTTTTCGATTGTTTTCGATTGTTTTCGATGGTTTTCGATTGTTTTCGATTGTTTTCGATTGTTTTCGATTGTTTTCGATTGTTTTCGATGGTTTTCGATTGTTTTCGATTGTTTTCGATAGTTTTCGATTGTTTTCGATGGTTTTCGATTGTTTTCGATTGTTTTCGATTGTTTTCGATAGTTTTCGATTGTTCTCGATGGTTTTCGATTGTTTTCGATGGTTTTCGATGGTTTTCGATTGTTTTCGATTGTTTTCGATTGTTTTCGATTGTTTTCGATGGTTTTCGATTGTTTTCGATTGTTTTCGATTTTTTTCGATTGTTTTCGATGGTTTTCGATTGTTTTCGATTGTTTTCGATTGTTTTCGATTGTTTTCGATTGTTTTCGATGGTTTTCGATTGTTTTCGATTGTTTTCGATTGTTTTCGATTGTTTTCGATTGTTTTCGATTGTTTTCGATAGTTTTCGATTGTTTTCGATTGTTTTCGTTGGTTTTCGATTGTTTTCCGTGGTTTTCGATTATTGTCGATTATTTTCGATGGTTTTCGATTGGTTTCGATTGTTTTCGATGGTTTTCGATTGTTTTCTTTTGTTTTCGATGGTTTTCGATGGTTTTCGATTGTTTTCGATGGTTTTCGAATGTTTTCGATTGTTTTCGATTGTTTTCGATTGTTTTCGATGGTTTTCGATTGTTTTCGATTGTTTTCGATTGTTTTCGATGGTTTTCGATTATTTCGATTGTTTTCGATTGTTTTCGATTGTTTTCGATTGTTTTCGATGGTTTTCGATTGTTTTCGATTGTTTTCGATTGTTTTCGTTGGTTTTGGATTGTTTTCCGTGGTTTTCGATTATTTTCGAATGTTTTCGATGGTTTTCGATTGGTTTCGATTGTTTTCGATGGTTTTCGATGGTTTTCGATTGTTTTCGATTGTTTTCGATGGTTTTCGATTTTTTCGATTGTTTTCGATCGTTTTCGATTGTTTTCGATGGTTTTCTATGGTTTTCGATTGTTTTCGATTGTTTTCGATTGTTTTCGATGGTTTTCGATTGTTTTCGATAGTTTTCGTTGGTTTTCGATTGTTTTCGATGGTTTTCGATTGTTTTCGATTGTTTTCGATTGTTTTCGATTGTTTTCGATAGTTTTCGTTTGTTTTCGATTGTTTTCGATGGTTTTCGATGGTTTTCGATGGTTTTCGATTGTTTTCGATTGTTTTCGATGGTTTTCGATTGTTTTCGATTTTTTCGATTGTTTTCGATTGTTTTCGATTGTTTTCGATTGTTTTCGATGGTTTTCGATTGTTTTCGATTGTTTTCGATTGTTTTCGATTGTTTTCGATTGTTTTCGATTGTTTTCGATGGTTTTCGATTGTTTTCGATTGTTTTCGATGGTTTTCGATTGTTTTCGATTTTTTTCGAATGTTTTCGATTGTTTTCGATTGTTTTCGATTGTTTTCGATTGTTTTCGATGGTTTTCGATTGTTTTCGATTGTTTTCGATCGTTTTCGATCGTTTTCGATCGTTTTCGATCGTTTTCGATGGTTTTCTATGGTTTTCGATTGTTTTCGATTGTTTTCGATGGTTTTCGATTGTTTTCGATTTTTTTCGATTGTTTTCGATTGTTTTCGATTTTTTTCGATTGTTTTCGATTGTTTTCGATGGTTTTCGATTGTTTTCGATTGTTTTCGATTGTTTTCGATTGTTTTCGATTGTTTTCGATTGTTTTCGATGGTTTTCGATTGTTTTCGATTGTTTTCGATTGTTTTCGATGGTTTTCGATTGTTTTCGATTGTTTTCGATGGTTTTCGATGGTTTTCGATGGTTTTCGATTGTTTTCGATTGTTTTCGATTGTTTTCGATGGTTTTCGATTGTTTTCGATTGTTTTCGATTGTTTTCGATTGTTTTCGATTGTTTTCGATTGTTTTCGATTGTTTTCGATTGTTTTCGATTGTTTTCGATTGTTTTCGATCGTTTTCGATTGTTTTCGATTGTTTTCGATGGTTTTCGATTGTTTTCGATTGTTTTCGATGGTTTTCGATTGTTTTCGATTTTTTTCGATTGTTTTCGATTGTTTTCGATTTTTTGCGATTGTTTTCGATGGTTTTTGATTGTTTTCGATTGTTTTCGATTGTTTTCGATTGTTTTCGATTGTTTTCGATGGTTTTCGATTTTTTTCGATTGTTTTCGATTGTTTTCGATTGTTTTCGATTGTTTTCGATGGTTTTCGATTGTTTTCGATAGTTTTCGTTGGTTTTCGATTGTTTTCGATGGTTTTCGATTGTTTTCGATTGTTTTCGATTGTTTCCGATTGTTTTCGATTGTTTTCGATTGTTTTCGATGGTTTTCGATTGTTTTCGAATGTTTTCGATTGTTTTCGATTGTTTTCGATGGTTTTCGATTGTTTTCGATTGTTTTCGATTGTTTTCGATTGTTTTCGATTGTTTTCGATGGTTTTCGATTGTTTTCGATTGTTTTCGATAGTTTTCGATTGTTTTCGATGGTTTTCGATTGTTTTCGATTGTTTTCGATTGTTTTCGATAGTTTTCGATTGTTCTCGATGGTTTTCGATTGTTTTCGATGGTTTTCGATGGTTTTCGATTGTTTTCGATTGTTTTCGATTGTTTTCGATTGTTTTCGATGGTTTTCGATTGTTTTCGATTGTTTTCGATTTTTTTCGATTGTTTTCGATGGTTTTCGATTGTTTTCGATTGTTTTCGATTGTTTTCGATTGTTTTCGATTGTTTTCGATGGTTTTCGATTGTTTTCGATTGTTTTCGATTGTTTTCGATTGTTTTCGATTGTTTTCGATTGTTTTCGATAGTTTTCGATTGTTTTCGATTGTTTTCGTTGGTTTTCGATTGTTTTCCGTGGTTTTCGATTATTGTCGATTATTTTCGATGGTTTTCGATTGGTTTCGATTGTTTTCGATGGTTTTCGATTGTTTTCTTTTGTTTTCGATGGTTTTCGATGGTTTTCGATTGTTTTCGATGGTTTTCGAATGTTTTCGATTGTTTTCGATTGTTTTCGATTGTTTTCGATGGTTTTCGATTGTTTTCGATTGTTTTCGATTGTTTTCGATGGTTTTCGATTATTTCGATTGTTTTCGATTGTTTTCGATTGTTTTCGATTGTTTTCGATGGTTTTCGATTGTTTTCGATTGTTTTCGATTGTTTTCGTTGGTTTTGGATTGTTTTCCGTGGTTTTCGATTATTTTCGAATGTTTTCGATGGTTTTCGATTGGTTTCGATTGTTTTCGATGGTTTTCGATGGTTTTCGATTGTTTTCGATTGTTTTCGATGGTTTTCGATTTTTTCGATTGTTTTCGATCGTTTTCGATTGTTTTCGATGGTTTTCTATGGTTTTCGATTGTTTTCGATTGTTTTCGATTGTTTTCGATGGTTTTCGATTGTTTTCGATAGTTTTCGTTGGTTTTCGATTGTTTTCGATGGTTTTCGATTGTTTTCGATTGTTTTCGATTGTTTTCGATTGTTTTCGATAGTTTTCGTTTGTTTTCGATTGTTTTCGATGGTTTTCGATGGTTTTCGATGGTTTTCGATTGTTTTCGATTGTTTTCGATGGTTTTCGATTGTTTTCGATTTTTTCGATTGTTTTCGATGGTTTTCGATTGTTTTCGATTGTTTTCGATTGTTTTCGATGGTTTTCGATTGTTTTCGATTGTTTTCAATTTTTTTCGATTGTTTTCGATTTTTTTCGATTGTTTTCGATGGTTTTCGATTGTTTTCGATTGTTTTCGATTGTTTTCGATTGTTTTCGATGGTTTTCGATTGTTTTCGATTGTTTTCGATTGTTTTCGATTGTTTTCGATTGTTTTCGATTGTTTTCGATGGTTTTCGATTGTTTTCGATTGTTTTCGATGGTTTTCGATTGTTTTCGATTTTTTTCGAATGTTTTCGATTGTTTTCGATTGTTTTCGATTGTTTTCGATGGTTTTCGATTGTTTTCGATTGTTTTCGATTGTTTTCGATTGTTTTCGATTGTTTTCGATGGTTTTCGATTGTTTTCGATTGTTTTCGATTGTTTTCGATGGTTTTCGATTGTTTTCGATTGTTTTCGATAGTTTTCGTTGGTTTTCGATTGTTTTCGATGGTTTTCGATTGTTTTCGATTGTTTTCGATTGTTTTCGATTGTTTTCGATTGTTTTCGAGGGTTTTCGATTGTTTTCGATTGTTTTCGATTGTTTTCGATGGTTTTCGATTGTTTTCGATTGTTTTCGATTGTTTTCGTTGGTTTTGGATTGTTTTCCGTGGTTTTCGATTATTTTCGATTGTTGTCGATGGTTTTCGATTGGTTTCGATTGTTTTCGATGGTTTTCGATGGTTTCCGATCGTTTTCGATGGTTTTCTATGGTTTTCGATTGTTTTCGATTGTTTTCGATGGTTTTCGATTGTTTTCGATAGTTTTCGTTGGTTTTCGATTGTTTTCGATGGTTTTCGATTGTTTTCGATTGTTTTCGATTGTTTTCGATAGTTTTCGTTTGTTTTCGATTGTTTTCGATGGTTTTCGATGGTTTTCGATGGTTTTCGATTGTTTTCGATTGTTTTCGAATGTTTTCGATTGTTTTCGATGGTTTTCGATGGTTTTCGATGGTTTTCGATTGTTTTCGATTGTTTTCGAATGTTTTCGATTGTTTTCGATTGTTTTCGATGGTTTTCGATTGTTTTCGATTGTTTTCGTTTGTTTTCGATGGTTTTCGATTGTTTTCGATTGTTTTCGATAGTTTTCGATTGTTTTCGATGGTTTTCGATTGTTTTCGATTGTTTTCGATTGTTTTCGATAGTTTTCGATTGTTTTCGATTGTTTTCGATTGTTTTCGATGGTGTTCGATGGTGTTCGATGGTTTTCGATTGTTTTCGATTGTTTTCGATTGTTTTCGATTGTTTTCGATGGTTTTCGATGGTTTTCGATTGTTTTCGATTGTTTTCGATTGTTTTCGATTGTTTTCGATTGTTTTCGATGGTTTTCGATTGTTTTCGATTGTTTTCGATCGTTTCCGATCGTTTTCGATTGTTTTCGATGGTTTTCGATTGTTTTCGATTGTTTGCGATGGTTTTCGATTGTTTTCTGATTTTTTTCGATTGTTTTCGATTTTTTTCGATTGTTTTCGATGGTTTTCGATTGTTTTCGATTGTTTTCGATTGTTTTCGATTCTTTTCGATTGTTTTCGATGGTTTTCGATTGTTTTCGATTGTTTTCGATTGTTTTCGATGGTTTTCGATTGTTTTCGATTGTTTTCGATAGTTTTCGTTTGTTTTCGATTGTTTTCGATTGTTTTCTATGGATTTCGATTGTTTTCGATTGTTTTCGATGGTTTTCGATTGTTTTCGATTGTTTTCGATCGTTTTCGATTGTTTTCGATTGTTTTCGATTGTTTTCGATGGTTTTCGATTGTTTTCGATTGTTTTCAATTTTTTTCGATTGTTTTCGATGGTTTTCGATTGTTTTCGATTGTTTTCGATGGTTTTCGATTGTTTTCGATTGTTTTCGATTGTTTTCGATTGTTTTCGATGGTTTTCTATGGTTTTCGATTGTTTTCGATTGTTTTCGATTGTTTTCGATGGTTTTCGATTGTTTTCGATTGTTTTCGATTGTTTTCGATGGTTTTCGATTGTTTTCGATTGTTTTCGATTGTTTTCGATTGTTTTCGATTGTTTTCGAGGGTTTTCGATTGTTTTCGATTGTTTTCGATTGTTTTCGATGGTTTTCGATTGTTTTCGATTGTTTTCGATTGTTTTCGTTGGTTTTGGATTGTTTTCTGTGGTTTTCGATTATTTTCGATTGTTGTCGATGGTTTTCGATTGGTTTCGATTGTTTTCGATGGTTTTCGATGGTTTTCGATTGTTTTCGATTGTTTTCGATGGTTTTCGATTTTTTCGATTGTTTTCGATCGTTTTCGATCGTTTTCGATGGTTTTCTATGGTTTTCGATTGTTTTCGATTGTTTTCGATGGTTTTCGATTGTTTTCGATAGTTTTCGATAGTTTTCGTTGGTTTTCGATTGTTTTCGATGGTTTTCGATTGTTTTCGATTGTTTTCGATTGTTTTCGATAGTTTTCGTTTGTTTTCGATTGTTTTCGATGGTTTTCGATGGTTTTCGATGGTTTTCGATTGTTTTCGAATGTTTTCGATTGTTTTCGATGGTTTTCGATGGTTTTCGATGGTTTTCGATTGTTTTCGATTGTTTTCGAATGTTTTCGATTGTTTTCGATTGTTTTCGATGGTTTTCGATTGTTTTCGATTGTTTTCGTTTGTTTTCGATGGTTTTCGATTGTTTTCGATTGTTTTCGATAGTTTTCGATTGTTTTCGATGGTTTTCGATTGTTTTCGATTGTTTTCGATTGTTTTCGATAGTTTTCGATTGTTTTCGATTGTTTTCGATTGTTTTCGATGGTGTTCGATGGTGTTCGATGGTTTTCGATTGTTTTCGATTGTTTTCGATTGTTTTCGATTGTTTTCGATGGTTTTCGATGGTTTTCGATTGTTTTCGATTGTTTTCGATTGTTTTCGATTGTTTTCGATTGTTTTCGATGGTTTTCGATTGTTTTCGATTGTTTTCGATCGTTTCCGATCGTTTTCGATTGTTTTCGATGGTTTTCGATTGTTTTCGATTGTTTGCGATGGTTTTCGATTGTTTTCGATTTTTTTCGATTGTTTTCGATTTTTTTCGATTGTTTTCGATGGTTTTCGATTGTTTTCGATTGTTTTCGATTGTTTTCGATTCTTTTCGATTGTTTTCGATGGTTTTCGATTGTTTTCGATTGTTTTCGATTGTTTTCGATGGTTTTCGATTGTTTTCGATTGTTTTCGATAGTTTTCGTTTGTTTTCGATTGTTTTCGATTGTTTTCTATGGATTTCGATTGTTTTCGATTGTTTTCGATGGTTTTCGATTGTTTTCGATTGTTTTCGATCGTTTTCGATTGTTTTCGATTGTTTTCGATGGTTTTCGATTGTTTTCGATTGTTTTCGATGGTTTTCGATTGTTTTCGATTGTTTTCGATTGTTTTCGATTGTTTTCGATGGTTTTCTATGGTTTTCGATTGTTTTCGATTGTTTTCGATTGTTTTCGATGGTTTTCGATTGTTTTCGATTGTTTTCGATTGTTTTCGATTGTTTTCGATGGTTTTCGATTGTTTTCGATTGTTTTCGATTGTTTTCGATTGGTTTCGATTGTTTTCGATTATTTACGATTGTTTTCAATGGTTTTCGATTGGTTTCGATTGTTTTAGATGGTTTTCGATGGTTTTCGATGGTTTTCGATTGTTTTCGATGGTTTTCGATTGTTTTCGATTGTTTTCGATGGTTTTCGATTGTTTTCGATGGTGTAACGGTTTCGAGCGTGGCGTAACACTCCTTACAGGATTTCGGGATTGGTTCGAGTTGCGTGCGATAAAGAATTAAAATTCAAGAACAAGAATTTAACTTAAACAGTGTTTATTCAAGGAAAATACTTCTAAATGATACATGAAAATATGATTTAGCGCCTTAATACTAAAGAAATTAACGAAATTAAATTAGGTTGCGACACTAGGTCGTTACAAAAAGTAAAGCTGATCGTCTTGGGTTGCGACTCTAGGTCGTTACAAAAGAAATGCCCGTTTGAACGATCGATTTGGAGTAGTATAATGACGTTTAGTCGAATGATAGGAATTCGTTAATTGATTAGGACTCTCGGTCGATATAGGAATTAGCTTATAATTTAGGAATTAGCTTATAATTTAGGAATTGAATATGTTAAGCTGAGAACAGTTGAATTGTTTCAGTGTTTCATCAGGGGCGATACTGCCACCTGGAATAGTATTGTTCCCTCGTTGCTCAGGAGTAATATTACTAACCTGAGAATAATAATAATAATATCTTAGCTTCATCAACTAAGTGGCCTACAAAGCGGCCTCCAAGGCAGAAACCTTTCGCTAAACCTGGCGACTATGGCCTTAGTTTAAACGATCAGTATAGCCGAGTGTCCTGCAAGGCGGCCTCCAAAGTTGGAGCATTAAATTTACGTTGGAATCAGCTTGTAGCCTTAAATGATTCTTGATTGGTTTCATAAGTCTGAATGATCCTCTCTGGGCTTTCCTGCCCGTATTTATACACATTCGGAGTATTGGGAGCGCACCAATAGGAATGGAGTTCGACTATTACGCGTCAATCATTCCCGTATTGCTCGATCCGTTCTCTAGTCGGTCTACTAAGCGACTGATTAGTACGCAGGCGCACGCATGGAACGCTCGGTTCCCTCTCTCATTTGTCATGCACGAATCACAATTACTGCTTCTGATCCTTGCTCTCGTCGATCCGCTGATCGACTGAGGATCGCGCATGCGTTTGATTCTCCCACTCCTTTACACTCAATTCTCTCTTTCGTCATACTCGCGTCTCGCGGTATCCTGAACTAATATTAATACTAATGCTAAACACTCTTATAAAAGTAAGAATAATAGGAATATAATAAGAATATAAGTATTTAAATGATTATTAACTAAGTTTATTAAGAAAAAAGAAAGGGCAGGTTTGGGGTTTGTTACATCTCGCCGCCCGGGGTAATCTCTCGTCCTCGAGAGACAGAGATTTGGGGATTGGTTTTTTCAAAAGGGTCTAGGGGAGGGCCTTGGGCTGTCCATTTCCTCGTCCATGTATTGAAATTTTTGAACTTCATCATCCATGTTTTGGAATTTTTGGACTTCGTTATCCATGTTTTGGAATTTTTGGACTTTGTTATCCACCATCGGTAATCTTTTTCCAGTAGTTGGAGGTGGTGCATGTCCGGAGCCAAAGAGAAATATGTATTTCCATACTCGTTGTCGAGGGTCAGAGGGGGATAATTTAGAATAGTCGCACCAATCGATTTCAGGAATATCTATTTTATTTAATTTTCGCCATTGAGTTTCTATTCTTTTTGTCTTTATTCTTTTGGTGCCCGCACGGCGATGCGTCATTATAATAACGATTTTGGGATTTAGAATTACAATAATTCTCGCTATTGATCACTATCTGATCCGTGTCGGCTGCTGTCGATTACCGTATTGCGCGTGATGTTCGATTGTTCCGGTTTGTTTCCCCATCTTCGCGACCTGTTCTCTCGCGACCCCTTTTTTTTCTTCCCTATTGACGGAATTGGTACGGAGATTCAATGCGCAGTTCGGATAGGAAAAATAAAATTTACGATTTTATTATTTTGTGATCACCATTGGGTGATCACATTTATTGCGTGGCCTTGACGCAACAAATCGTCATCCGCTCCCTCCTCATCAAAATTAAAAAACATTTCGATACATTCCGGGCATCGCCTAGCATGGTACACTGTATATAAATTGTCACCGCATAATTTGCAGTCTCGGAATGCAAGAGCGCTTGTTGTTAGCGTTAATATGTGATTAAAGGTACGGGGGTAGGAAAAACGGTATCCTTCTGGGAGCCACTCATAACATTTTTGACATATTTTCCTCTTAAAGATGTCATAGCGATCCTCGTAAATTGTTCCCGGCCCTTGAAGGCACGCTAATCGCATTAATTGTAAATAGATTGTGGGATAATTTTCCGGTAATATCCCATCCCACGGTCCATAGAACTCCTCGTCCATGTCAGTCGGACGGAAGGCACGAGTGTGATAAACTGGCATACTTTTAACAATTGAAAATTTTATTAATCTTATTTCTTTATTAATTTAATTTATTCTACTAATTCCTTTACTCACTTCACTTTCTGTAATTATCCTTCTTTTCCGCTACTTCTCTATCACTACTTAAATTGATTATAGCGTAATGGATTCTCAATGCGCACTGAATTTTTGAACTTGATCTCGTCCTAATTAATCCCGCGGATCTCCCCACTTTTCGAAGTCATGGTTCTACATTATTACCAATCTGATTATGGTCCCTAGTATTATTATGGTTTGGTGAAATGTAAGCCTTCTTAATCCTGTCCTGATGTACAACTCTGGTGAGAAGGGGACTTATTGCCAGTTTCACGTTATTATTCTCCAATACGTCCATAATCACATACGGTCCGTCATATTCATTGCTAAATTTGTTCCTTTTTGGTTTTAATAGCATTACTTCTTCGCCTCTTTGGTATTGGACTGACGATACTTTCCTATCGTAATAATGTTTTTGTCGTAATTTCGAGTTTTCTAAGTTGTGCTTACCTATTTCGCGAATATTAATCAATTTGTTCATCAAGTTATCGACGAAGTCTGGATATGTGTTTAGTGAATCATTTGGTATTATGCTAGATGGTTGTCTAGCCTTTTTTCCATAAATGAGCTCATATGGAGTGAATTTTGTGCTTTCGTGTACACTAGTGTTATAGGAAAACATTGCTTGTGGCAACCACTGATCCCATTGTCTTTCTTTTGTTATATAATGTTTTAAGTATTCAATTAGTACATGGTGACTTCTTTCTAGTGAGCCATTCGATTGGGGATGAAATGCGGATGTTTTATATTGTTCGATGTTAAGGGCCTTGGCAAATTTCTTCATAACGGATCCGATAAACGAAGAGCCCTGATCTGTTAAAATTGCCTTGGGACATCCGTACTGGCATATAAAATTTTTCATAAATGCCTCTGCTATTTCTTCACTCGTAAATGAGACTAATGGTATGGCTAATGAATATTTAGTTAAATTATCCTGTATCGTGAGTATGTAACTATTTCCTGCTCGAGTATATGGTAATGGTCCTACAATGTCCATGGATACCTTATCAAACGCGTCTAATGGTGTGTCTGTTATCACCATAGGTTCTTTTGTTTTTATTCGAACTAACTTTTGTTTTTGACAACTCATACAGGCTTTAATATAGTCTTTAATATCTGCTTTCATATTTTTCCAATAATATGAACATCTGATACGCTCATACGTTTTTGTTATTCCTTTATGGCCTCCTACTGGTGATTTATGATTTTCTTTTATTATTGTTTCCCTATCTTGTTCCGTAGGTAATTGTATAGTTCCATTACAAACAGTTATTGTGATATTGGTCTGTACAAACTTTAATTTAATTATATTCCTTATCTTTTCCCATAAGGTATTATTACTTTCTTTGGATAATGATATTTTCTTAATACCCCGTTCCGTGAGGTTATGGCATAGGTTTCCTAATACAGTGGCATATGTCTGTATTGTCGGAGAATCCTCTACTACCATTCCTAAAATTAATTGATTTCCTCCTGAAACTTTTATTATTTCTCCTATTTCGAATGGGGTCTCTGAGGTTATTTCTAACATCTTCCTTTCTTTCAACTTTATTCCTGACTTCTCTACCGGATTGCCTTCTGTATTAATGAATATCGCTAATGTCTCTCTTCTCATCCATAAATGATCATTTATTTCCATAACCTTACATTTGATTGGAATATTGCTTATTATCCTGGGTGGTTCTTTTTGTTTAATATTCCTTTTCCCTGATTTGGTAGATTTAATAAATTTATTTTTATTTTTAGGGGTTTTAGGAAGTATTTTATAAATTTCCATTTCCTTTTCCTTTTAATATTAATGGCGATACTCGTCCCGATTCTGTTCCGCTGGATTCTAATTTTTTTCCTTTTTTAGGAGGGATGAGTCTGATGCTGCTGCTGCTACTGCCGCTAGAATTTACTTTAGGAGGATCACGGTACACATGGGTTTTGGGGACTTCTACTTCTTCGTCGATTTCCATTATCTCATCTTCGTTGATTATTGGTTTGATTTTGGCTTCACCTTGTGCTTGCTGATTCGTCGGTGGCATTATATCGACCTCCATTCTGGATGGTCCTGATCCTACTTCATTAACGACTGATTTAGGGGGAGGATGTATTTCTACTGACACTTGAATATCCTTAGTTATTTCATAACTATCTGTGGACGGATAGTTATTTCATAACTATCAGTTCTTAAGGATTCTTTGACTGATAATGCTTCCCCCTTTGTCTGTTTTCGGACCGGTCGACCTGTCGGTGAGGTCGTCGTGGTCTGATGTTTTCGCTTTAGTTTTCGTTTAATTTGACAGTTATCCATTATTGGATCATTGGAATCGGTTGAGTCGTCCGCGTCACTTGCATTACCTGGTCTTATTTTTTTTTGAGTTGGTCGACCTGACGGTGTGGTCGTTGTGGTTTGATGTTTCCGTTTCGTTTTTCGTTTTATTTGATAATCATACATCATTGGGTCATCAGAGTCGTCTGAGTTATCTGAGTCCCATGATGAAGCATCTCCCTTAGGTTGTTTTAATGGTCTTGGATTCCCAGATTCTGTATTAGTGGTCATCTGTGATCGAGTTCGTTTCTCACTTGCTTGTAGAGGAAAAGTAGGTATTGGATTCCTTGATCGGTTCGGTATAGTTACTTTGCAATTATCGAATGGTAAAATATAATCTTCCACTACTACAGCTGATCTAGAAAAATCTATATTAGCTCCAATCTCCTTGAAAAAAGTCGTACCTAATAATCCATCTTGTGCAATAGGCAATGTTTCGACAACATGGATCTCTATCTCTGTGCTTAGAAATTTGACTTTAATATATCCGATAGTGGAAAGATTACTATCAGTTATTCCTTTTAAGTTGTACACAACATCTGTATAAATTGGAATTTCAGGAGAAATTATTTCTTGCTTAATAACGTTCAGATCGGCACCTGTGTCTATCATCATTTGGATTTTATGTTTGTTAAATTCTGGCCCTGATAGAGTAATATTCGGTGATCTTCCAACTCCTAACATCTGTAAATTAAGTGCACCCTGTCTTTGTACTGGAGCTTGTGGTGTATTATCTGGAACGTTAGGTGTTTTTGATTTAGAGTCTTCGATTTTTTCGCGATTCTTATTATTATTATATATTCTTCTACGGCATTGGTCAATAGTATGACCACTGATTTTGCAATATCTACATTCTATTTGTGATGTTGGTCGTAATACTGAATTATTCTGTGGATTTTTTATTCTACATTCCTGAATAGTATGTCCTACTCGTCGGCAATGATCGCAGAAATTTGACTGCCAGGATATCTGTGATATTTGTCTCTCAGGGAGTCTACTACTACAATTCGCTATTGTGTGCCCGTAACCAAAACAATTAGTACACCGCACAGAATACGAGAGGCCCTCAGCAAATCTGTTTCTTGTTAAATTCTCTTGATTTTCTGCTTCAGCTCTGATCGCGGCGCTAATAGTACTATCCAAATCAGCGAAGTCAATTGTTCGCATTCTCGCGTAAACCTCCGGTCTCAATCCCGTCAAAAATGTCCGAATAGCATTTATTTCCGCAGTTTGATTGTACTGCACGACATTCTGGGGAACTTCCGTTTCGTGACACGTTTTTATTTGTTGGAGAATTTCCGACACACGGCTACTGTAATCGACAGTCGCTTCATCCGGCAGCTGAGCGATTCTGGACATATCTCCGTATAATTGAATTGACGAATGTAGTGGAGCAAAGCGAGAATTAAGTACTTTAATTAGTTCATCTATGGTGTTGTAATCACCATTCAAAATAACTCGTGAGGCTTGACCGTATAATTTATTTTTTATAATTTGTACTAATCCATACTCGGCATTTGGTGCGACCATATTCTTTACATTGTTGCAACATTTTGTATACTGGTACATGGAAATATTTCGCCCATCAAATGTCGGAACCGTATCTGCGGCATCTCTAATTCTAATCTGAGGGTGGCGCATATTTTCCTGGTCTAAGTGCAGGTTTTGCATATCGACTAACACATCGTTTAGATGATCATTTTGCGCCATGATTGATACTCTTACTCCGCAATTATCTAAGAAGAAAAATTCTCGTTCTTCGCTATAGGAGGGTTACTCCTTTGCCACAAAATTCGCGGTTTTGCAAAAATACTACCTGTAACGGTTTCGAGCGTGGCGTAACGCTCCTTACAGGATTTCGGGATTGGTTCGAGTGGCGTGCGATAAAGAATTAAAATTCAAGAACAAGAATTTAACTTAAATAGTGTTTATTCAAGAAAACACTTTTAAATGATACATAACTTGTAACTTAACGCCTTAATACTAAAGAAATTAACGAAATTAAATTAGGTTGCGACACTAGGTCGTTACAAAAAGTAAAGCTGATCGTCTTGGGTTGCGACTCTAGGTCGTTACAAAAGAAATGCCCGTTTAAATGATCGATTTAGAATAATATAACTTAAATAATTAATGGTGACGTTTAGTCGAATGAACGGAATTGGTTTATTGATTAGCACTCTCGGTTGATATAGGAATTTGCTTATAATCTAGGAATTAGCTTATAGATCTAGGAAATTGAATATGTTAAGTTAAGAATCTTTTGAGTTGTTTCACTGTTTCATCAGGGGCGATACTGCCACCTGGAATATTATTGTTCCCTCGTTGCTCAGGAGTAATATTACTAACCTGAGAATAATAATCATAAATCTAGCTTGACAACTAAGGGGCCTGCGAGGCGGCTTGCAAGGCAGATACGTCGTTAGACCGGGCGATTTTAGCCTTGGTCAAAACGATCGACAATACCATGGGGCCTACGAGGCGGCTTCCAAAGTTGAAGCCTAACCTTATGTTGGAATCAGCAATTTGCTTTAAACGATTCTTAGCAGAGTCTAGGCTAGACATGAGAATAAGAATGTTGAAAGTTGAATGTTGAATGAATCCTCTCTGGGCTTTCCTGCCCGTATTTATACACATTCGGAGTATTGGGAGCGCACCAATAGGAATGGAGTTCGACTATTACGCGTCAATTATTCTCGTATTGCTCGATCCGTTCTCTAGTCGGTCTACTAAGCGACTGGTTAATGCGCAGGCGCACGCGTGGAACGCTCGGTTCCCTCTCTCATTTGTCATGCACGAATCACAATTACTGCTTCTGATCCTTGCTCTCGTCGATCCGCTGATCGACTGAGGATCGCGCATGCGTTTGATTCTCCCACTCCTTTACACTCAATTCTCTCTTTCGTCATACTCGCGTCTCGCGGTATCCTGAACTAATATTAATACTAATGCTAAACACTCTTATAAAAGTAAGAATAACAGGAATATAATAAGAATATAAGTATTTAAATGATTATTAACTAAGTTTATTAAGAAAAAAGAAAGGGCAGGTTTGGGGTTTGTTACACCGCAACAACCAGTCTTTCAATCCTTTCAAACACAACTTGCTTTCTCGAACACATAGGCATATCTGTATAGCGCGAAACCAGTCGAAGAAACTTATGTTGAACGCTCTCGATTAAGGATATGTGTTTTTTATAATATGGAGACCAGATAACAGAGCCATACTCTAAGATCGAGCGGTGAGCAATTTTCTTACGTTTAACCATAGCTACTAGCTTACGGGAGAACCATGTAGGATAGGAAGAGGATATGGACAAGGAGCAAGGAACAAAGGAGGATATGACATGATTTAGGTGATAGTACAGAGTATTAACGGCAGTATCGATCGTTAGTGTGGAGAGGAGATCGTCCCAGTCAATTGAGCTAAGGAAGTTAATTATTTCGGGATAGTCAGCAGAATTGAAATGTCTTCTGATAACGCATCTGGGACGAGCAGGCGAAGTAACGGAAAGCGGGAAATGAAAGAGGATAGCAGGATGGTGTGAGTCTTCGGGTAATAAAATGTCATGCGCAGGAGAGGTGCGAACATTAGGAAACGAGGAGAATACGAGATCAAGAAGGGAACCATTTGAATTAGGTACGGAATTATGCTGATAGAAATTTAAAAAAATTAATAAATTCGCGGATGACATCATAAGGAGAAGGAAAAGTGCAACAGTTGGCAGAAAGAGAGCTCGCAGAAGGCGGGTGCATTAAATGTTTAAGATTAGAAAAGTTTGGAAGATTGTAATCACCCGCAATTATGAACTCACCGTTAGGGAAGGTGGAAGATAATCCTTCAATTGTTTGGTAGTGAAGCTGGTAGATAGTGTGAGAGGAGTGGGGAGGAATGTAAACAGTACCAACGATAACAGTTCTAGAACCAAGATGAAGCTCCACAAAAAGCTGCTCAACCGAATTAACCGTTATTTCGATTAATCGGCTAACGTAAGAATTCTTAATCGCAATCAAGACCCCGCCGCCTCTAAGGAAACTGCTTGAAATGCTATTTCTATCGAAACGGTAAACATTATAACCAATAAAACCGAGTTCGGCATTAGAAATCCCGCCATGCATCCACGTCTCTGTCATAATTATTATATCATACGGGACAGCAAGAGCCGCAAGCGAGCAACGAAGTTCAGATAATTTGGAACGCAAACCACAAACATTTTGGTAATATAACAAAGGGTTACCAGTTAGTTTTTTTGATTAGATGGACGAGAGACATTAACAATTTTCGGAGTGCCATTTATGTATCGAATAGTCTTATCTGTAACGCCTGCATCGAGCAGAGATTTAAGCTCGGCCCTCAAATTAGACAAGTACTGTTGCTGCCTGGGAGTCGAGTCCTGAAAAATCCTAACCGGACCCTTGTATTTGGTTTTATTCCGAAGTATAGCCAAGACGTCAGACTTAGAGTTCAGAGTAGCACGCACTAGACGAGGACGGTTATCACTTCTTTTACCAAGCCTAACAGTCCTTAGGCCAGAGTAGTCATTCGGCTGGATGAAGGTAAGGATATCCCTGACACGGTCGGCCTCCGATGGTGTGGAGCCAGAAGATGAGGTGGAGGTGGCACGATCCGCTTCTTCAACACGATCTGCAAGTTCAGCTATGATATCCTCTTCCGCAGGCTGGGTGGACAGGAGGTTACCCGATGACTTCTTCTCGAGATCAGAGACTCTTGAAGTTAGCAAGGCGATGTCCGACGACAACTTCTCCAGATCAGATCGAAGAATTTCAATAATTTCAGCACGGAAGCAGTCAAAGTTAGACTGTAGCAGCTTTTGAAATTTATCAAGCAGACCATCATTATCCGACAGTGAACATTGATTATTAGAATCCTGCCTTACAGACGATAAGGCTTACCTCTCTAACTTATCGTCGAGTTTGTTCTGATCTGCTCTTCCTCTATAAGGTAATCCACGGTCATATTAACAGTCCTGAGCTTGTTGCATTGATTTGTTATCATGCCCCTCAAAGGTCTTTGCGTCCGAGACCTCTCTTTGTACCGAGAGTTCCCGCCTATTCACACTACACCGTAGACCCCATAAACCGTGCGATGGAAGAGTGGAATCGGTGCTGTGATGCCATAGACCTGTTTACAGGTTCGCTTGACCGGTTCCGTGTGCATCTATTTAGGCATCTTCTATCGCAACAACCAAAATTTTCTCTTACGCCGTGATTAGGCATGAACAGGCAGAATGTTATATGTATTATTTAAAGAGTTTATGTTATGTTATCTATTATTATCTCAAGTAGTAAGGCTATGGGGATTCCAATCCAGGTCCTCTGAGGGGAGCGCGGGGGCGGGGGGAAGTGAGGGCGCGCGGGGGAGCGCGGCGGAGGGAAACATCGGCGCGGGGCCTGCGGGGAGTGGAAGACCGGTTGCGCGCGCACGAGCCGCGGAGTGGGAGAAGCCGCGATGATGGAGGGGGTCAGTCCGGACCGAGCCGCCGCGGAGGCCTCTCCAGACCGGACCCACCGTCGGAAATTTTTCAGGCCTGACCCAGGGGTCGAGCCGCCGCGGAGACCTCTCCAGACCGAACCCACCCCAAATTTTTTTTTCAGACCTAACCCAGGGAGGGGACAGCCACAAAAAAAATTTCTGGGGGGACGGGTCCTGTTTGAAAAATCTTTTTTCAGACTCGATCCGCTCCCTGAAATTTTTTCTATAATATGTGTTTAAGAAATTTTATTTAAAATTAAAAGAATATGAAATTAAAATCGAACGTGAATCGAACGTGAATCGAACGGGTACTGAACGTAAATCGAACGTGAATCGTACCACTCTGAACGGCTTTGAACGTAAATCGAACGTGAATCGTACCACTCTGAACATGAATCGTACCACTCTGAACATGAATCGAACCGCTTCTACATAATAATTATAACTATCGTCTTAATCTAGCATATAGGAGGTTGGGAAGGGTGAAGAAAAAAACATTTATGCATTAAAAATTGATCATATTTTATTTATGAATTTCTCTTTGGTGTTTAGACCACCAGTTGAATATTTTAAATACATTTTGCAAGGCACAATGCTTTGCGTGTCTGCCACATCGCAGAGTATTAACTACATTTAGCTTATTTAGAGATTTAATATCCTCGTAGTCAATGTCCAGCGTCTCGATGATCACGTCCGCTCTCGTATTTTCATCGAGGAATTCCGCAAGCCAGTCGCGTTTCTGCAACCCTTTAACGTATACGATATGGGATGCGTCATCTTCTTCGTCGATTCCATCAACTACAGCTTTCGAAATTAGCTGTTTAGCCATACTGTACGGAACGTCTCCATCGTCCCACCGTAGTCCATGATGTTTTGCCACCAACCATCGGATGCTTGATTTGTCGGATTTCACAAGAAGATATTGCGGCATTGAACTCCCAAAAATATAGTGCGAGAGAATTGTTCCCTTTCGTAGGACAGCCACTTCCTTCACAACAAATCTTCCATCAACGATGAACCCTTGTAGGTCAACAAATGTTGGTACAGCCATTATCGATACAATTTAGAGGTTCGTTCGCTTCCAAGACAGACGTGAGAATGCAGTCTTTCTCGTAAAGCATCTTGATTTTCACGATGAAATTTTTATATGATTTTTACACATGAGAGGGCAGGCAAGTAGCGTGACAATTTAATTGATTTTGCGCACCACGTTTGTCAGTGGATTGTATTCAACCACCCGATCATGCAGAATCAGACAGTAGGCCGTAGTATTTGCAGGCACATTCTCTTTACACTCGAATTCTATGCGCACATCCACTGTGCCATTCTTGATCGACTCATTTTGTCGCGAGCAATCAATTACCACGAGGAGACCAAATTGTAAAAATTCAGCCACGGTGAATAATGCCTCGTTGCAACTATGTCCATAATACGATTTATGGAATTGTGTATACATATGAAACAAGATGGCATGCTTATTCTTGTCAAAGTCCAAGTTCATGTCATCATATGGATAAAATTCCGAGTTGAGAAAAAGTTTTACATTGGTCAATTTACAGTTGTTGAACATAGTAATATCTTCAGGCATCACATTCTTTCGATTAGTCTGTAAAGCAAGGATGATGCATCGCGGCTTCTCCAGCTGTGCAGATGCCTTCACGGCCCACGAATGCTTGGTCGTGCTCTGTAAGAGAAGATACTGTTAGATACCCCGAGCCTTCACAAATTGTATATCTGGACAGTGTCATTCGTTTCGACCGTTAGCCACTTTCCGCGCGACTTTCTCTTACACCATGTCTGGTTTTCGTCACCCACTTGGACCCTTAGACCTTTTCAGGCGTTCGTGCCTTATTGTTAGCCATAAACAAGCGAATTAGACCGTGGGCCTCAAGGCCCTTCTCCCAACCGAAATCACTTCAAACGTAGAAAGTAAGTTTCCACAGTATGCCACTTCCACCCTCGCCAATAACCAATCCCAGTTTCTATTTCCACACCCTCGCAATAGCAACCACCAATAGGATTCTTCATGTTGTCGACGTTCTTTTCGAATCTCGCGAACGAGAGTCAGAAAGCTCTGATACCTTGTACAGGCAAGTCGCCTCCAAATTCGCTGCTTAATAAAGACGAGTAATCGATAATAGGAAGTGTTGAATTTGTTCCTCCCCGGGTTCACGACACAAATTTGGCGCAGTCGGTAGGACAGTCAACGGTGAACGAATAGATAAACTTTATATAAAAAGTGTTCTTCGCCTGTGGATTTTTTATCCTTTGTGACGAAAGATAATCGTGTCAACCCCGGAAATCTACGGATCCAGATATCCACTGCAGCAGAGGAAGTCAATTATTGGCACGCCCAAGGACTCCTTCACTGGTAGAGGTTTGTGTGGTGCATATTCGAATTTCGTTGCTTGTCAATCGCCTTTGTTACTCAACATCCTATCACAATGGTTGATAATTCCACAACTCCATCTAATTCCACAGATTTATCCAATACCATGGATCGATCTAATACCACGTCCGATTTTCCAATACAGTTTCTATGTAATTTGATTCCTAAAGAATTCACTGGTAACAGATTTGAGCTCGGGCAGTTTTTAGCCAACTGCAATAATGCAAATGAACTTGCCTCAGAAAGACAGAAAACTCCGTTATTGTATTTTATTCTTTCAAAAATCTCTGGTAATGCTAAGGAGCAACTCGCCCTTCAAGATTTTCGTAATTGGGCAGAATTAAAAGATCAGCTTAAGAGGTTGTATCAAGATAAGAAACATTATTGCCAAATAATGGAAGAATTAAATAATTGTAAGCAGTTTCCTTCCGAAGGTATCAATACATTTTATCAAAGATTGCTGACCCTGTCCTCAAGGGCGCTTAGTGCAATACAGCAATATGCAAGTGATCCCTTAGAAATACCGGGTAAGAAAAAATCTGTAGAGGAAGCTACGTTAAATCGATTTGTTTATCATAGTAGTCCGCAAATTTCCCAAATGCTGAGATGGAAAGATTTCGATAATTTAAATTCTGCGTATTCCGCCGCTGTTTCGGAAGAACGTGCTTTAAACATGCAGAAGTATACTAAACAAGGATCTTGTAAAATCTGTAAAAGAACAAATCACGAAACTTCTCAATGTAGATTCAAATCGTCTGGTCCAAATCATACTAGGGTTGTTAATCATGTTCAAACTCCTAATCAGAGTCGGAATAATTATCAAAATTCGCACCAACAAAATCCGACCGAATCCCATCAACCCCATACACAAAATCGTTATCAGAATCAAAATCGTGTGAGTTCGAATCAGCCTGTCAATCAATCTAAATCTTGTAATTATTGTAAAAAGCAAGGCCACCTGATCGCTGAGTGTAGAAAGAGACAGTTTAATAATAGTCGAAGGGAACAATTTACAAATCAAAATTCTTCTCGCACAGAAAATGCTGCGGTTCATTTAAACTCCCAAGAGTCCTCAGCGACGAACATCGCGCTGACGGACCGAATTTCTCAGTTAACGGTGTTCGAGAGTTGAATGTCTCCATTTCACATGATAATTTAGATTATATTAACGCATTCTCCCCGCATTCAAAAAATAGCAACAAAAATTTCAAATTTCTGATAGATACGGGTGCGAATATTTCTTTGATCAAAGCCTGTAGATTAGATCCGGAAACGTGTTTTAATTCAAAGGATAAACTGATATTACATGGTCTTAGTCCGAATATTCCTGTAGGAACTGAAGGTAGTTGTCAAATTCCCATACAAATTTGTGGTAGTGTTATTAACGTAAAATTTTATATCCTAAATCAAGCAATAAACGTCCCATTTGACGGCTTATTAGGAAAAGATTTCTTGCAACGAGAATCCGCAACTATTGACTACCAATCTAACACATTAACACTTAAGGGGGTAGACACGGGTAATGCAGCGCGCTGTATACCGACACAATCTGGCCCGAAACATGGGTTTAGTAGAATACGCTTTTCGTCCTTATATGAGCGAATTTTGGGCTGGGCGAGGTCTTATTCGAAAGAGGAGGGTTCAGTGCAGCGCGCTCTGGTCATGGTTCGACGAGATTGTGTTGATATCTAATAATACGAGTGTTCAAAGTAGAGCAAAAGTCGACAAAATACACCCGTGTGAATCCAAGTATTTTTAGGTCACTAAAAGAGTTTTGTGACTCAAACGATGACCAGAGCGCGCTGCACTGAACTTTCCTCTTTCGAATGAGACCTCACCCAGCTCAAAATCTGCTCATATAAGGACGAAAAGCGTATTCCCGTAATTGCATTCCCAATTACGAGTTCCGCCATATTGGCGATAATACAGAGCAAGTCACGTGACAAATTTAGTTGAGCTAGTGGATACGAGATGGCGCCTACTCGGGAGAACTGCCAACGTGGAATCATAGCAAAACTGAAGCGTTAGCTGGATACACGATGATACACAAGCCACAGTAAAAGCGTGATGCAGTCAATGTATGAATTTTCGGACGATTGTAGGTTAGGTTATATGCATTTTAGGCATACATTGACTAGGAACTGTTGGGAATGTATACATTTACTAAAGCTTTTACCGTAACACATACATCATTTGAAATCGCTGTCGTATTTATGTTATAATAATTGAGGCAGTTAGAGCAACAACGGGCTAACCTGCAAATAAATTTTTCCTATTGTACATCGATGGCTTTGCACACATATTGTATGTCCACTTTTAGCGTTTATGAGAAAAACAGGTTCAAACATTCAATGGTACTTTATAAATAAATACATTTTGCATTATTGTATTATCATATATATGTAATATAGGTATCACTGAAACTATGTAATTAGTAGTATAAAAATGTAATTTTTATGCAGCATAAAGAAACAGTCAAGCACTATTTGTTGCATATAAAAACTCAAATTTCATAAAAAGTGGACATACAATATGTGTGCACTAAGCCATCGATATGATAGTAGAGCCTATTGGAATACGTTATTGCTACTAACTCACTTTTGAAAAAAAAATGTGGATTAGTCTGTTGTTGCTCTCACTGCCTCAATAATATGGCAAAATTCCAGAGATGGACATTACCGTTTAGTGCTCAGACACTTTTCCCGGCGGAAAAAAATTATTTATTGCGATTATTTAACTGAAAAATGGTGCCAATACATGCACTTGATCGTTCTTTTTCCCAAAAAAACCAGTGGCAATATCATTTTCTAAATGTGACGTATACATCACACTGGTAGTGATGGGACTCCGGAGTCGGTTCCCAGCGCTTCGAATCGGTCTTGAATGTCAGGCGACTACTTCGAAGCGCTTCGAACATGATTCGAAGCTGAAAAGTCTTGAAAAGTCTTGGTCGGCTTCGAAGTCTTGATGGGCTTCGAAGTCTCGAATCTCTTGGCTCGAAACCTCGGTAGGTACCCCGTGGCGAGGACAAATTTTATAGCTTTCGATCCTCGAAGGGGTTTAAATACCATTAAAAAGTGAGAAATGTCTAGGATTTCCGAATTTCTCATCAGATCTTTGCGAAAACGACGCCAATCGATTCCTTATGTTTCGCCGATGAAACTAACACCAAGAACAACGTAATTAGGACCATAATGAAGGAAATTCCATGAAAAATCGAATTATACCATTTGAAGCTGCCTTCGTTAAAATAGTCCGATTTACATGAAATTTGATATGATTTTCATCGGAAAAACATAAGGAATCCATCGGTGTCACTTCCATATCGATACGATAAAGAATAAAGAATTTCTTAATATGCTGAAATGAATACTTCACATTTCCACCCTCGACAGCGGGGCGTCGACCTGGAATCGCTGCGGATCGCAACTTGCGGTTGGCCGAAGATTCATACATGTTTCCGAAATAAAATAATTCTTTATTCTTTATCGTATGGATATGGAAGTGACACCGATGGATTCCTTATGTTTTTCCGATGAAAATCATATCAAATTTCATGTAAATCGGACTATTTTAACGAAGGCAGCTTCAAATGGTATAATTCGATTTTTCATGGAATTTCCTTCATTATGGTCCTAATTACGTTGTTCTTGGTGTTAGTTTCATCGGCGAAACATAAGGAATCGATTGGCGTCGTTTTCGCAAAGATGTGATGAGAAATTCGGAAATCCTAGACATTTCTCACTTTTTAATGGTATTCAAACCCTTTCGAGGGTTGAAAGCCATAAAATTTGTCCTCGCCACGGGGTACCTACCGAGGTTCGAACCAAGAGTTTCGAGACTTCGAAGCCGATCACTACTTCGAATCCGTTCAGACTTCGAAGCCGACCAAGACTTTTTAAGAGCTTCGAATCATGTTCGAAGCGCTCCGAAGTTTTCGTCATATATATATAGATTCGAAGCGCTTCGAAGCGCTTCAGATCCCATCACTACACACTGGGCGCTAAAGGATATCCCGAGCCAATTCTCATTTGAAGCGCTATGATTGAATTAATTTAATGGGTAATTTAATTATCGACCATGAATAATTTTCTCGTGTTTATTCGTACTTTCTCGACTAAATATATGATTCGCAACTAATGGACGAATAAATACGAGAAAATTATTTATGGTCGACGGATGAAAGGCTTTTGACTACAAATATAATAACAAAATATTTATTTAATTAATTATAAAAATTGTAATTATAAAAATTTCCTCCTCTCCCTCCGCTTCCTCCTCTGCCTCCTCTTCCTCCTCTGCCACCTCTTCCTCCTCTTCCTCCTCTCCCACCTCTTCCTCCTCTCCCACCTCTTCCTCCTCTCCCATACTCCCACTTCCGCAATTTTTTTTTCATGTCCCTGTTCTGTAATATGGAAAAAAAACATAAATCTTATGTTAATTACTGCAATAATATCTAAACGTTTTCACACTTTCGTGAGAATGTAACAAATTAAAAAAACATCATTTTGCGTGAGATCGCCTACGTGTCTACATACCTCCTTCTTCAAGCGCAACGCCAGTTGCCAATAGGCGTTGGCCATTTTCCGGCTACTCCGCCCCGACGATGGAGTTCGGCCGCTCGACGAACTTCTGGACGGACTCCGTCGTCGGGACGGAGTCTGCCGGCTGCTGGGACTCCGTCGTCGGGTCGGAGTCTGCCGGCTGCTGGGACTCCGTCGTCGGGACGGAGTCTGCCGGCTGCTGGGACTCCGTCGTCGGGACGGAGTCTGCCGGCTGCTGGGACTCCGTCGTCGGGACGGAGTCTGCTGGCTGCTAGGACTCCGTCTTCGAGACGGAGTCCCTTCCTTATCTCCCTTCTGCATGTTCTCTTTACCAGACATCTATAAAAGAGTCGAAGAAACAGTGAAACTATTGAACGTAATTAAAATGAATTTGATAGTGTAGTAGAAGAGCCAGAGTTGGCCAAAATGTAATCTAATTACAAATTACAAATTACGATTAAAATGTAATTGTGTGATTGATTACACATTATTTTCTGTAATCGTTAGTTGACCACAATTTTGTCAACTATCTAAATTGAAGGGTTGGATGCAATAAGGGGACTAGCGCTCGAAAATGGAAAAAATAATTGTCGAAACTCTAAGAAATATTGGAAAAATTAAATGTTGTTAAACTGAATTTTAAAAAATATAGTGTTGTAAAGCTCGTCACGACAAACATTTTTTCTATTTACAGTTTGTTTATTCAATCATTACTATTCGAGCTACAAATTACAAACAAAAAATTCGTCATCGTCCAAAATCATTATTTCTGTAAACATAAATTGCGATAACTTGAGTAAATATTAACGGATCGTTATGAAACTTAAAACATAACTTCAGAAAACTCTAGCGAAGTCGAAAAATGTATGCACAAAACCCTTATGTTAACAAATGTAATAATATTTCATTAAAAAGTAATACTGGACATAACCCATGTTTTTCAACGTTCGCCGTTAAAAAGTGTCGAGGTAATTTTGAGGTACATATAACTTGCAGCGACAAAGTTTTTCCCAAGGAAGATTTTCACCAATTTTCACACGGATTAATAAATAATTGTAGAAGATATGACGATATATATATCTTGCGCGCCACCAACAGTCAGCGGCCGCGTATAATGCGCTACTTAGCACTCTTAGCACTCGCTTTGACTGTTGGTGCCGCGTGGGATTTATATATATCGTCATATCTTCTACAATTATTTATTAATCAGTGTGAAAATTTCTGAAAATCTTCCTTGTAGGAAAAACTTTGTCGCTGCAAGTTATACGTACCTTAAAATTACCTCGATACTTTTTAACGGCGAACGTTGAAAAGCATGGGTTAGGTCCAATATTACTTTTTAATTAAATATTGTTACATTTGTTAACATAAGGGTTTTTCAGATCGAATAGTAATGATTGGATAAACAAACTGTAAATAGAAAAATGTGTGTCGTGACGAGCTTTACAACGCTATATTTTTTAAAATTCAGTTTAACAACATTTAATTTGCCAATCTTTCTTAGCGTTTAGACAATAATTTTTCCCATTTTCGAGCCCTAGTCCCCTTATTGCATCCGACCCTTCAACAGAAAATAATGTGTAATCAATCACACAATTACATTTCGTAATTTATGATTTGTAATTAGATTACATTTTGCCAAACTCTGAGAAGAGTACACGTTTATCAAGTTAGTACATTTGGGTACAATATAGGCTTCCTTTAGCCAAGATTTAGCGGATGAGAATCTTCAGATTTCTAAATGCTGGAATTTCCAAGTACGAAAGCTTTGAAATTCAAACATTTCCAAAATTTGTAATTGTGAGGTTATCAAGTTTCAAAATATTTGTATTTTTAAATTTCAAACATTTGTGATTTTAAAATTTCCAATTCTTCCAATTTTGATGTTTAGAAACTGTTTAATTTTCATCACTTGTCTTCACTTTTAACTAAAGGAAGCCTATATTGCACCCGAATGTACCTTTTCTAGACATTTCGCGGGTAAATTATAACATAACTTTCCTATTTTACGTGAGAATGAATACGCGAATCTCTGAGTGTGAAGCTGCGTATCGGCATTGTAAGGATGCCGCGCACGAGGCACGCTTCGCGGAGTGGAGAGTCTGGAGACTCGTACGACAGTCTCGCGCTACCTCCAGCATGATATTTGCGTCTCCGGAGCCATGCGATTTTTTATCTTGGGGGTGCGAGGCACCTTTGAGCACGTCGAAAAATCGACGGCTGACGCCTCGTAAAGTAATCATGGTCGAGGTAGTCTCCAGACTCTCCACTCCGCGAATGGTGTGCCACGCAAGGCAGCCTCGCAATGGCGATACGCAGCTTGAGAAACACGCGGACACTCAAACAATCACAGTTCACACGATAGATTTTGCACAAAAAATTACAACAATACTATGACGGTAATGAAACTTCACCCGGAATTTGTCTAAATACAGTCTTGGGTTGGAAGTAAAATGTAGAAGTGTGTCAGTTAGTATGAAAATGGCGTCAGTCGAAAAAAAAAGAAATTGAACTTCACGTTTATTATGTATCATGTTGATATAATACGTAAAAAATAAGTAAAATGTAAACGAAAAATTTGAACTTAGACCACTTTCATAATAACAGGCACTTATAGTGAAAAAGGCAGGGGTAGGAAGCGTAAAGGTACTTACGATCTGTACTGCTCGACAGTCACTCGTGTTTCTGACGATCAAGGCTTTGTTGGCCTCAAGGGCCAGCGTTGTCAGAAAACAATTGCTGGCACGGTTCACGCACACATTACCACCACTCCTCTAGGTGATCCTATTACACAACTTGCGATTCTTTCCTGAAACCGCTGGACAGGACCCAAACTGTCTTTCTCACTCACTCAATATTTTGTATTTCACTTGCACCAAGGACCGAGCGACACATCTCGACCCGCGTAAAAGTTCAAACGCGCAAAGGTGATACGTCAAAAGTATATGCATCGGATAATCAAAAATTCTTTCTTGTGTACATTTGTGCAACCCAAAAGTATTATTACATACTCTATGTAAATGTATCAGCATACACCAATCCTAATGGGAAAGAGAGGAATAGAACGCATATATCCGTCCTTTTCCCACTATCTTTTGTTCTGCTTCTCAGCATCTGTAACTAATGCAGCGACAACGCTAGCTGATCAGTTTTCTGCCGTTTGCACTACGGTGAAGACGCAGAAAGCAATCGGGGTTTTATTTACTGCGCAGATATTGATACATATGGAATATTCATAATTTGTGAATTGTTCCATTCCTGCGTGGTTCGTTACCGTAGTGTTAATAAGTGTGTGTGATCATTCCATTGTCATGGAATCAAAGAAGGAAGCCGCAGATGCAAGAAATAAACGCTATTTGGAGGATGGTACAAAAAGGAAGCAGCCTAAGTTATTTGCAAAGCGTTTGTCGAAAAATAGAAAGTATCGTGAAAGGTAAGTTACGTGTTATGGTACAGATTAGTATGAAGTTACAGTTTGTGATGTAGTAGTAGCAGCAGCACGGTATTTTGTTGTATATAATACAGTATTATTCATATTCTTCAAATACGTATATCTTTGACACTTTGCGTACACATATTCTATGCTATGCGCACCGCAACACATGTCATTACTTGACCCCTCTTGCCCCACTCATTCTTTTCCCATTTGTACGTTCATCATTGTTTAATTAATTAATAATCCGATTTATACCGTGTTTGAACTCATTTTCATATCAAAACTGTCAGCAGTACGTTTCTGCAACTTTCGGGCCGATGAGACGGAATGTAGAAATTTTAAATTTCGTTATATATGTTATACAAACTATATGCGTTTTGTTATTATAAAACGTTCAAACTACATATACGCGTTTCGTTAGATATGCTTCCTTTATAGTTTATAATGCAGTTGTGATTATTTCAATCGTTGTACGTAGTTTTACAACGTTCCATAAAGCGAAGTGCCACCCTGCAGTCCCTCGTTGAATTTTAAGAGACATAATGTGATAATGATTTGGGATATAATTCCGAATGGCCCCATTGTTAACTTTTTTACAAATTATTTTTTTGAACTGCATACACGTAGTCCTAAAACAGCCTGTAGACGGTCAATATTATTGTGCAATATTGAATATTCAATATTATTGAATAATATTGAATATTCAATATTGCACAATAATATCGACAGTCTACAGGCCTCTGAACGGGGATCCATCCTGCCCCCCTTACCTCCGCGTGCCCCTCAGGTGGCTAAATGGCACACGTATTTAGCTGAAATTCAAAGCTAATTTTCTCGAAAACGAAGCGCGATATTAAAAAAACTGAATTCTATATGTATTCTCGTCTTATTTTGGCCCATAGAATCACCCCCTAAAGTATTGTCTATCAATAGAGTCACAGGTATCTATCCTGTATAATAGAGTTTCTGGTAATCTGCAAACTCTCATCGGCTCGCTGCCACAATTTACGCGACTGCAAGCGGGAGGCGCGCCCCCCGCGTTGATCTAGCCCCGTCCAATACTAATATCCAGAACAAGTTGGAAAGTGGAATGCGTTATTTCGGAATAAGTCTACCGAAATACTAAAAGTTTTTTATAATATCTCGGAAACTAATGTCTGAAAGCGCAAAAGGACAAAATGTTGGTTTGGTGCATTCGGTACGGGTTTGTCGCTATCCCCACCACTTCTGTCTCACTCTTGTCTGGCGAAGGCAAGAGCGAGATGGAACGAGAGCGAGCGAGAGCCACTGAAAGCGAGTCAGGACGGTACGAGACAGACGATGTGTTGATGTTTTGTCTCGCTCCGTCTTTCGGGCGCCGTGTCACTCCGTCCTTTGCGTGCGCGACGGGCGTGCGCGACGGGCGTGCGCGATGGTCGCAAGCACTTACGGGGAGCACGGGAACCGCTTCGCAAAATGTTGACGCAGGCTCGGCTCAAGTCTTTTTTGCACCCTAGGCGAACTTGGCAAATTGCGCTATTTATTATAATACATTCATTTGAGATTATTTATGACGTTATTCTGCAAAATTAGGCAACTGCTAGGGCGTAAGGTTGACAAGAGGCGCAAAATGGTCTTTTCATTGTTGGCATTGTTGAAAATAAATTTTTAATTGAAATACTACAAATTGTACTGCAACGGTTTTAAACTACGAGTAAGAATTAAGAGTACCGCCGGCATCAGCATCACCGATGGCATATTGCGTGGAAGTATGTGTCATATGTGTGTGCATACACAGGAACCTTCGGTAGCGTCGGCGTAACTCGGCTCGCTTTCGGCTGCTATCGTCACTTATGTCGACGGGTGGGGATACGAACAAGAGCTTTCGCTTCCGCGGGGACGACCGACATCGCGACACATTTTGTAGCCGTGTTTTTCCGAAACGGTAACTTCAAACTGAAAGGCCACCGGTAAGAAATTATCGCAGCCGGTTCCAGGGGCACTCAAAAGAATCGGCAGACTTTCCGCTTTAAAATGAGCTTAAGACAATGACGTTCCGATTATCCCTCGCGAAGATACAGCGAGTTGAAGAGAAAATGGAATTTGTGCAATTTTTAAGCATATTTTGGAAAGGACATCAGAGACCCAAATTTTAATCGAATCGAAAAAGTCGAAGATGCGTCTTAAAGAGAAAAGTCTGATCTTTCTAATGGTTTTTTCAGGAACGTTCTACGATGATCTCTTCGTTTGCTAGAAGCAAGTAAAGTAAAAAAAAACGGTTTTTGCTTCAAAGTTGAATAACTCAGCCAAAAAAAATCGCACAAGAAATTTATTACTCGTTTTTTACACAGAAAAGTAACCGCTTTCGAGTGGTGTAAATGAAATTTGTGTAAAAAATTTCATGCACGCCGTGGAACTTCGCAAAGTTGAAGAAAATTTTTTCAAACTGACCAAGTGCTCTTTATATTGCTATAACTTTGCCGAAAAGCAATGCATCCGAAATTTACAAAAAGCAGCTGAAAGTAGAGATTCCACGCTTTCAAACTATATTTTCAAAATATCGATACGACTATTTTTACCGGGGTTATGACCATGTGAACTTGCCCCTATTTTTCGGGCTCCTAGAGGTGATCCTCTAATTAATGTGAGGAGTGTATTTATGTCTTTCATTCCTAATCTTGCGTGGCCTTGAAAGTTATAGTATACCATATGGTTGAATAATAGGGGCTCGGATGCAATAAGAGGACTAGCGCTCGAAAATACGATAAATTATTGTCCAAACGCTAAGATAAATTGGAAAATTAAATTTTGTTAAACTGAATTTTAAAAAATATAGTGTTTAGAGCTCATCACGGCATTCATTTTTTCTATTTACAGTTTTTTTATCGAATCATTAGGATTCGAGATAAAAATTATAAACAAAAAAAATTTCTTTGACCATTGTCAATATCTTTTTTAACATAAATTGCGATAACTTGAGTAAATATTAACGGATCGTTATGAGACTTGAAACATAAAACTCAGAAAACTCTAGGGAAGCCGAAAACAGTATGCACAAAACCCTTATGGTAAAAAATATAATAATATTTAATTAAAAAGTAATACTGGACATAACTCATGTTTTTCAACGTTCGCCGTTAAAAAGTATCGAGGCAATTTTGAGGTAGATGTAACTTTCAGCGACAAAGTTTTTCCTTAATATACAAGGAAGATTTTCACAAATTTTCACACTGATTAATAAATAATTGTAGAAGATACGACGATATATATAAATCTCGCGCGCCACCAACAGTCAACAGCCGCGTATAATGCGCTATTTAGCAGTTTTAGCACTCGCGTTGACAGTTGGCGCCGTGCGAGAATTATATATATCGTCATATCTTCTACAATTATTTATTAATCAGTGTGAAAATTTGTGAAAATCTTCCTTGTATATTAAGAAAAAACTTTGTCGCTGCAAGTTATATGTACCTCAAAATTGCCTCGATACTTTTTAACGGCGAACGTTGAAAAACATGAGTTATGTCCAGTATTACTTTTTAATTAAATACTATTATATTTTTTAACATAAGGGTTTTGTGCATATAGTTTACGGCTTCGCTAGAGTTTTCTGAGTTTTATGTTTCAAGTCTCATAACGATTCGTTAATATTTACTCAAGTTATCGCAATTTATGTTTAAAAAGATATTGACTTTGGTCGAAGAAATTTTTTGTTTTATAATTTTTATTTCGAATACTAATGATTCGATAGAAAAACTGCAAAGAGAAAAAATGTGTGCCGTGATGAGTTTTACAACACTATATTTTTTAAAATCCAGTTTAACTAAATGTAATTTTCCAATTTTTCTTAGCGTTTGGACAAATGTTTTTCTCATTTTCGAGAGCTAGTCCCTTTATTGCATCCGAGCCCTCAATTTGTCTTGACAGTCACTTTCATATCGGGTAATCAAATATGTAGCATTCCAAAACTGATGCTCACCTTCGGTTCACGGAAAATATCGCGAACACCAAAAGTTGACATACCGTATTATGTTGGGTATAAAAAATAGTAAAAGTTTTCCTGTTTCAGTTTTTTTCAAATACTTACCATTTGCGAGAACCCTATATAACAAAGTATCGTAACATTTGTGATGTTTCTCTAATGATTAATTACACCAAACACGGTATAATTTGGATAATACATATTTAGTAGTAATAAGTTTCGGCCGCAGAGAAGGATAGCGAATGAAAAAGATGGAGACAATCGGCAGTCCTTTTTTCCACTCGCTCTCTTCTCCTACGTTCGAGACTGTCGACAAACTTCTAAAAATGTAGGATCTACAGTAAAATCTCGATTAGAGTTCAAAATTGTGACTATATAACAATAGTGTTAATTTCTATCACCCCTAGTTGGGGTGGTACCCCCTGGAACCAGTGAAGCGTGTAATATGGCTCGTGCGCCGATCGTGTAACCCGATCTGAAATCGAAAATCGGTGAGAGACAACACCGATGTAAACGAGGTTCACAATTAAAAGTATTTTATTTTTGGTTCATTTTTATAATTTTTTTACCAACATATTTGTGAGGATTTTCTGATTAAAATGACACCAAACACGATATGGTTTGGATAATTATATAAATATAAATGATTCGTATCCACGATAAGTAAAAGTTGTCCGATTTATGTCGTATTTGGTATCATTTTAATCAGGAGATTCTAACAAACATGTTGGTAAAAGATTCATGAAAATGGAACCAAAAATACAAAAGTTTTAATTTTAAATTTTGATTGCATTAGTATTGTCTCACACGTACCCCGCGAAAAGCGGGCATTAAAAACTTCCTTCGTTCCGAGGCTTTCGCTTACATCGAGACTTTACTGTATATCTTCTTTTACTATGCCTGCTTTTCTTTTCTAATGTATGTTTATCTTATTTCTATGTATGTACCACGTGTTACTGATTATTGACTCTTTACGTGCAGGCAACGATCGAAAACAGCAGCGTGCCTCACGGTAGGTCAGGGCACCGTGGCGGAAGCGGGTACGCGTGCAGGTACCTCGTACGAAGAAACACTTCCAAGCACATCTGCTACGTGTGATTTTCCTACGGACAAAATACACGAAGAAGACGTAGGACATTTTGAAGATTTTCCAATTATGGAAGGAATTGTAGAAGAAGCACATTTCGATACGGACGCAGAAGATATTGAAGAAGAAATACATTTCAATGCGGACGAAGAGGAAATTGTAGAACAAGTGCATTTCGAGTCGAACGAAGAAGAAATTGCACAAGAAATAGATTTCGACACATACATCAACGAAGATGTTGGAAGTGATGCTGATTACTGGGTGGTGGAGACTGCAGAGCCAGAACAGCCGGAAAACCAAAATTCAAAAGGAATCGACTTCGTTGATTTTCCGCATGTTTTCGAGCAAATCAAAAATCTTGGTAAACATTCGATTACTGGCTGTGGCATCCAACATTTTGAAATAGTTAGATGTGAACGGAATGGATTAGAAAATGTGTATCATGTAGAGTGCAAAATGTGCAAATACACAGAGCGTATATCCTGTCTTCGGAAGAGTGATGCCACTATGGATATCAACCGCGCTGCTGTTGCCGGAACAATGATGACGGGCGGCGGATATAACCAACTGGAGGACATACTGACGGCCGTGAACGTGCCCTGTATGACGAAAAGGATCTACGAGAACTGTCAGAATGACCTAATCGATGCCCTCGAAGTGGCCGCACAACGCGAAATGGAAGATGCTGGAAAAGAAGAAAAAGCATTAGCTATAGCAAGAGGCGACGTACATGCAGAATCCAAGCTACCGTTTATCCCAGTTGTCGCGGATGGCAGCTGGATGAAAAGGTCCTACCGCGGAGGAGATTACAATTCTCTTTCGGGCGTAGGAGCCATCGTGGGATACCACACGAAGAAAGTGCTGTACATCAGTGTGAAGAATAAATTCTGCATGACTTGCCAAATAGCAGGTACGAGGAAGGAAGAACCGCGCGAGCATCGTTGCTTCAAGAACTGGGGTCGTTATCAGAGTTCAACTGGCATGGAGAGTGTTGCTATTGTCGAAGGCTTCAATTGCAGCATAGATATGCACGGCCTAATATACTCTATATTAGTTGCCGATGGCGATAGCAGTGTGTACAAGAAGATATTGGACAGTAATCCCTATGGAAAGTATATGGTGCAAGTACAAAAAATCGAATGCACCAATCACCTATTACGCAATTTCAGTAAGAGAATAAACGAAATCGGAACAAAAGGCCGCAATAAAGATCTAAGAGCTGTCGTACAGAATAATGCTCTCCGCCTGCGTACTGGTATAAAAAAAGCTGCGGAATACCGGTTGCGAGAAGAAATACCACTGGAGGAACGAATTCAAAATTTGAAGCAAGACTTGGAAAATGTACCGAGTCACGTTTTCGGGCAACACAAGGAGTGTCAGAAGTTAGCATACTTCTGTAAGAAATACTCTGATCCCAACAGAGTAGACTACGTTCCACGACTGAGAGAAGCTGGTATTTATGAAAGTATCGAAGAAGCGATGCAGCAACTTTTCGTTAAAGCTGACAGTTTGCTGCGCGGTCTAAACAACAATGCTGTTGAAGGTTTTAATAACATCATTGCTAAATTCATCGGAGGCAAAAGGATAAACTTTGGACGAGGAGGCTCGTATCAGGGTAGAGTCTCCGCTGCAGTCGTCCAATATAACACAAAAGAGGCGTTCAGCAGATTGAGTACGGCAATGAATAAAGAGCCGCCAACCATGGTAAGAAAGCTGGAAGGACGTCGGAAGCGCGCGGCAGAAAAAGCAAGGGAGTATAAAAAAGAAGCGAAGGCATCCTCCTTTCGAAATACAAAACAAACGTGCGACCAGGATTACGGCCCCAACGCGGCAAAAGCAGATATGGAAGAGGCAGTATACTCTTCCGAGTGTAAAAGGCACGCGGATCTACTCCTTCACTGGCAAACGAGGCGAGACGAGATCCAAGTGGAAACTCGCGATCAGGCGAACAGCGAAAAGTGGATTGGTTATAGGAAGAAATTATTAACTGCATCGAATTTCGGCAAGGTATGCCGATTACGAAAGACTACACCACGGGCAAATACTGTGAAGAGTATAATGTACCCGCAACTCTACAATTTACATTCTCTCCAATACGGAAAGGAAAATGAGGCAAACGCATTGAGACAAATGCAAGAAGAATTAGGAATGCATATTCTACCGTGTGGCCTCTTCATCGATGACACTGTGCCTCACTTAGGTGCAACTCCTGACGGCCTCGTGGACCATGATAAAATCGTCGAAGTAAAGTGTCCCGAATCAGCGAAGGATTTATCGCCTGCTGAAGCAATAAAGCAACTTGATAATATACGGCGTATTTTCAAGGGTAATGAAATGAATAAAAATCATCATTACTATTATCAAGTGCAAGGACAATTGCACATAACGAAAAGGCAACGGGCTTATTTTTGTTTATGGACGCCGAAAGGAATGAAGATTATAACAGTATCAAGAGATGATCGATTCTGGAAAACAGAGATGGAGGAAAAACTGAGGAAGTTCTATGAGGACTGCATGTTGCCCGAAATCATAGATAGTAGATACAATCGACAACAGCCGATTAGAGAACCTCCGTACATAAAAACAGGAGGAGCAGGTACGAGTACACAAGAAAGTACACAAAACGATGGAATGAAACATGGGAATAGCACCGGCGAGTGCATCCAGCGCATATGAAGAGCTGTCGAATAAGCAATTGCAATACAAAGTGACTAATGCACCGGCGAGTGCATCCAGCGCATATGAAGAGCTGTCGAATAAGCAATTGCAATCCAAAGTCACTAATGCACCGGCGAGTGCATCCAGCGCATATGAAGAGCTGTCGAATAAGCAATTGCAATACAAAGTGACTAATGCACCGGCGAGTGCATCCAGCGCATATGAAGAGCTGTCGAATAAGCAATTGCAATACAAAGTGACTAATGCACCGGCGAGTGCATCCAGCGCATATGAAGAGCTGTCGAATAAGCAATTGCAATCCAAAGTCACTAATGCACCGGCGAGTGCATCCAGCGCATATGAAGAGCTGTAGAATAAGCAATTGCAATCCATAGTCACTAATGCACCGGCGAGTGCATCCAGCGCATATGAAGAGCTGTAGAATAAGCAATTGCAATCCATAGTCACTAATGCACCGGCGAGTGCATCCAGCGCATATGAAGAGCTGGCGAATAAGCAACGTGGAAGCGCCTGGAGTGCGCAGAGCTACTGAGCTGCGACGAAGGGAGTTCGAGAGCGAACATCGTCGCAGAATGGCCGAATTCCCCATGAGAGAGAGCTCCGAAGAGTGGAGTTGTTTAGACAGGATGGGTTGTTCGCTGACCAAAGATCCAGGAAGTCTCTCGCTCGAGGAGAGAGTTTGAAGTTCTGACCGAAGAGTCTGAAGATTAGTCTAACAAGGAGAGTATTTTAGGTGTCCGCCTCCGATCATTTTGATTTTTGGATATGTTATAGAGGACCGAAAAATAAGAAATACGTGTTTTTTTATTTTTCCCCGTTTTCATATTTGGGGGTGAAAACTGCGTTCAAAGTTAGGGTTGAAAAATCATTTTTGTGAAACTTTTTGAAAATCTGGTGAGTCAGTCATATTTCGCATTCAAAGACACAAAATTCGTCCATTGACACTATTCCCCTATCTCTAATAGTTCTCGAGATATTCCACAAAAATGATTTTTCAACCCTAACTTTGAACGCAGTTTTCACCCCCCAAATATGAAAACGGGGAAAAATAAAAAAACACGTATTTCTTATTTTTCGGTCCTCTATAACATATCCAAAAAATCGAAATGATCGGAGGCGGACACCTAAAATACTCTCCTTGTAAGCTAATCTACTGGACTGGGCTGCGGAGGCTACCTTCGTAGCCCAGCCCTCTGTTTCTTTAAAGTGTTTCAGAGAGCACGAAACCCCACGACGAGGGACAAGGTGTCGGGGGACTGCCACCGCGGCCTGGATACGCGTTCCCGAATTCCCCGTCTGTACTACGACAGAGTAGCAGTCCGCAGTGGAGCGCGGACATACGTGGAACCGCTTCTCTAGCCCTGTTGGCGTGGATCTTGGCTCCTCCCCGGTTTGTGCAAACCAAGAGGTCCACGTCGACAGGGTGGACAGCAGCCGGGAAATGGCATCTCCAACCACCAGTCGGACAAGCGGTGCGACTGCTTGGATCGGCTGGAGGAGATGTCGCGGAGACGGGAGCGTTAACAGGACGCACAGGACGGTCCCCTGGGTCAGCACCAGAAGCCACGAAGAGGAATGGGGCCATCTCAAAGCCAAGGCCTGAGAGAGGGAGAAGAGGACAAGAAGCCCAGAAGAAAGAAAATGCAGACGAGCTGGGGTGCTGGGCAGATTGATCGGGGAACGGGCCGATAACATGCTCATGAGCTGTGATCCCCTGTTATCGGTTCCGTCTCGCCTTTCCGTCTCATCTTCCCGGTTCTTTCAGCTCCAACGGATTCTCTCAAATGAAAGTAAATGTTAATGCTTCTCCGTCTCTTTTGCATGGAATCCGGAGCCGCGAAGGGATTGAAGTCTCAAGCTCGTACGGCCACCGGAAGGACATCGAGGACGAGTCCCTGGGGGAGAGGGTCGACCGCGACCAAGGATTCGACGAGGAGGAGGGAACGTCGCCGAAGCAGTGGAGACGTCGTCGGACGTCCTTCTGGAGGAGGCTGCCTGCAAACGAGGCAGCGCTGGAGTCTGCATGGGGTTCCGGAGGCTGCACGAAGGAGGATGCAGCGTCGGAGCGTTGGAGTCGACGTGGGACGTTCCAGAGTGGAGTTCCAGGGACATCGCGGGACAAGGACCAGGGGCGTTTCGTCGAGGGAGAATAAGAAGCCCCGCGGTACCCGTGCCTGACTGCTGGACCCGGAGCCCCCCTGGATTTCGTCGTGGGACCAAGAGCCGCAGGGTTCCAGAGACGTCGTGGGACAGGAAGCTGCAGAGTTCCAGAGACGTCGCGGGACCAGAAGTTGGAACGTTTCGTCGTGGCAGATCGAGAAGTCCCGTTGTACCCACGCCTTGCTCAGGGTTTTTCCGTGGTTTTCCCCTGAGCGAGAAGGCAAATGCCGAGGCGGATGTCTGAAGAAGCCACGGGGCTGCACGACCACTTCTTCAGGCAGGGGTACGAAGATTCCGAAAAGGATTCAATGCGGCCAAGACGTCCGCTCTTCCAGAGGGGAGAGCAGTGTTGCGAGCACCGGGTATAGGCCCGTGCATAACCTGCTGGTGCTCGTAGCTGAAGATAGAAGAAGGTCGGCCCCCTTCGAGAGGACGATCTGGACGACGACCAGAAGACTGTCTTGTACCGAACTGTTTTGTAACCGATATTGCTCTATGTAACAATATAGTTCAGTCGTGTGTACTCCTGTGTAATCATTATTTTATCCTTTGAAAAAATCTCATAACTTCGGTGTTTCCCAATATTTTTTAATACTTTTTTTTTAAAATTATTTGTTAATAGCCAACGGTTATATGGACAGAAACATTAAAAGAATTGAAGCATCTTTTACAAATAAAATAGTAATAAACCCCGTAAACATTGTGTTTCATAATACATCCAGTTCAGAATTCGTTTATGAAATCCGCTACTGAAAATGCGCACGCTGGATGCGCGTGATTATTATGTGGTCGGCTCCTCGAAGTGACAGAAAATATAACCTATATGCTATACCCGATTTCCTAAAGATACTGTTGTGGCGTAATAATAATGTTTTGAAAGGATGATAAAAAGTTCACAAATGTTTCGTAAAAGAACGAAATAGCCACTAAACATTTGTTGTCATATAGCATATACTTAGGTTATATTTTCTGTCACTTCGAGGAGGGACCACATAATAATCACGCGTTGGATTCAACGTCAAACACAATTTTATATATGTTTGTTCATAACTGCTTTCTGCATAGGATGTGTATTTCATGTTCTGTTTCAGTGTTTTGCTAATTAAAAAATGTCTATCCTAACAAACTTCATTTTATGGGGACATGCTCTCGTGTATTTTTCCTTTTCACTTATAATTCCTTACTGCCAACGTAGAATATTGTAGCATAAGCACATTTCCAGTAACGTACAATGAATTTTCCACGTTTGCAGTACCAGCCGACTTTCCGTTTAAATTTTTATAAATACAACGCAACAGCTGAGAATTTCTTTCCTTATTCAGAATAGAATACGGAAATAGCAAACAGCTCCCTCTCGCGTGCATCAGGCAGCGGCGTATCTATGGGTAATACCATTTCAGTGCAGAAAAAATCTGCTGTAATACCGACCTGCCGAATCGGCCAGGTCACGTGACGTGTCTACCCCCTTAAATCAGTATCAGCTCCAATTAAGTTAAATTCTGAAAAATCCAAACATCCGAGTGTGAATTTTGTTTGTCTTAAAGCTCGGACGGAAACTCTGATCGAAATCGAAGTGGAAAACCCTGAAATTCAAGAGGGTATTATTCCAGAATTAAAATTACTTAAGGGTGTTTATTTATCAAGGGCAATAACGAAAGTAAATAAGGATAATAAAGTCTATGCTACAATTTTGAATACGCGAGTAACGGATCAGCAAATAAAGCCAATCACTGTACGTTTGGAACAAATTCCAGAAACTGCAATTTTCTTATTAGATAATTCGAATTCCTCACAATCAAATCGGGAAAATTTAGTAAAGAAGAATTTAAGGTTAGAGCATTTGAATTCAGACGAGAAAACCTCAGTTTTGAATATTTGTACGGAATTCAAGGATATTTTCCATTTCTCGGATGATATTTTAACTACTACAAATGCTATTGAACATAAAATTCATGTAACCGACCCGACTCCTATTTACACGAAATCATATCGATATCCAGAAGCTCATAAACATGAAGTGAAAAAGCAAATTGATAAAATGCTTAAACAAGGGATAATACGACCTTCAATCTCTCCGTGGTCTGCTCCCTTGTGGATTGTACCAAAGAAATTAGACGCATCTGGCGAACAAAGGTGGAGGATCGTAATTGATTTTAGACGATTAAACAATGTAACAGTCGGTGATGCATATCCTTTGCCCAATATCGAAGATATATTGGATCAGTTAGGTCATTCAAAATATTTTACAACTTTAGATCTGGCTTCAGGTTTCCACCAGATTCCGATGCGCGATTCCGATAAACAAAAGACGGCTTTTACAACGCCCCTAGGTCATTATGAATTTTCAAGGATGCCATTTGGTTTAAAGAACGCTCCTGCGACTTTCCAAAGGCTCATGAATTCTATTCTTACGGGTTTACAAGGTCTTCAATGTTTTGTTTATTTAGACGACATTGTCGTTTACGCGTCATCAATCGAGGAACATTCTACGAAATTAAAAGCAGTTTTCGAACGTCTCAGAAATAATAACTTAAAGCTGCAACCAGAAAAATGCGAGTTCATGCGACAAGAGGTTGCATACTTAGGTCATGTTATATCCGATAAGGGCGTACAGCCGAATCCCGATAAAATCAATGCTATCGCTAAATTTCCTGCTCCTAGAAATCAAAAGGATATTAAAGTTTTCTTAGGCCTCATCGGTTATTACCGAAGATTTATAAAGGACTTTGCAAAAATGGCCAAACCGTTAACTCTTCTATTAAAAAAGGATATGCCTTTTGAGTGGACTTCTGAACAAGCAAAATCATTTGATGCATTCCGCCAGATACTAACTACACGACCAATTCTTCAGTATCCTGATTTTAGTCAGGAATTTATCCTCACCACTGACGCTTCTAATTACGCTATAGGTTCCGTGTTAAGTCAGGGCCTGATCGGAAAAGATCTTCCGATCGCGTACGCTTCTCGTACATTAAATAAAAGTGAGCAGAACTACAGTACAACAGAGAAAGAACTTCTCGCTATCGTGTGGAGTGTTAAGCATTTCAGGCCCTACCTGTACGGTAGAGGGTTTACGATCGTAACAGACCATAAACCGTTAACCTGGTTATTCAATTGCAAGGACCCAGGTAGCCGGTTAATACGTTGGCGACTGAAGTTAGAAGATCATACTTATAAAATAGTGTACAAAGAAGGAAAACTAAACTCGAACGCAGACGCGTTATCTCGATTTCCAGTAGTAAATGTAATTCAGAATGATCATTCCTTCGAAAGTTTCATACAATTTCACTATAAAACTCTTAATATTCCAAGGATCAAATCCATTCCATGCGACAAATTCAAATATTTTCCGAACGTATTGTTTTATTCTAAGGATTTAGATGATAACAATTTGTTCTCGGAATCAATACGAAACGAATATGACATGTCTAAAGTCAAAGAGCCTGACGAATTAAATTCATTTATCAAGTTCGTTAAGGACTCACAAATAACATATGTTTGCATTTCTAAAGCATTCCATTTTGATAAATTGGAATATAAAGAAGTATTTTATTCATTACAAACATTGCACAAATATTTAAAGGAAAACAATTATTCTGGAAACCTCTATGTTCATGACGTTACTATCAATAATAAAAATATAAAGAAAGACATGTTTGGTGAAATTATATATTACATCTTCAAGGACACACCAGATGTTATTCCTATTATTTTAGACACTGAACGAATCACTCCTAAGTCAAAAGAAGAAGTCAATAAAATTTTGCAAGAAAACCACGATTCAAAATTAGCAGGTCATTCGGGTTTCCTTAGGACATACAAACGAATAAAAGAATTTTATAAGTGGGATACCATGAAAAAGGATATTAAGAAATACGTGAAGCAATGCCCGTCTTGCCAGGTTAACAAGACCAATTTTCGACCTTCTAAAGCCCCAATGGAAATCACGTCCACATCCAATAAACCGTTCGAAAGACTCGCACTCGACATTGTCGGACCTTTGCCGCAGACCTTAAACGATAACCGCTTTATATTGACAATGCAGGACGACCTTACTAAATTTTCATATGCCGCACCTATTCAGAATCACGAAGCAAAAACCGTTGCTACAGAACTATCCAAATTTATAACCTTGTTCGGAATCCCTAAAACTATACTCACTGATCAGGGAACCGATTTTACATCACGGTTAATGAAGGATTTGACTAAGCTATTCGATACAAAACATATATTATCCTCTCCTTATCATCCCCAGACAAACGGTGCTCTGGAAAGATCGCACTTGACTTTGAAAGATTACCTAAAACATTATATTAGCGGAAAACAAACAGATTGGGATGAGTTCATAATCTTTGCAATGATGGCTTATAATACTCATGTGCATAAATCAACTGGGTTTACTCCTTACGAAACGCTCTTTGGAAGCAAGGCATACCTACCTACTAGTATAACGCGAGAACCCACACTTAATTATTCATATGATGACTATATAATTAACTTGAAACAAAAACTAAATTACACGCAAAAGATAGCTAGAGACAATTTAATCCAGTCTAAATCTAATTCAAAAAATTATTATGATAATAAGATTGTTTCACATACATATAAAGTTGACGATCTAGTTTATATTTTAAATAAGCAAAATACGCCGGGATTAAATAAGAAACTTACACCTAATTATAAAGGTCCCTACAAGATAACGAAAATTAATTCTAATAATACAGTTCAGATTCAAAATAACAGGAAATTAATAACTTATCATACTAACTTGCTGAAACCTTCTGTTTCAGGCAACCAGGATGAATAAAATATCACATATCCAATTCTTCCTGATAGTAGCATCCACTCTACCTAATTCCAATCATACCCGTGAAATTAAAAAACCCTATTATGAAATCTTACATTTAGATAATCATTTAGGATTATATTATGATCATCTAGGCAGTGCAAGCTTATCAAATTCCGAATACACTTTATTAACTTACCTCAATCTTACAGACGCGGATCAAAAATATGATCAGCTACTCAGATTTTATACAAGATCTATGTATATGTGTACTCCACCCAAACAAACAGTATACGGTAGTAACGTATATTTTTGTCAAAGCTCTCTCCAGAGTTTACAGTCGCGAATCTCAGTAATTGGTGAAAAGATAGAGACCATAAAGTATGCATCCGGCAATAAACTGAATAAGGGAAATAGAATAGTGAAAAGAGCATTATTTAATGGTGCATCTTATGTTTTGCGTTGGCTATTCGGCGTTCCAGACGCTGAAGATGTTAAATTTTATGAACAAGCTATAAATTCAATTATCTCTAAAAACAGAAGTGTTAAGTTACTAATGAAGCAACAGATGGCAATCATAGACGATGTGATCCAGAATTTCAATTCATTCACTCGGAGTCTCCGAGCCAATGAGGATCAGTTTAATGAAAACATAAAAATTCTTAATAACTTCACAAATTCAACTGCCAATTATTTAAATGATATTTTTACACGACATCTTATTTTGGAACAATTATTTTTCTTATCACAAATATCATCGGAACTGGAAGAATATTACAATTTGGTTATTTCTTCCATTACTTTAGCAAAACAAAATATATTACATCCACAGATAGTATCTCCTCGAAATCTGTTTCATGAATTGAGTAATGTTGTTCTCCAGAACGGATTAAGGTGGCCTATCTCGTTGACATTTTCTAACATATATAAATACGACAAATTATACAAGTTAAACGTTGCTTATATCAACAATACATTAATATTCGTTATAAAAATTCCATTAGTCGAAGATATGCAGTATGAGCTTTACGAAATGTTACCATTCCCCATTCCTTATAACTCTCCAAATACCTATTCTTATGTTCAACCTAGTTTTCCTTATATCCTGTTGAGTACAAATAAGGTATATTATGTACTGCTCGAAAATCTCGAAGTGTGTCCAACGGCCGATACCAGTGAACACATCTGCCGTATCAAATACGTAACTCGGACAGCTGAGCGACCAACGTGTGAGACAACGCTAATCACATCAAGCAGGGTACTTTCATCGTGTCGGATTCACATGGTTCAAGCTGATTTCGAGATATGGTATTACATTCAAAACCACGAATGGATCTTCATCACGGCGCAACCATTACAACTGACGCTCACTTGCTCCTCGACACATATCGAGGATGTTGAGTTAAAGTCTGCTGGGATTATTCGACTCAAGCCTCAGTGCAAGGGTTATACAGAGACAACCATCCTACAATCATCACAGGGAGTTACTACAAATCGTAGCCACAATTTAATGATGTACAAAAATGCTGAAGACAATTGTTGTCCCAAGCACCATGGAAATTTCACGATTACTCCTATACAATTAGCATCAATCAAAGGCACCAACATCGGAGCCGAGGATTTTAAATATGTCAATTATAAACACAAACAACTTGATATTTTACTACAGGAACAGCTAAATAAACCAATTATAGCTCAGTACAGCCCATGGTATATGGTTATGCTAAGCGTAATAATATCCACTGCCGGGATAATACTTATTGTCAACTTCTTACGCTGGTGCGGTATACTACGCCCAATAATCAGGTACCTGTGCCTCCCCAAAGGACCGAGGTCAATAGGCAGTACCTGCCAACTTCACGCCATTAACACCCACGTCAACGCTGGACCTGTGGCGAGGACTCAACTGGCACAAGCCTTGGAAGAGGACAACAGGTGGGGATCGGAAGGAAGAGCGTTCGATCCACAATTGATGCACAACACCAACAACCACAATGAAGATGATTTTCCAACCAGACCCATTGTAATACATGGGTTGAGAAGATCAACAGCCCGTGCGCCTTCCGTAAACATGGATTAATTTCGTAATGATTTCAATTATATCTATACAAAAAAAAAAAAAAGAAAAAAAAAACGTAGAATACACATATATTTTTATATTCTTCTTTAGTTAAAAGCAATGTGAACTTCTACTTTATAATACAATATAAGTTCTTATCTATTTTATATACGAATTAGTGATTATTAAGTCTCGTTTCAGCCTATTCCCTCGTAATTTGAATCACATAGTCTTAAGAAGCGATTTTAACCATTCTGAACAACACTGCGACTTATATCACTTCAAAATTGTACGATCTATATAACATAGAATCTAATTAATTTACTTTTAAAGAACCGTAAATTAATCTTAAGGGGGGAGGTGTTAGATACCCCGAGCCTTCACAAATTGTATATCTGGACAGTGTCATTCGTTTCGACCGTTAGCCACTTTCCGCGCGACTTTCTCTTACACCATGTCTGGTTTTCGTCACCCACTTGGACCCTTAGACCTTTTCAGGCGTTCGTGCCTTATTGTTAGCCATAAACAAGCGAATTAGACCGTGGGCCTCAAGGCCCTTCTCCCAACCGAAATCACTTCAAACGTAGAAAGTAAGTTTCCACAGTATGCCACTTCCACCCTCGCCAATAACCAATCCCAGTTTCTATTTCCACACCCTCGCAATAGCAACCACCAATAGGATTCTTCATGTTGTCGACGTTCTTTTCGAATCTCGCGAACGAGAGTCAGAAAGCTCTGATACCTTGTACAGGCAAGTCGCCTCCAAATTCGCTGCTTAATAAAGACGAGTAATCGATAATAGGAAGTGTTGAATTTGTTCCTCCCCGGGTTCACGACAATACTCATACAGATCCAACGAGTGAAAACAAATGCTCAGGTTTTGTCCACTTTCCAAAGTACGTAGCAACGATAGCTTATTAACGTCGTTCAGCGTCACATGAGGCATCCGCCATTGTAGTTTAAGTAATTCAATTTCTGGTTCCAACATCTGTGATCCTATCAGAGCATTGTTATCGTTGCGCGATCGTATTAAAATCAATTCGTGACGCGCATTAATAATCATGCGTTTGTAGTCCTCGCAAAATCCCAGCAAATATTTGAGTGGGACGCAAAAATTGAAATGATTTTTCACTATTAGCCCATCGCGTCGTTTCAAGCCCCATCCGGCATTCTCCATATTTTTGTCTTCATCAGATGTCAGTGATACATAGTTTTTAAGCGTGCTAGTTATTCCAACGTTTCTGTTGCGATCAATCTCCACACCGTTCAGCTCGTATCGAATCTCATCGAATAAGAACGCCACACAATTATTTCCCAACATCACCGTTAACACATCATTTGGCTTATTTATCTTCAATTTCCCCTCCACATAGAGGAAACTTTCACACGGTAATGTGTATAAATCCTGCTGCTGTATCGGTATTCTTATTTCATCGCTGTATCCAAACGTCGAGTTGACATATGGGTTGTATGTGTGAGTCTCGAGCTTCACGATACGATCATCAAACGTCGGCTTCCCTCCAATGCTTAGAATGTCAGCCATTTTTTTCAACTTATATGCACACAATGAATCCCAATGATTTCAAAAATGCAATGTTCGCAGCAGTGAGCCTCTTCTTTTTAGCGTGATCTGAGCTGTTGCAGTTGTTGTTATTGTAAACAATTTCACTTGGAAGAAACGGGTTTCTGGAGTCGTTCAACACAAGCATCTCTTTCACACCACACGTATTATCGCCTTCGTCGCACGTGTAGTCTGATGGTAATCTCTTCACCTCGAAAATCTAGCAACCGTCCGTCTTGATCCACAACGCGTATCGTTAGATCCGTAACGACCCGTGCGGTGATTGGAAGGTAAATGATCTGTGCAGGCGTTTCCGATATCTTATATCCTGGTGGAACTCTCGGAGAAAATTCATGTATCGTATGTACACGCCTCCCATTGTTGTACGCGCCAGTGGTCACGCTACATTCTACGCGGATAATGTTCACGTTCATGATATTAATTGGATCGTCTGATTCGTGCCACCGTCCTGGTTCTAATACCCGATTCGTCGAGAAGCTCAGTAGCGATCCAATGTTATTGCGCTTCGTAAAATCTATGGTGAACGAGCAGTACAGCTCGCTTTTCATGGTGTTGTTGTTGGGACGCAACACTATAGGATACACATCGTTGTCGCTATCGGTGTCATCGAGATTTTTTGGATACCGCTCGAGTAATCGCTGTCTCAAATACTTGGCAATGGCGTCTAGTTCGTAGGAGCCGTGTGGAATCCTAATAATTTCAGGAGTGGTATCAACACTGCTGTTTTTGATGCCATAGTTTGAGGTGAAGTAGAAGTTATCGTTGCTCCAGTCGATGTTTGGTATTGTATGATAAGTTTCAAAGGTTGTCAGGCCAAGCTCGTAATCATCATCGCTCAAATCTATGGGTGGAAAGTAGCTCACCGCGAGGGTGCTACTCTTGCCGGTTAGAGTGAATGTTAGCGACATATTCAGAGCTGCACGGCTCGACTAGTACTGAATCATAGTGGTGCGAAGTCAATCCTTAAATATAGTGTCGATCGTTTGTAGAAAGCGTAGACATAGTTGTCCACAATTGCTCTGATTGTACTTCTGATAAGACGTTCGATTGTATTCGATTTTCACAGCATCTTTATCCAGATATTGTACCAATTCCTTAGGCGGTCGAAGATTCCCAAAGCTGTCGAAATATATAGCTCGACACCCTCTCTTCGCATATGCCACCCAATGAGTCCCCGGCCCCTCGACTTTGTCCAAATTTACAATACCGCTCTCGTTTCGACGTACTCCTCCGGCTGGTAGTGCATTGCGCATAAAAACACCTCTAAAGAATGGAATACGCATACGTTTTGCCAACTCCTCCAATTGCGCATCGGTAGTTACGCCCGCAGGCATTTTTATTTTCTTTTCGACGTTTTTTTTTTTCGTTTCGATATTCCCTGTCCACGCTTGTATGGCGTGAGATAAAGTCCACGGCCTTCCATGGAGCGATTATGACGTTGCATTTCCTGCAGCTGATGCTGCGCCGCCTTATTATCGTTTACCGCCTTGGCGATCCCCGCCGCTCCGCCAGCTAACGATCCGAGAACACCTAGCAGCGGGAGAAGTGGTAATATACCACCCCGTTTTGCCACAGGAAGAATCCGCTTTTGCGATGCTCTCTTTGGAGTCCTTTTGCGGGTTTTTGTTTTCATCCCCATTCCGATTTTCGTCTTGGCCTTCATAGTTGCCCAAATAGCTGTAGCAGCACCTCTTTCGCCCAGAGTCGAGTCTCGCGCAACGATGCGTTTTCGCGCTTTGTCAGCGAGAACTTTATCTGCCACGTGCCTTTCACCGAGGTCGCTGCTACGCGAATACGCAATATCGTGTTCGCGACACGCTGCGTCCAACGGATTGATGCCTCGATCACCTCTAGCCAATCGTTTTATCAGATGAGTTCCTGGACCGCAAAACTGATATCCCGGAATATGTAATTCGATAGGTAGCGCGTTTATCGCCCGATTTAACAGACCACAACCTTTCTTTACTCTCGTCGGTGACATTCGCTACAGTTTTTAATCAATGGTGCTGGACCATCGATATGCGTTCGCTGCCAAGGGCGGTTATAATGTTCCAAGCACTGACGATGCTGCTGAACCTCAGAATCGGCTTTTATATGCTCCGGGAGTCGGTCCCACAACTGGTCAATGTGTCTGCCAAACTCGCGCAGTAGAATAATCTTTGGTATATATTTCAACTGCTCAGAGGTTAGGTCACGAAAATCGCAATTATCCGACAGGATCAGAAGCATTTTGAATACTGAGCTGTCGTGTTTCGGCGCGGACCTATAAATAGGGCGCGTCGTCGCTTCGACGTAGCAATATCATTTTTCACAGTTCACGGAAAGGATGCGATTCGTGCGACAACCTGTAACGATACGCGTGTCAAATTTTGACGATAAATCGCAAATGATGTCCCCGAAAACAAGACGCAGACATGGTAGCATGCTACCAAACACTATCCGCTGCCTAATTTGCGGGACATCAAATTGTGGAAAAACCAACGTGCTGATGAGCTTGTTGGAAAGTCCACACGGCGTTCGCTTCGAGAACGTGTACGTATATTCCAAGTCGTTGCAGCAGCCGAAATATCAGTATTTGGAGAATTTATTGACTCCGATAGATGAAATTGGCTACTTTACGTTTTCGAATAACAGTGACGTCATCTCACCGAGCGAATCGCTTCCGAATTCTATTTTTATCTTTGATGACGTGGCATGCGACAAGCAAGATACGATAAGGGAGTACTTTGCAATGGGGCGCCACTCGAACGTTGACTGTTTCTATCTCTGTCAGACGTATGCAAAGATTCCCAAACATCTTATACGCGACAATGCGAATCTGTTGATTCTGTTTAAGCAGGATGGTACCAACTTGAAACATGTGTACAACGATCACGTAAACACTGACATGACTTACGAGGATTTCTGCGCTTTGTGTCGTAATTGTTGGCAACGGGAGTATGGTTTCGCGGTGATAGATAAGGATAGCGCGATGTCCAATGGACGTTATAGAAAGGGATTTAACGAGTTTGCCATACCGTGAGATGATCAATTGTCATCAACACGTCGGTGGAAAAGCAACATCTGCGGTACAATGATGATTGATATAGATGCTCTGGAGATTAAGGATCGCGAGAGAATAGCGAAGGAAATTGCAAAAACCAGCGAAGCCATTCGCAAGAAACATCAGGCTTTGAAGACTGGCAAGATGGAGGAAGATATCGCCTTGGAGAGATACTTCAAACCTATCGTAGAACCCTTAAAACATATTATGGAAAATACCGCAGCGGCAGAAGTTGACAAATCATCATTATGAATGCAACATTAACGCCTAAAACAAAAATTCATCCGAAAGGGAACACACCATGCAAGGCAAAGAGGAAACCACACACGTCATCGGAATATTCACCCGTAACCTCCACACCAGTTCAATCGAAGCGGAAACGACGGAATGCCACGTCAAACGATTCTCCGGTTCCACCAACGCCAATAAATACAATTCCTCATGTACAATCGCTCTCAACCATTGATGATGACGTTTTCGAAACTGGTCCCAACGAGCCGTTGGCAACATCTGTTCGGCAACAACTCCAAACACCAGAGGGACAAGAAACGTTTCGCAGCCATTTCGGTCCGCTGGGGCAAAAATACATGAGCGCAATCCTAAATGGTGATAAGAATACAACAATTGACTATGTGTACGGCGTATACTTTGACGATAGTAGACCCATGCTTGGGGATGAGGCTTTCGATATAGACAAGGATGACAATATAATCATAGATGGTGTAAAATACAGAGGAACAGTCGGCCTTTACGAACTGATTTTCAAGAGAATTCCTGACGATACTGTATGCACCGATGCCGATAAACAAAAATACAAAAGTATACTGCTGGTGACAAACGCCCACAGACGCGATCATGTCGCTAAAAAGCCTCCATTGAGCAACAAGGGATACAAGTAAAAACATGTAATTGCACCGCTACTCCCTAGCGCATCGGCTAGTAGAGCAGGGAAAGGTCTAAGGGCACCGCGAGCCATGGTGGTAAACGATAACAAGATCGATTACGTGCACTGGGACGATCCCAACGAGCTGGTGGATCGGTTGCGTTTGCTGGAAGCGTCGCGTCAGGCGGGTAACAACTCTCATGATCCTGAAATTCTATCTATTCACGAGGAACTCCGCGAAATAGGCCTCATTATATAAATTAAACCGCACACCGATGATGTGCATAGTATGCATCGAGATGCCGATCAACAAATTTGGGGTATCGCTCGAGAAGAGTGGAGCAGCTAGAATGGACTATTACAAATGGAACGGTGTGCTTCGAAATTACATGCGAGATAACGCTCTTTGCGTGGTTGGTGCCGACTTTGATGCAAAATCACGCAAGATACGACGCGTAGCTCAGCCGGTGGCCAACACCGATGCCGTCAATAAACTATACGTGGAAAAGAGCATTAAACTTTTGAGAGAGCAGCAGGAAGAATTAGAGAGGAAGCTGGTCATGTTTCAGAAAGATATGCTGACGTTGCAAAACAGCGTTCAAAAGATATCGCAAGCGTTGAATTCTATCCCACAGCCGGACAACGAAATTCGTAAAGTTAAAGAGGCTATAACCGCTTTTGCTACGGAGCAGCAACTTGCCCAGAATTTCCTGGGACCGATGGGAAGCACATAATGCACGTACACGATAATTATCGCATCATTCGTGTCCAAGACACCTCTGCGATCAAGCATGCAGCCATTATCGAAATACAAGAGTAAAGAAAACCATAGCCACAAAAAGCGACAACTCGTTGAGGAATTGCACGCTCCAGCTCGAAGACATTTCCCACGGAGGCGCGTCATAGTGCATGGATACGATGATCTGTGGCAAGCTGACATTGTAGAAATGCGTCCATACTCGCGATTCAACCAGGGTCACCACTACATACTCACCGTCATCGATGTGCTGAGCAAGTATGGGTGGGCGTTACCGCTCAAGACTAAAAGTGGCGCTGAGGTGGCTAAAGCGTTTGCAAAGATATTTAGAGATCGATATCCGAAAAATTTGCAAACCGATCAAGGAAAAGAATTTTACAACGCCGATGTGCAGAAACTCTTTACAAAGCACGACATTAATCATTATTCGACGTATTCGGTGATGAAGGCCTCCGTCGTGGAACGTTTCAATCGAACTTTGAAGAACAATATGTGGAAAATGTTTACGCTTAATGGAACCTACAGATGGACCGATGCGCTACCGCGTCTACTTGCAGAGTATAACGCACGAAAACATAGAACCATCGGAATGCGTCCATGCGATGTTACCCATGCGATCGCCGATAAGCTGCTAGCCACCGTGTACAGCAACATAAAGATCGCTGCTCCAGCGAGATTCAAGTTGGGCGAGTTTGTGCGCGTGAGCAAATTTAAAACCATATTCGATAAAGGCTATACACCGAATTGGACAACGGAGGTGTTTAAGATAGTCAAAGTACAGGCAACTAATCCCGCGACGTATCTGCTCGTCGATTCCTGTAGAAAACCTGTTGCCGGAGGATTCTATGAACACGAGCTGCAACGCGTCATCGATCCTGATGTGTATCTAGTGGAAAAAGTGTTGCGTAGAAAGGGGGATAAGGTGTACGTCAAGTGGTTGGGCTTTGATAAATCACACAATTCTTGGATAAATAAAAATAATGTATTGTAAAATAATACATGGCTCAATAAATACAATGATACATATGTGTATGTGTGAACAATTTATTTAACATTTTGCTGCAAGCGACGTCGATAATATCATTCATGGCACATGCCAGCAATTCGCAATCGACAAGAGATTCACCATCGAAATATTCACTATCACGTATAGCTTCTTTTTTTATATTATACAATAAATACAATAAATACAATTTCTATTTTTTTTTTTACAATGGAATTTAGTAATGTCCCCAGGGTAGAGTGTCGGTCGAATCGGGTACGATATACCGCTTGTCGTCGTACGGACTTAGAGCGATTTTGGATTCCGAAATGGTGTACACTTTATGCAATTTAGACCGTATGCACGATTGTCTGCGAACCATTTCGATCTCCCTATGCAAACACTGCGCGTAGTCGTCGAAAGTTATCGTTCTGGCTATGACGTTGGTCTTGACGCCTTTCGCCTTTTTCGTATCTTTTTTGCCGTCTACGCGAAGTGCATACATTTTCGCTCTAAGACCTACGAATTCGGTCATTATCGCACCGTTATTTTCATCCTTCATCAGCCCCGGAACCTTCTTATTTACATGCGGCATATTATATGCATTGTCGATGGGATAATCGCTTGTGTCGAATCTATCAATATTATGTTTCATGGTCTCGTAGATATCGTCGCATCGAATGTGATAAATAAGACTGTCAGTGTCGGTGTATAGAATTTTACAATTTTGTCCGTGCAGGGAAGACATGTACTCGTGGTGAAATTCATACAAACAAATTTTTGATATGTCCAGAATGCACATACCCACGTATATCGGTTTGTTGAATTTCACTTCGAGTTTTCGCAATTCAACAGCTATTAAATTTTCCGAAAAATCACTTCTGCTGTGGAAATTCGGTTTCGCGAACATTGCCTCCGCACCATATCGTCCTTCCCAATGTGTCAAAAGTTTTACATCCACATGGTTTCGTATATTTTCCATAGTTTTACCGAATACCGCGTTGTTCATCAATTTGTACAAATTTTTTTCAAAATCGTTTGTCGCGGTTGTTCTCTAAACTGTGTGTTGAGCTCGATGTAATCGCGGAGCCAGGGAGATTGAGCGAATTGAAGCACGCGGTGTATCTTTGTAATACGAAGACCGTGACGCGTGCACTGCTGCAGGTTGCGATAATGAATAACGTAACGCTGCTTATCATATACCGTCGCGAGTAACTTGTCCTGCCTGCTGCCAGGTGGTTTGGCACGCGTCGGGCAGAACGGTAGATCGGCATGAATGTTGTGCAGACGTTGCGGATATTCCAGATCTACCTCGACACGTTAATATTTGCAGCATCTTCGGCCCATTGAAATTTAGCGTGTGGCAGGGGCTGACACATTGCCCATCCATACAAATTGTTCACGTCAAAGTACATCAAGTACGATGACTCTTCCGATGCGTCGTAAAATGACATGTACTTGTTATTGGCATGTGCGTATCTTCCGGAACATTGACTTAAGGGGGTAGACACGGGTAATGCAGCGCGCTGTAATACCCACATAATGTGCCCGAAACATGGGTTTGGGGGGATACGTTTTTCGTCCTTATATGAGCAGATTTTGGGCTGGGTGAGGTCTCAATCAAAAGAGGAAGGTTCGATGCAGCCCGCTCTGGTCATGGTTCGACAAGATTGTGTTGATATCTAATAATATGAGTGTTCAAAGTAGAGCAAAAGTCGACAAAATACACCCGCAGGAATCCAAGTATTTTTAGGTCACTAAAAGAGTTTTGTGGCTCAAACGATGACCAGAGCGGGCTGTCTCGAACCTTCCTCTTTCGAATGAGACCTCACCCAGCCTAAAATCTGTTCATATAAGGACGAAAAACGTATCCCCGTGATTGCATTCCCAAATACGAGTTCCGCCATATTGGCGATAATACAGAGCAAGTCACGTGACAAATTTAGTTGAGCTAGTGGACACGAGATGGCGCCTACTCGGGAGGACTGCCAACGTGGAATCATAGCAAAACTGAAGCGTTAGCTGGATACACAAGCCACAGTAAAAGCGTGATGCAGTCAATGCATGCATTTTCGGACGACTTTAGGTTAGGTTATATGCATTTTAGGTATACATTGACTAGGAACTGCTGGGAATTGTCTACATTTACTAAATTCACGCTTTTACTGTAACACATACATCACCGCTGCCGAATATATGTTATAATTATATGGCCACATTATTTCAAATAAAAAAAGAGATTGGAATTTTTTAATAACACTGGAAGTAGTGATTTACTGATATCATATTTTCAGAAAATATAATTATTGCATTTATTATTATTCTTCCGACTATTGTATATAACATATAACAAGGAAAAGTCTCCAAACCGGTCAACAGTTGACTCCTTGATTTTTTTCGTAATTCTTTACGCTCCTATGCAGAGATGGGCATTATTTAATTAAAAGAATATACTTCCGAATGGTCCCAGTGGTCGATCGACACGAGGTTTGGGGGAGGGTGTGTGTACCCTAAATATAAAATTCTATTTAGCTTCGGGTATTTATTAGTTTCCTTTGTTTATTCGAAGGCCTTTCATCTTTGGCTTCGAATAATTTTTCATCTTTCATTATATCTTTATCCTAAGGTCGTATTCAAATATATTGGCCGGTCGATTCGTTTTCGCGAACAGCGATCGAGGAGAAATCAGCTATCACCATCTGACGATCGTGGATTTGTCAGTTGGAGTTCCCTAGCCACCGAAGGGTATGGTGGGGTAACGGGAATGCTGCTCGGCCCCGTCTGAACGTAGACGTGTGGCTGTTATTTATTCTTATTGTCAGCGTAGTACATATGTAGTTGTGTGCGTCACGAAGTAATGCGTAGACCAATACGAGATGAAGCTATCGAAAAAGAATCAATGTTCTGACCAATAAAGCTCCTGAATTTTTTCAGAGCTAAGGCCTAAGGCACACCTATTCTGATGCCTATTTCTACGCTTCAGCTCGGTTTAGCCTATACATGACAGAAGCTTGGCGCTATCCCCACCACTTCTGGCTCACTCGTGTTCTGCGATGACGAGAGAATACGCGTTACGAATAGGAGTGTGCGGATCGTCCCGCGGCTCGGATTCTCGGCCCTCGGGACGGGTCGGAAAATTTCGGGCGGGATCGGGCGGGGTCCCGATACTTTCGTATTGCTCGAGATCCCGACGGTTTCGGGATCCCGAGACTCGATTCGGGCTACAAGCATGACCGCCATGAGCGGGCAATTTGATTTCAGGTCGGTTTGGCAAAACTCGGACACGATCGGCTCGAAAGCCAGCTATTACGAGCGGACCGAGACGGAAAGAATTATGTATATCATTTATATCGATACCAGAGTGATAAGTTTTTACCTTTCTGTCTCCTGTTGAATCATAATTTGTATCTTATTATTTATTTACATATATATGTATATTCATTGCTACCAAATAGTCTGTGAATACTGAATACGTCCATATACGTACTTAAATAAATACCATGTTCAGAACTTGGGAAGAAGACTATTTTTATATCGACAATATTTTAAAATCTGAATAAAATATACTTCATACTTAGTACTTTATGTAAAGGGAATATATAGGGTATTATCTTTTTCCGGATAGGTTCAGATTTAAAATAGAAAACGTACGAACTATAAGCATACAAAAAGGAATATTTCCTGGATATTTCATAATAACAACAATATACAGGAGGCGAATATTTTATTATTTCAAATTAACGTGTAAGAAACATAATTTTTCTATGTTCTCAGGTAATAATTTTAATCTATTACTGGTAACGATATCGTCCGATCGCGTCCGAGTTTTGCCGAGCCGACCTGAAATCAAATTGTCCGCTCATGGCGGCTATGCTTGTAGCCCGAATCGAGTCTCGGGGTCCCGAAACTGTCGGGATCTCGACCAATACGAAAGTATCGGGACCCCGCCCGATCCCGCCCGAAAGTTGCCGGCCCGTCCCGAGCCCGAAAAATCGGGTAACCGCACACCCCTAGTTACGAAACTCACCGGCCAATAAATCTGAATACGATCTTAGAAGTTCGAATAACCGACGAGAACCTTTGTGTCCCGAGCCGCGCGAGATCGTCGTGCTCGGCGATGTGTCATCGATTATAAAGAAACAGAATTTGTTTATTTTTCATCGTATCAATATGAATGTGACACCATTGGATTCTTGGCATTCTCCCGGTTATATTGGCAGAAAATAATTTAAATCGGACTATTTTTAACAAAACGGGCTTTCACTTCTACAAACAAATTTTTCACGTAATTTCCTTAATTTTGGTCCGAATTATATCATTTTTGGGGCCAATTTGATCGAGAAAACATGAGGAATCGACTGACGTCACTTTCGCAAAGATCTGATTAGAAATGCAGAACTGCAGATTTGTCACTGCTTAGCGCGCAACATTGTATGGCCCCGCTGGTTTCGAGCGCCGAAGCCCACGAAACTCAGCAAGTCGCATGATTGCCAGCGAGAAGGCCAAGAGGGGACTTTCCATGGCGAAGGAAAATCAGCCTTCTACAGAACTCAAATCGAGAAAGACTTTGCTAACAAACTTTATATTCACGTCAAAAAAATACTTGTAAAATTTAGATGACGAACTATTGTTGAATATCGCCAGTTCTTACATATGCCCCACTGGGTTCGGAATTCCTGATCCCAGAGTTTCATGCATTTACCTATTGAAATGTTGCTTCAAGTCATCGGGCAATTGCATTGTTTCTTCTCGTACATATGTATATCTGTTCGCGAGTAGGTGTCATGAATGACGCGACTTTTATTTCCCAAATAAATTCACCCCTATCAGGGCCCTCGCTCGAACCGCTTGACAAGGAGACCGCACGATGTGAACCGAGTGCGAGTGAAATAGCGCACCAGCGGTACACCCTCGGTCGACGGCGACTTGAGTCATCCAGTACTGAATACGAAATGTTGAAAATTTCTCATTACACCTTGATGAGAGTGTTACCATTCGTGGATTGTTGGTGAGTCAAGACACGAAGCAATTCAGTCTATTTTTTCTTATGAATACATGATTAGAACACACTCTACGTTGAATAAAAATTGATCGAATTGCTCCATGTTTGATATAATTTTCATCGGGAAATCCTAAAAAATTCATCGGTAATACTTTCATCAATACTTATCAAAAACACGAACATTTTATTTTTCTGTACTGGGTATTTTATCTAGCTCGTCGGTTTTATTGTTCTCGGCTGTCAACGGGCGGTCTACTAGGACCCGAAGGTCCACGCTCGCAACGAGAAAGCAAAACAGTGGGGTGGGTAGGTCTTTCCCGATAAACTGAGCCCAAAGGCTTCTCAACAATTGAAACATTGGAAGACTGTACATATTCTTTCTGATGCTTTCGGCGATATGCGCAACCATTTGTATGCCCGGTTTCATGTCTAACAAGTCAGGCGATTTTGTTTGTGAGAGCCATATATAAAGACAGTCCTGTAACGTTCACTACATCTTCAATTATAAAACTGCAAATATGTTATTTTACACATGTGTCTCGCTGAGTTTCGTCGGCTTCGACGCTTGAAACCAGCGGGGCCATACAATGTTGCGCACTAAGCACTGATGAATCTGAAGTTTTGCAATTTCTAATCAGATCTTTGCGATCGTGGCGTCAATCGATTCCTTATACTTTCTCAATCAAATTGGCCCCAAAAATGATACAACTCAAACCATAATTAAGGAAATTACGTGAAAAATTTGTTTGCAGAATTGAAAGCCCGTTTCGTTAAAAATAGTCCGATTTAAATAATTTTTCATAAAAAAAATGCGTAGGCTGGATGCGCGTGATTATTACATGGCCCCCTCCATAGACATATATAGACGGATCAGAAGATGGGACTATCGGCGTGGGGAAGGAAGGCTTGGAGGGGTAAAGGCATAGGTTCAGATACAGGCGCGTCGGTTAGCTTCGGATGCATTCGGCATGCATAACCACAGCGTTATCCGATTTACTCGTATCGCTCCCCTTACCGCGAACCTTGCCACCCCGCTCAGCTTACGCTCCACCGTCTATATATGTCTATGGTCCCCTCCTCGAAGTGACAGAAAATATAACCTATGTATACGCTATATGACAATAAATGTTGAGCGGCTATTTCGTTCTTTTGCGCTACATTTGTGAACATTTTATCATCCTTCCGAAACATTATTATTACGTCGCAACAGTATCTTTAGGAAATCGGGTCTAGCATATAGGATATATTTTCTGTCACTTCGAGGACAGAAAATCCGGTCCTCCAAGTGACAGAGAATATAACCTATATGCTATACCCGATTTCCTAAAGATACTGTTGCGGCGTAATAATAATGTTTCGGAAGGATGATGAAAAGTTCACAAATGTAGCGTAATACAACGAAATAGCCGCTAAATATTTATTGTGTTATAGCATATACATAGGTTATATTTTCTGTCACTTCGAGGAGGGACCACATAATAATCACGCGTTGGATTCAACATGAAACACAATTTTATATATGTTTGTTCATAACTGCTTTCTGCATAGGATGTGTATTTCATGTTCTGTTTCAGTGTTTTGCTAATTAAAAAATGTCTATCCTAAGAAACTTCATTTTCTGGGGACATGCCCTCATCTATTTTTCCTTTTCACTTATAATTCCTTACTGCCAACGTAGAATATTGTAGCATAAGCACATTTCAAGTAATTAAAATGTACAATGAATTTTCTACGTTTGCAGTACCAGCCGACTTTCCGTTTAAATTTTTATAAGTACAACGCAACAGCTGAGATTTTATTTCCTTATTCAGAATAGAATACGGAAATAGCAAACAGCTCCCTCTCGCGTTTACCGGGCAATCGTCGATCTATCGGTATTACCATTTCTGTGCAGAAAAAACCTGCTGTAATACCGACCTGCCGAATCGGCCAGACCACGTGACGTGTCTACCCCCTTAAGAAGTGACGAATCAAAAATTCTACATTTTTCATCAGATCTTGGCCAAAGTGGTGTGAATCGTTTCCTTATGTGTTCCCGATGAAAATGGTCCAAAAACGACACAAATCGAATCGTAATTAAGGAATCTTCATAATAAATTGATTTCCAAATCTTCGTTAAATATAGTTCGATTTACATGAAATTTGGTATAATTTTAATTTGAAAAACAAGAAATGCATCGGTATTACTTCCATATCGATACAATAAAGAATAAAGAATACAGTTTTTCCGAAACAGGTATGTATCCTCGGCCGACCGCTGCGAATCGAGGTCGGCGACCCACAGTCGAGGGTGAAATATTCATTACAGCGTGTTAAGAGATTCTTTATTCGTCATCGTATCGATATGAAAATAACACTAATGGATTCCTGGCGTTCTCCCAATTAAAGTTATCACGAATATCATGGAAATCGGACTACTTTTACACAAGCAATACAAATTATAAAAGGAGTAGGCATTTCTTAAACGCACTCTCTTATTGTATCGATATGGAAGTGACATCAATGGATTCCTGGCTCATCCTGGAGTTCAACGAGAGTGTAACTTATCCAACAGCATGATTAGATCGATGTAGACTCTGTGATCCGTAGGGTGATCAAAATAATTGTGAAAACTTTGTTTTATGAGTGCTGCTCGGATTTCGGTGGTCCGAACGATGACCAGAACGAGTAAAGAACATTGCTGATTGGCCAAATTTTCCTAGAAGAGGAGGGACCTTCCCTCTGCAAGTTCGACGGCGTAGGAGGCACCATCCCCCCCCCCCCCCCTCTCGATAACGTAGAGGTGTAAAAGTAGACATCTGCTTACCAAAACTAGACAGATTGATCGGTCAGAATCTCGCCCCGGGTCGTGGTTTATAACCGCATTGTCCCGCAGGTCTGCGGGGGAACCTGCCGATGGAGCAATATACGGATTAACTCAGACCGGAGAAATTCGAAATCGCTGAAAAACGGCACGATGTCGATTTTCCATTTTCGACATCTGGCAGACAAATGCTTCCCGACGAAACCTTCGAAAACAAGCAATTAACTATTTAGGTAGTTGTAAACCAGGGTTGACTAACTGGTGGCTCGCGAGCCACCGGGGGCCCCTACGTCTTGCTGCCACGGTCCCCTCCATACCTACGAGACTCTGACAGACATAATTTACTAGGTTGCAGATGAAAATAAATAACATCATGATTTTGGTTAATAAAGTTTAATCTATTAATCGTATATTAATCTATTTCAGACAACTACAACAACTGATTTTATGCTAACAGTGCGCATATGAGTTTTGTAAGGCGCTCTATTTGAAGCACTATAACGCCGGATATAACCACTATTTTTGCATACAATTTTTTTTTCATATTCCCTAAAGATTGACAAATGAAGCCACAAAGGTGCAAGTAAATATGTTTAATTTTTTGGTTTGAAAAAATTCTCGTTTACTTCCTACCGCTTGTAGCGGCTCGCAGAGTCTTGACTGCCAGGCGCGCCGCGCGCCTCAGAATTTTCCGCACTGTCGGAAAGTCCACGCGCCACGCCAAACCCTTGTCTTCAAGTGCCGCTTTCCTTTTCTAACTACCTTTTCTGTCTCTTATGTAAACTTTTCTGAAGTCGAGGTTTGCGTGCCACACTTTTGGACGCGACACGCCTGACAACAGTTCTACTCGCACGCAAGAACGTGGAATTCCGGCGCGCCACACTTCTAACCACGCACAAGATGCTAGCAAGAACGTCCGATGAGGTGGAAACTTTTCGTCTGCAAGGAGAATGCAGATCGCAATACAGTCGTTATAACTGAGTAATAAACCATTTCCATAATTTATAGCACCTTCAGGTAAACCAAATGTAGCTTCGTAAAAACAGATGTTTCAGTGTGCCCGACAGTAACAGCATTTATGATATCCTCTATAAGCCAGGTATATCGAGGAATTCGTATACTTTTCGCAAACCTACGTATATCGCGATCGTGTCTTGCCGATCGTTTCGCAGATCGATAATATACATGGAACAGGTAGTACACAATACAAGACTGCGCTGGTTCCTGGAAAAAGCATGTGGAGTCGACGTAGAAATGGGAGCCCGAACTCGCTGTCTTTAAGTAGTGACGGGTACGATCTTCTGGCCTGCGAGAAGGAGCGCGCTCCTTCCGACGTTCCGGCACGCCACGCCAAATGCGTGCCGCGCTGGCGTGTGGCGCGCAAAAGTGCCACGCAAGAACGTCCGTGTAAAGGCCGCAAATGACCATTATGTGTCACGAATGCTGTTTTATATCTATCTTTTTCCCGCACTGGTATCGACCAGAACGCCGAATTTACATCTATTTTTGTAAAGAATTTACAATCTCTGGCGTGTACCGTTAAGTCATCAATCCTAGGAAACGGTTGACTCTCTGGTACAAGTGATTTATTAAATTCTGTATAGTCCATGCATAAACGTGATTTTTTTCCTTCTTCTTTTTTATATACCAGTATGACCGGAGCTGCATAAGGGCTGCATGATTCTTCTATCAGATCTGCTTTTAATAACTCACCAATTTGTTTTTCAATTTCCATTTTGTCTTGGAATGACGTTCTGTAGGGTTTCTTCGCAATATATTTAACTTGCGTCAATTTAATTGATGCTTCATAGCCTTTTGTAATTCCTATGTCGAATTTCGAGTTTGCGAATATCTGTTCATTTTCTTTCAGTATTTTATCTATTCCTGCCTGTGTCTTATTTACAGTCAAAATGTCCTCCTTTTTCATATTCGCGGATGTTGAATTTTCATTATTATCTATTTCACTTTTTTGTGATATTCGCAACTTTTCATCTTGACACAGTTTAAATTTTTTTATCAAATCTAGACCTAACAACAGATCTTCTTTAAAAGTTTTACTTTTTATAATGAAAAAGGGAAAATTTTCTCTTATATTGCCAATTTCCACTAATAAAGTTACAGTGCCTTCCGCCTTTGTTATTCCTGTTAATCCTTTTATGTTCTCACCCTCACCCATACAGCACACTACGTTGCAGATAGGTTGCAGAAAGGTTGCAGAAACGTTGCGGTGCAACATTGCAACGTTGCAGGTAATATTGCTGAAATATTGCAGAAATCTTCCTATGTCCGCCCCTGTGCAACATTGCATGAAATATTTCTGCAACGTTTCCGAGATGTTATAGGCAATTTTTCCGCAACGTTTCTGAGATTTTACAGCAACTTTTCTGCAACGTTTCTGAGATTTTACAGCAACTTTTCTGCAACATTTCTGATATTTTGCAGCAACTTTTCTGCAACGTTTCTGAGATTTTACAGCAACTTTTCCGCAACGTTTCGGAAATTTTATAGCAATTGTCCCGCAACGTTCCGGAAATTTTCTAGCAATAGTCACGGGTAAGGAAATTAATTAAATTACAATAAATACTGACAATTAAATATTCATATATTTTTTCTATACAAGACAACAACAACAACAATAATAAAAACAATAAAAATTTATAATAGTATTGGCTCTGGTGGATCTTCTCTAAACCCGTGTATGTATAACCTGGAATAATACATGCATTTATTTTACAATTTTACAATTTTAAGTGCTGAAATGTGATAAATAATAAATTTACTTACTCATTGCTAATTGTACTATATGTTTGAATGTACTGAATGATTGTTTTTGCTATTTTCCGTACCAACTATATTTCTCTGCCACAGAATCCTCTATTAATTTATTTAATATCATCAACGCCATTATCGAAATATTGCTTCCGCAGCTCCTCTTCAATAAATGAATCTATAAAAGGTCATTAATAAATTATTTTAGTCATGAAAAATGGCTTCATTAAAAACAGCATTCATGTAACGCCAATCACAGGGTGCATTGAAGCGAAGTAATGACAAAATAACAATCACCATTACTTTAAATAATTGAACGGAAAGTGAAATGAAAGTTATACAGTATATGCATGTTTACGAGGAAACTGCGTGAAAAGTAAAAGCTTGTAGCACAGAAAGCACAGAAATATATGTTTTTCAAATAATTAAACAACTGCAGTTGGTTAATAAGCATAAAATATATTTGTTCGCGAGTAAGATAACGCGATGAGCGTGAGTATGCCGGGGAGGTTATGTTCGAAGTAAAGCACAGCGTCTGTGTTGAGCAATGTACAGTGGTCTATTTTATTTCGTACACTCGCGGAGTGAGTCACAAGTCACTAAAATGGTGAGCGGTGAGAATAGCACGTTGTGCTGTACAATTGAGAACTCTCGTTGAGATTTTTTACGCACACTGACCACGCGGTCGCACCCCGATCCACAATCGATTGCACGTGAGATTGAGGCTGAACGTGCAACGAGGTGAGCACTGCAATTCTCGATGAGAATTGTGAACACTGAAATTCTCGATGAGAATTGTGAGCACTACAGACTGAGATTGATGAGAAGATTCACTAGTTATGTGTTAAACGTTTCCGAAAAACCGACGCGTCTACTCACATACTCTGAGTGAACAAGAATGAAAACCGTTGGACAATCCGACTTCCTGTACGGGTCGTCTCGAACATTCTCGACGATCGACCGACGTGGGGAAATCTGATTGGTTGAGCCACAGATGTGTTGAACTGTGATTGGCTACGCGTATTCTACAACCGGCTGAAACCGTTTCACGCGATGCGCTGATTGGCTGATCGATTGTGGATCGGTCGTGGCGTTACGCAGTCCAGGAGGTGCTGCGGTGAGTTGGGGTGTGGCGGAGATCGGAACTACCAATTCTCGAACAATATTATATTAGTTACTTTAACTTAAAAATAAACCCCTGAATTTGAATAATTCATATCTATTACTTGTGAAAGATCTGTTTTTATCCTGTCCTTATGTAGCACGACAGAAAACACAAGAACATTTATACTTACATTCCTTTAAACATAGAGCTCGCTCTTTCATTCTCTCACGGTTTCCTCTGTAGTCGTTTCATCGTTATCTCCTTTCTTTTTCTAACTCCCAACCGCTCTTTAGTTTAGGTTGTAGAGCAGAAGTTAATGCTGAACCTCGCCTACTCGCCATTGTAATTTTAATTTTAATTTTAATTGTAATGGTACAATAAAGTCATTTAATTATAATAATATTGTCCAAATATAGTAGGGATTTCTAACACAATAAGGCGTTCTTGGAAAAAGTGTTTTTCAAAATGATTATAACACAATAAGACGTTCTTGGAAACAGAGTTTTTCAAAATGATTCTAACACAATAAGGCGTTCTTTGAATGTACGAAATTCTGGCCCAGGCCCATGTTCTGTAACCAACGGAAATCTATATGAAACAAACAAAAATATTTCTTTCTAAGAAGTTCGACTTAACCTACAAATAGTATATACTCATAGGTTCTACTTACCCGTGATATGTCAAACTTTCACCAATTCACTCAGGTCTCCTGCGCCACAAAACACCCACGTTCTAACCATTTTTATTACTTAAAAGCAATTAATAAGTAATCACGCTCTAACTATTTACGCTTGTGCTTTCCTACGTGCTTTGGCTTTGCAACCTGTCGCGTCGCATGTGAGTGACGTTACACAACGCCTAGAGCTTCACCACGCGGGTTTGGGAAGTTCCACCAGAGCCAATACTATTATTCTTTTTATTGTTATTAGTATTGTTGTTGTTGTCGTCTTGTATATTTTAATTAATGTTAACAAATATTACGAGCCGCCTTCGTCGAATTCATTTTTATTTGTTGTTTCTTCTTCGTTGTTTTTATGAAAATGAAATTTGGTATACTTCCAATGCGCACCTCAACACATAATCCCACCAGAAATTAGTTGATTAACAAGAAAGCTTTAAATAACAATCCTAATTGTGAAGAATTTCGAGTTTGTCTTCCTGAAAGCCACGTTGTCGCGTTAAAAATTTTCATAAAAAAAATTACATTATGATCAAAATGTTCAATCAACTACCCGTAAAAAAGAATTGCAGCATGACGAAATTTTTGTAAAAGGACTTAGAAATATTTCAATGTTGCACCGCAACGTAACTGCAACCTTTCCGCAACCTTTCTGCGATTATATAATGTATACACTTTATTTCACAAAGGGACCTTCAGGTTTGGCAATTTCAGAAAATGTTGATACTTAGTGTACGTGAAGGTCTTCACTCGGACATTAATTTCTTAAAGCAGTAAGACGCGCTTTTCATCAAAATTCGAGAAAATCGACTTTGACAAATTCTGAGTTCCCTTATATACAGGGTGTTCCTTCACCTATGGTCAATACTCTAGAGGGGGCGATTATACATGCAAAAATATGTGGCAAAAAAAGTGACAAAATTGCGGTAAAGACTTCGTTTTCGAGAAAATTGACTTTGAATTTCACCTAAATACGCGTGCATCGTAGGCGTGTGCCCCTCAATCCCAAGGGAACTCAGAATTTTTCAAAGTCGATTTCCTCGAATTTAGGTGAAAAGCGCGTCTTACTGTTTTGGGAAATTAATGTCCGAGTGAAGACCTTCACGTACACTAACTATCAACATTTTCTGAAATTGCCAAACCTGAAGATCCCCTTGTCAGCCGGTTTTCGAGATATTGCGATTGGAAATTTGCTGATTTTCAGTGGAACAAAACCAGCTGGAATAGGAAGCACCGGGGGTAGTCTTGTTCGCGCTACGAACATGAGGCCCACCTTATATCGCACGGAATACGTCAACGCGTGTTTTTGTGATCTTATACTTTCAGTTATAAACGGGACAAGTCCCATAGTTTAATTGAGCTTACATCGTCTGCTACTTATTGCACTAAATTATCATAATTTATATTATGTTACACAAAGCGTAACCTAATATACACTGTATAGTGGGTATACTACGATATTATACTAAATCTATATACTAAACCGATTTTATAACAGTTTTTGAGCCCTGCTTACTGCGAGACCTTTGTTGTAAAATCTGCGAAAAGTTGCAGAAAAGTTGCTATAAAATCTCAGAAACGTTGCAGAATAGTTGCTGTAAAATCTCAGAAACGTTGCAGAAAAGTTGCTGTATAATCTCAGAAACGTTGCAGAAAAGTTGCTGTAAAATCTCAGAAACGTTGCAGAAAAGTTGCTGTATAATCTCAGAAACGTTGCAGAAAAGTTGCTGTAAAATCTCAGAAACGTTGCAGAAAAGTTGCTGTATAATCTCAGAAACGTTGCAGAAAAGTTGCTGTAAAATCTCAGAAACGTTGCAGAAATGTTGCTGTATAATCTCAGAAACGTTGCAGAAATGTTGCTGTATAATCTCAGAAACGTTGCAGAAATGTTGCTGTAAAATCTCAGAAACGTTGCAGTAAAATCTCAGAAACGTTGCAGGGTAATATTGCACCGCAACATTGCTGAAAGGTTGCAGCAATCTTCCTATGTCCGCCCCTGTGCAACATTGCACCGCAACGTAACTGCAACCTTTCTGCAACGTTTCTGCGACGAATTGTGCTGTATGGGCACTTATCGTTTTCTTACTCACATTAATTTTTTCCCAAAACTCGTAGTTTATTAGAGATATATTAGATCCTGAATCATAAAGACCAATCGCAGGATTTTTATTTATTAGTACTTTAAGCTTGATAAGTGGGGTGACTATGCGTTTTTTGCTTCTGCCGAGTTAGCTATAATTTCTTGGATTTCTGTGTTGTTCACCATTTTAATGTTTTCATTTTTTTGTTTATTCCCTTTTTGAGTTTTCAATCTGCATAGACTTTCAAGATGAAACCTGTTTGCATAGCCTAATTTTTCACAGAATGCACATGGTGTTTTTGTAGTTTGGAGTTTTTGAGTCTCACCCTTTTTTTCATTGAACTGACCTATTTGTTTTAACTTAGACATTACATCTTCAATATTCCCTAAATTTTTTTTCTCTAATTTATTTTGAATAATTCTTGGCAGATTAATAACAATCAGATTAATCTGGGTGTTTACGGAAATATCTTCGTCTGCCTCCAATAGTAAATTTCTTTTCTTCAATGCGTATTCTAATAAAGAGCCATTTAAAAATTTAAAATTATATGCATAAGCTATTTCAGCCCAAGATTGTGCAGAAAAGGTTTCTAGAAATGAATTATTCCAAAATTCCCAATTCCCCAAGGCCTGCTCCTTCATACCACTATTAAACCATTCTAGAGCAGATTTTTCTAAAAATAGTCTTAGGGTCTCAGCATATTGATCTTGTGAAAGGCTCACTCTTTTACATTCTTGTATAAATAATTTTAGCCATGTGTTTGCTTTGAAGTTCTCACCATTAAACTTCTCTAAAATGATATCCTTAGCTTTTGACCGACTAGATTTTTCTGTTGAATTAGCTTGTGCGTTGGTGGAGCCTCCTCTAAATACTCATCATGGAAAATCATATTTCTTTCTTCATCCAAATAAATAGATTCGAGCTCCTCAGATAAAGTCACTACTACCTTTCTAAATTTATTACGTGTTTTTAAACTTTTCACCACGCCTTTTACAATCTCATTTTTAAATAACTGTGCGTGGTGTCCCTCGGTTTGTTTATCTCTGGGAAAACCAAAAATTTCCTGTTGATCCAACCTCTGAATGGTTTTCACTTTCACCACGGTGCTCTTGGAGTCTGCACCAGCTTCAGATGCAAAGTGCAATTTCACTTTGATTAAATCCATTGTATTGATTTGTAAGTCTGTATTCAAGACTTCGCAGTTTAGGGAATCGGATTTGTAGGTTATTAAGTTGACACTCGTTGATGCAGAGAAACAACTGTATTAAGAATAAACATATTTACAGATTAGCTCACGGCTAATAACGTATTAACCAAGAGGTAAATAATAACGTACCTGAATCAATACAATTGTCCTTAATAATCATTAATCAATAGCTTTATAACTGAAGCAGTTCTGTCTTTATCATACATTCGTTCTAACCTCTCCCCGTCGCCTCGCGAGCGTTGTCCCTTGTCGTGGGGCCGTCAGAGTCAGGCGACCAAGTTTGGCGCGTAAGTACAAACTTACATATATATATATATATTTTTTTTCTCTTATTCTAATCTGGCTATGTAATAATGGTAATAATTTTGTATCTCTGTACACTAAAGGGTTTCCCGTTAAATAATAATAATAATAATAATAATAATAATAATAATAATAATAATAATAATAATATAATTCCACAAAAATAATCTAACAAAATATAGCAGTAATGTAAAGTGTGTAATACTGCAAAGTATGTAATTCCTCACGTATACGATAATCTATATAAATAAAAATGTAAATGTTCGTTTGTTCAAAATCTTAAATCGTCGAAAGTTCTTCACCGATTGCTTTGAAATTGTTACACAACGTTGCATTCGAATACGCACGTGTTTTTATATACCTACTATTATATAGATGTCACACCAGATAAAAACATGTTTTTTTTTTTTAAACAGCGCACCAGACTGACAAGGGACGTTCGGCAACCCGGAAATTCAGAAAATTATGAAACTCGGTGTGCAAGTAGAGTAGTTCATCCGTAATACAACCTATTTTTCGTTGGTGCCATAAAGCATTTTTTAGGGGTGAAATTACCCCTTGAAAAAAATGCAGAATTTTCTTTTCCGTGGAATATCTCGAGAACGGTGAGAGACATCGAAAAGAAGTTTAAACAAAAGTTGCAGCCTTCTTTTATATCTACAAAACAGCGCAAAAATAATTTTCGAAAAATCCATATTTTTCAAGTTACCCCCACTACCAACTCTTAAAATTAAGTTTTTGTATTTTGTAAATATACGCTGGCATACCTCTGGATAATCTCTTTTCATACATATAAATAGTTTATGTGTTATATTGTTTTTGCAAACAAATAAAACCTCTATTATCGAATTTGAAGTCCATTTTGGCAGTTTCCATTAATAACATGGTTTCCTAAAGCCATATTTAAATTCTTATTTGTGTAAGGTTCAGACAGCTTTCAATTATTTAAGCAAGGCAGTACGTACGTAAAATTGCATCCAAGGTAAAACTCATTAAAACTAATCAGTGACGTGCATGAATCAGTATGATAACAGCACATTCGTACATGCATTACTTGAAGTGTAATCTTATTAGGCTATTTTGGAAACCACACGATAAATAAATAATGCGTGAAGATTCACAATGACTTTGCAAAATATATATGTTACCATTGAAATGTCGCAGAATCGCATTGATGCGGATAACCTTGTCGAACCTTCCGATTTGCATAATGCATATGTATATGAATTTTAAATCATTCTGCATCAATTTTACTTACCTATCCCACTAATAACATATATATATATAATATTACATCATAGCAGTTTTCATTAATGAAGTGGCCGCATAAAGTAATATTTAAACATTCGCAGTGTCTTTTTGCACATGTTGCATTGTTTGATTATACATTGAAAGAATTATACTAATAGAAGGCGAAAGATACATTGAAAATTACGGTTCGTAATTGGTACAATAATGATATTCTTCATAGAAATGATTAAAACAAAAATACTTGCCACACCATGCACATCGCATAAAAGCCGGCTCCCCACAAATACTACATTTGGGTATAAGCTTTTCATTCCTGAAGTAACAGAAATCTACAGGATTTTGAAATTCGCTGGGATGCGTTTCTAGATATCCGCTTTTAAACCAAGCATATTGAAAAAGGTTTTTGAATCTAGGCGAAGAAAACTGGTTGTGGGTTAGGGACTGCAATTTAATTATTTCATTACGTAAGTGCAAATCGACATCTCTCTCTTGGAGAATCACATTATCCGAAAATGTCCGCACGAAATTTTTCCAAATCCGGAATCCAAACACATCTAAAGGCTGAATGATGCCCGTCGTTTTTTTTGGAATCATTGAAAAAGTTACTTCCTTGTCTTGTGGAATCAACTGCTGTAACTCATTTGGGCAGTGGCCCGTCCACGAGTCGAGTAGGAGCATGCTTCTACGGCCAGTATTCGGTAGATACACTTCGCTAAACCAATTTTTAAAATGTTCAGACGTGAGTTTTCCTGACTTTGAAGCTCCGATGTAAATATTAACCGGACGGAATAGAGTTCTTTGCACTATCGGACCAAGTGTTCCTGTAGATTCCTTCAAAACTATGTATAGTGGTGAAAGAAGACGTCCGCTTGCTGATATAATAGGCATTATAGTGTAGCTATGTGTTGTAGAAGATACCGATTGAATCGTCGCTTCTACCGTTTTCACTCCTAATTTCGCCAATGTTCGCCCAGAATGTATTTCCAGTTTGAAACCACTCTCGTCTGCATTATAAATTTCTTCAACTCCGACAGCTGGGATGTTAGACTTTACGCGAGAAACAAACGATTCTGCAATATTTTTGATGTTGTCAATATCTTCAAATGTAAATTGCGTCCTGAATGTTGTTATCCTGCGGGACACAATTGTATGCGCAGTCTTAAAGTTCCAAATCCACCATTTACCTGCCACGAATTGGGGTAGGTCCACCTGGTTTTTTGCCTCCAAGGCCCACAATCTTAAATTCATGTCATGAACAATAGATCTTCTGTCACAAGCTTCTTCAAACTTTTGCTGTACATATTCTGCAATAAATGCAAGTTTTCCTGCATTTGTTCCACCTCTCTCTACACTCGCTTCCCACCTGTATAGCTGCTGCAAAGATTTAACCATGCGATAATTTTTCTGTACACTGGTAAGCGTTCGACGCGCCTTTTTTGCGTTTTTCCAAAACGTTACAGCTTTTCTCTTATAACTTAAGTCAGGCCTGCACAGCAAGGCTGTGGCGGGCAAGAGCGCTCTCGATTGCTCGTGAGCAAAGCGAAGAGCGACGCCGTGAGCAGTTCCCCCACCCTGTGGCCAATAGCTGTCGTAGTATGCGTGTAAACTGTGAGGTGTGTTGCTGACGTTCAGCGGCACACTTCACTCACGAACACTCCTCACCACGGCATACACGGCACTGTTGCTCATGAAGTTGCTTTACGATGCTCTTTCCACACGCACCCGAAAAATTTTGCCCGGCGGGCATTCAGCTGTGCACGCCTGACTTAAGTCAACATGTCCACCTTCATCATCAACAGTACATTCTGCAGGTTCAAAACTGTCTTCTTCTTCTTCTGCAGGCATAATGTACTCTACAATTTGTGCACTATGTGGTTCTGATGGATCGGCATAATCGAGCACATAATCATGTTCAATTAATGGTAGGGAATGTATGTTTTGAAACTTTTTTATAATGTCCCGAATTTCATTGTGCAGTTCCGTTTCTACCGGGATTATAGGTGTCTGTGTTATACTTGCAATTTGAAATGTAGTGGCTAACATGTGTATTACGTTAGCAACATTAATCGTCTGCATTTTAAAGAAAATAGTCTTTCAAACAATGATCACTCACTTTTTTCAATTGGATGGTAACTGACTGCTGCCAAAAATGTAACTGCCGTTGGCTACATCCTCGGGAATATTTATATCACTCAAAGACGCGAGTACAAAAGCATGTTTACCGAAAACTCGGAAAATCTGAAGGTTCGACAAGGTTATCCGCATCAATGCGATTCTGCGTCATTTCAATGATAACATATATATTTTGCAAAGTCATTGTGAATTTTCACGCATTATTTATTTATCGTGTGGTTTCCAAAATAGCCTAATAAGATTACACTTCAAGTAATGCATGTACGAATGTGCTGTTATCATACTGATTCATGCACGTCACTGATTAGTTTTAATGAGTTTTACCTTGGATGCAATTTTACGTACGTACTGCCTTGCTTAAATAATTGAAAGCTGTCTGAACCTTACATAAATAAGAATTTAAATATGGCTTTAGGAAACCATGTTATTAATGGAAACTGCCAAAATGGACTTCAAATTCGGTAATAGAGGTTTTATTTGTTTGCAAAAAAAATATAACACATAAACTATTTATATGTATGAAAAGAGATTATCCAGAGGTATTCCAGCGTATATTTATAAAATACAAAAACTTAATTTTAAGAGCTGGTGGTGGGGGTAACTTGAAAAATATGGATTTTTCGAAAATTATTTTTGCACTGTTTTGTAGATATAAAAGAAGGCTGCAACTTTTGTTTAAACTTCTTTTCGCTATCTCTTATCGTTCTCGAGATATTCCACGGAAAAGAAAATTCTGCATTTTTTTCAGGGTGTGATTTCACCCCTAAAAAATGCTTTATGGCACCAACGAAAAATAGGGTTGTGTTACGGATGAACTACTCTACTTGCACACCGAGTTTCATAATTTTCTGAATTTCCGGGTTGCCGAACGTCCCTTGTGAGCTACAGCAATGCGTGGCCGGGTACACCTAAGGTCGGGGCCAGATATATTGGCCGGTGAGTTTCGTGAGGGGTATTCTCCCACCATACCGCTTGCCTGTCTCGGTGCTCCGTTTCTCAACGTTTTCTAACTCACTCTCGTTCCATCTCGCTCTCGGCTACGCAGAACAAGATTGAGCCAGAAGTGGTGGGGATAGCGCCAAGCTCCTGAGGTGTAGGTCAAACCGAGTTCTTAGCGTAGAAATACATACATCCGACTAGGTGTGCGTTAGCTCCGAAAAAAATCAGTAGTATTATTGGTCAGAACATTGATTCTTTCTCGGTAGCTTCATCTCGTATTGGTCTACGCATAGCTTCGTAACGCACACAGCTATTACGCTAAAAATAAGGGTGCGTTCCGATTCGCGCATGGAGCGCATGAAAATGGTGACATCGTATTGGTGATGTTGCGACTCCCGTCTAGCGGCGCGTAGTATAAACTCCAGAAGCGCGAAGTTCGAATCGAATCATACGAATGTAATAGGAAAGGGAGACAAAGTGAAGTTCGCACAAGCCCGAGGGGTTTGAAAATAGTTGGAGATCTTTTAATGAGAGGACTTCAGGATTATAAACTAATCGATATCCACTTGGCAACGGGTGTTTGAATAAATGAACTGCACTTTGAACCTTTCTCCTACAAGTAATTCCAGGGCAATTTTGTTAAACGCTTGTTGTTGCGAAAATCGACGAATAGGAATTCAGCTCGTTAATTAAGAAATTAGCGATTGGCTCTCAGAACGCTAGACATTTTGTAATTAACAAAAGGTGTACAAAAAACCAATGGACCTTTGGAAGCGTCACTTGAGCCTGGAAAGCCATCAAGAGTAGTCGCAAAATAGAAGTTCTGTTCAGATTGAAATTGTGTTCAAATCGTTTATTTTTCATTCATTAAAGTTACAAGTTTATTGTGTTCAAATTGTTTTATTCTGTTCATATTATTATTTTCATTATATTTATCACTCAAATAATCCGCGTCCAAGGAGCAGAGTGCCTTAGCACTCCACGGGCATCGTCCCGCGCCTGAACTCCCTGGAGAAGACCTCTTTCCCCAGACGGCCACGCAACAGTGGCATCGTACGATTCCCTAGAATTTCTCCCATTTGCGGTGCATGAGGCGCGCAGGAACTGCAGCAATTCGGACTAGAGGCAGTTGCGGCTCCCGCCTAGCGGCGTGGAGTACAGAAACGCGAAATTTGAATCGGATCACACGGATGTAATAGGAAATGGAAACAAAGTGAAGTCCGCGCAAACCTGAGGGGTTTGAAAATAGTTGGAGATTCTCTTAATAAATAAACAGATGTTTGAATAAATGAGCTCCATTTTTTTATCCCTTCTCCTAAGTGCAAAATCAGCGCAATGTTGTTAAACGCTTGCTATTTTAAAAATCGATAACCGAAAGGGAAATGCATCGACGAATAAGAATTTAGTTAAATTATAAATAAATTTGCCATTGGCTTTTAATTAACAAAAGGTGTAAAACCGATCGTTCAAGAGTAAAAGCGTTCACTCTTGAGCTTGACGTCTCCATTGACTTGAATTGAAAAGAAATCCACATTTGTATTAGTTAAATTCAGTTATATTTATTTATTATTATTGTAAATTTTATTTTAAATTTTATTAAAATCATGGCTCTAGTAGAATTGCAGGTCATGGTGAAAGGTAAGTTAAGGAGTTTATTTGTACAGGAATCAGAAGCAATAAAAGCAACATTTTTGCATCTATCATATATGTATTTTCAAATATATCGGGAACAAGCGCGCTCGCCCCACTTTCACTCTCAATCTAGATGGTAAAAGGCGCCACAAATCATGCACCTGAAGTCAAAGAATTCTACGGAATTTCATGCACCGACAGGGCATACATCTCTATGCAACTTCCTGCGCATGATGCGCTCCATGCGCGAATCGGAACGCACCCTAAATCTTAGAGCATATATGTATACATGGAGGTTTCATAGCCTAAGGTTGACTGCCTCGAAATTGTCGCCAACATCACGCGAGAGAGAAAGACATGTGCGACTTGGTGCTAGAGAGAGAAGTATAGAGGAACAATCGACCGTAATGCGCATGCGCCGATATCGTGCGAGAGAGAAAGACATGTGCGAACTGGTGCGAGCGAGAGAAGTATTGAGAATTTATACTTCTCTCGCTCGCACCAGTTCGCACATGTCTTTCTCCCTCGCACGATATAGGCGCATGCGCATTACGATCCATTGAGGCTCTATACCAGGCCTGCCCCATCGGGTGCAAATACCTCCTGAATTTCTGGGACCCGGGCAACAGCCGAGCGCGGGACTGGTTACGTTGCTAACCACAGCATGGGTTGCGGGAGAACTGCATGAGTGTGCGGCTGTCCACGTAGGCTCGTACCACGAGTCTATTGCTTGGATCCGAAGACCTCTTCTACATGGACGCACACTCATGCAGTTCCCTCACAAATTTCGCAACGGGTAGCAATGGAACAGTCCTGCGCTCGGCTGTTACCCGGGTCCCAGAAATTCAGGAGGTATTTGCACCCGATGGGGCAGGCCTGCTCTATACCAATGGTACCAATGAGCTTCTCTCGCTCGCACATGTCTTTCTCTCTCGCACCATGTTGGCGACAGTTTCAAGCTTTCAATGAGACCTTCATGTCTATCTAGAGACGCGGTAACGTCTCGACGCCAGGTACAGGAAAAAAAAAGACAACCTGTACATACTGTCGCTGCCGTGTATCTTTACTCGAAATAAAGCTATTCCAACCTAACCTGAAACTTATTTCATTAATATCTCATCACGCCTGCAATATTTTCTAAATTTAAAGGCATTTTTCTTATGTAAACCGCATATCAGCTTTCGAATAAGACCAATTTCAATAAAATCGGTCCACACATGACAGAGATATCGTAATATCGTCTCGATTCTAGTCCCTCAAGTTTAAAGATTTGAACCAGAAACTTGCGGATGCCCGTCAGCACCCCGACTCACATCGGTTCGCTTCCATTCTTTTCGCGCCCGCGAGTATCCCTCCAACCCTCACCTCCACCCCCCACCCCTAATCTAGCCCCAACCAATACTAATACCCGGGACAAGTTGAAAAGTGAAATTCGTTGCGTCGGAATAAGTCAAAAGAAGTTTTTCGCAAATATCTCGTAAACAAAGGTCAGCTTCGTCATTTGTTTTGTCCCATGCTGGCGCATACGCTGCCACGGACACGTACTGTAGGTAGGTATACGGCAGAATACATTGTATAGTAGTAGCAGCAGTTCTTCGCGAATATCTCGGAAACGAAGGTCGAGCGGCGGTAACATGTATAGGAAAAAGTTGTTCAGAATCGTGTCCCCGACAACATATCCAAAAATCATTGAAATCGGTGAGGATGGAAAACTTCTAAATAATTACCCTCTAATTGCGAGTGTTCGTTTCTCGCTTCTTTCTGGCCGAAGGAGGGAACGAGATGGAACGCTTTGCGTGCGCGACGGGCGCGAGCGCAAAGGACGGAGTGTCACGGCGTCCGAAAGACGGAGCGAGACAAAACATCAACGTGTCGTCAGGGCCGTTTTAACAAATTTGAGCGCCCTGGGCTAAAAAATTTTGGCGCCCTAGTCCCCAAGGGTGCAATTTCTTCGAAATGGGTGCAAGGAAGTACAATACAACCCCGGGTCTCCACCCAGGCAAACGCGCCTCCGCCTGCCCCCGCCGCGTCCACACGGCCGCAAACATGAACAAAACTCAGCGAACGAATCGTATGTGAACGTCTTGTTCCGTTTGCGGCGGTGTGGACACGTCAAGAACAGACAAAAACGCCCGCGAACAAAAGGGCCCTTTACACGGACGGTCTTGCGCGCGGTCCGGCCCGCGGTCCGGCGCGTCACGGGCCGCGCGGCCCGCAAAAGTACGTGAAGCCGGATCGTGGCGCTCCTTCGCGCGGGCCAGGAGGTCGTACCCGGCACTACTTAGAGACAGCGAGTTCGGGCTCCCATTTCTACGTCGACTCCACATGCTTTTTACACGATCCACCGCAGTGGTGTATTGTGTACTACCTGTTCGATGTATATCATCGATCTGCGAAACGATCGGCAAGACACGATCGCGATATACGTTCGCGAAAAGTATACAAATTCCTCGATATACCTGGCATATAGAGGATATCATAAATGCTGTTACTGTAGGGTACACTGAAACATCTGTTTTTACGAAGCTATATTTGGTTGACCTGAAGGTGCTACAAATTATGGAAATGGTTTATGACTCAGTTATAACGAGTGTAAAATTTTACAAGGGTACATTAAGAAATGTCCAAATGTTTCCCCGGCAATGTGTTGGCAAATGAAATTGCAGGTAACACATTCACTGTTGTGACGATCATAATTATTACTATTGACGGCAATAATTACCATGTCATTGTTTTAATATAAAAACTAATATTGATAGACAATAAATACACATAGGTATGCAAATGATCTTATATGTAAGATAAATGCTGAAGAGATGTAATATGCAAGATGTTTTGAAAAAAGGGTGGAATCTTCGGATTGCGCGTGATGCAGGTCAAATTTTTCACCCACGCTCTTGCGTGGCGCGCAAGAAAGCGCCACGGTCCTGTCCGCGCGCCAGAAAACACCACGGTCCTGCCCGCGCTCCAACCTCGAGTCCAGAAGAGTTTACATAAGAGACAGAAAAGGTAGTTGGAAAAGGAAAACGGCACTTGAAACCACGGGCCCGGCACGCGCATCAGGATTTCTAACAGTGCAGAAATCCTGAGGCGCGCGACGATCCTGGCAGCCGATCCTGGCAGCCAAGACTCCAGAGGGAACGCCGTCGATAAGCCGTGCCTCGATGGGTTTCGAGGACTTCGACCCTCGAGACCAGGGGGGCCGTACAATCTTGCCCCCTAAGACGTGGCGAATAGAAAATTCTACATTTCTCACCGGATCTTGGCGAAAGTGACGTGAATCGTTTCCTTATGTTTTCCCGATGAAAATGGTCCAAAAACGACACAAATCGGATTGTAATTAAGGAATCTTTGTAATAAATTGATTTCCATAACTTCGTTAAAAATAGTTCGATTTATATGAAAGTTGGTAGGCATAATTTTCATTTGAAAAACATGAGAAATCCATCGGTATCACTTCCATATCGATACAATAAAGAATAAAGTATACAGTTTTTCTGAAACAGGTACGAATCCTTGGCCGACCGCAGCGAATCGAGGCCGGCGACTCACAGTGGAGGGTGAAATATTCATTACAGCGTATTAAGAAATTCTTTACTCTTTATCGTATCGATATGAAAGTAACACTAATCTATTCCTGGCGTTCTCCCCATTAAAATTATCCAAAATGTCGTGCAAATCGGACTACTTTTACACAAACAATACAATTCATAAAAGGCATTTCTTAAACGCACTCTCTTATCGTATCGATATGGACGTGACAAATGGATTCCTGACTCACCCTGGCTCACACAGTCGAGGGTCGTTCGAATATGAAAGGTCAACTTCAGATCAATTTTTTTGTAATTAACATGAATACGACATATTTGTTTGCATGGTTACATACTTTGTAGTAATAGACTTAATAGTTGGCGTATCTCTCCTCTCATAAAAAAACACATTTGTAGTCTACACGAAAACACTTGTCAGTCCATATGATGTATGGAGTTGGTCTCTGAATGGAAGACTAAAACACCGAGGCACATAAAAAATCAAAGGTCGATCATAGAAAAACAGCTCCGGCGCGGCGTGATGGTAGAAAAGTGCTTCACCCCTCGGTACGTGAGGAGTGAATCACAATGGATTGAGCAATAATTAAATAATACATATAATTCATAACTTATGGCAACAAAATTTATTTTAAAATATATTATTGCACATTTTTATTTAACTCAATAATATATTAATAATATAATAAAGATATAGAAATATCTATTTCTAGATATTTATAAAATTACACACAGAGAGAGATAAACAAATTCTACTTAATATATTTTTTGCGGCATTTAATTTCTGCAAATTTATTTATGATGTCAGTATAATCTATTTTATTTAATAAATCGTTTTCGATGGACAGAATACTTAAATTATTGAATTTACATTGTCCTAATGATGACCGCTGATAATTTTTAATCTGTTTTAATGTGGAAAATGATCTTTCTCCACTACAATTAGTACAGGCAATACTTAAATATACTCGTACAGCTGTTGCTATATTGGGAAATGTACATTCGATTTGCGAATCTATAATTGTTTTTAAAATGCATTCAGCTTTTGATAATTTTTCATTCGTTAATAAATTGATATGCTTAAAGTGCAAACATTCTTCAACTAATCCGTTCTCGATATCTAATGAATATTTATTACATAAGGAAGTTGCCTTTTTTCGAATGACCGCTTTGTCGCAATTTTCTAAATTGATTAGAAATCCAAATTTGGAAGCTATATGTTCATATGCAGATTTTCTTTTCTTTATTTCTGCTAAAAGTGTGTCGATAATTACGTAAAAAGTATTGATACGAAAATCTGCACTCTTCTCAAATTCTGTGTCCGTTGATGATCCTTCATCAAATTTTAAATTCAGAATTTCCCGATAATCTTTTTCCTTCCTGTTTATAATAATTAAATCTTTGCATATTTCGACGATTTTCAATAAATTTTTGCAAAGAATTATATAAGTTAACAACTGTTTCAATTTCGATTTCAATCTTTTGCAAGCTTTATTTGTTTTATCAATAGTATTCAAAATATCATTCCAAAGTGAAAACATTAAACCGGTTTCGAGTGAACTTAATTGTTTTTTTAAACTATCTGCTTCAAGTCTAGTAGAACATTTTTGTGTTGTATCTGTTGAAATATCATTTAGTGCTTTTTTGAAAAAGTCATATCCAACAATTAATGCAGTAACGGATTCTGCTCTTGCTGACCATCGAGTGTTGCTCAATGTTTTTGGTACCTTACATTTGATAGATAAACGAAGTTTTAATATTTCCCAACGGCCGGTTGAACCAGCGAAGAAATTATCGCAGGGGGGGAGGGCAGGGAACGAATCGCTAGTTTGCTCTCGCGCCAAGTCCCTCCCCTCAGGTGCGCAACTCCGCACACGAGGTAGACCACCTTGGAGGTTTTAGTGGGTTCGAGTCCCACATAACCCCCTGCCCGCCCCCGCGGGCGAGGGGTATCCGTGGGGATTTCCTCCAAGAAAAAAAAAAAAAGCGAAGAAATTATATATATTCTGAACGAAAAAAAATAATTTCGTGGCTTCTGAACAACTTTCTGCTGCACATTCACCAATCAAATTCAGAGAATGTGTCGCACATGATACATATATAGCTAAATTATTTTTTTATTTAATTCTTGCCTGAAGACCACTATAAATTCCTGCCATATTAGAAGCGTTGTCATAAGATTGTCTTCTACAATCTTGTAGGTCAATGTCAAAATTTGTAAACACTTCCATTATACATTTTTCCATTTCTTCGGCCTTATGTCCTATATTTTCCATAAAAGTTAGGAATCTTTCTACTGGTTTTCCTGCAGTGTTTACATATCTAACAACAATTGTTAGCTGATCGGAATGTGAAATATCGGGAGTAGAATCAACTATGATGGAAAGATATTTTGCTTTGTTTAATTCAGAAATAATGAAATTTCGGACATTATTACCTAGGATATCAATAAATTCATCGCAAACTCCTGCTGACAAATAAGAAACTGTTCCTTTTCCTTTATTTGCGTAATCCAGTAGATGTTGTAACAATGGATCGAATTTTGCTAGTAGCTCTATACATCCCAAGTAATTTCCATTGCTTTTATTCCCGATAATTTGATTTCCGCCTCTAAAAGCTAGTCCTCTAGACGCTAAAAATTTAATTACCTCAACAATTCAAAATACTTTTCCAATAACTTATATCTTTGTTCATCTCTATTGTAAAAACATTCGTAAAATAGTCACGTTGACTATTTAGTCGATTCACATAAATCCGCGTATTTCGTTGATGTTGAACAGTGTTTTCGTGTTGTGAAATTATCTCGCTATGTTTCTAATCATTAAAACCATTAATAAAAGTATTCCATGTTGCTGTTGTTTCAAAAAGTTTGCAAGGGCAGCAAAAAACTTTCCCGGTTGAATTAGAATATAGAAGCCAATTACGTTTCTCTCTTCTGCCACCCTTTAAATTTCTATAAAAAATTGCTGGAGTTGCATATCTATTTTGCGCTTGATAAACAACTTTTGATGCACAGAAATCTACATTATAAACGTCTACTTGATTTTCTGCCATATTTTTTATAATATCATTCATTTGTATATCGGTTAACTTCCCCCATTTTGCAGCATCACGGTAATCAAAGTTATTGGTTGTTATACTTTCATCTCCTTCCTCTTTAACAGTTTCTTTTTCTTGATATACGCTATGATCGGTGTCTAACGATTCTAAATTCTGTATTCCATCTTCTATTTTTTGAATTTGTTTTGCCACAAATTCCTCCTCTTCATTCTTATTTGAATCTAACGACCCATTGGATAATACTTGAAAATATTTATTTAAGGAGGGTATTTTTTTTAATAACATATTTTCTTTGGTGCCTTTTTCCTTCGCTAATTGTCGGTTCTCATGCCCAGACTTCTTTTTCTTTTGTGGATTCATAGTTTACAAGTAATTTATATGACACGCTTAGGTGAATCACCTTGTATACTAAAAATACTTAAGTATTAGATAAAAAAAGAATAAATTGTTACGTTGTTTATACTTATATTTTATCAATTATACTTTAAAAACAAAAAGGCGAATTGAAAACAAATTAATAGATCCTTATAAAACTTTATCCTGAAAAACGAACAAATGTTTTACATGTAACTTTCGCGGAGTATACAGGGTGTCCCACCTAAGACTGGACAGCCGGTTTTCTCCTAAACTATTGGAGATAAAAATATAAAAAAAATAGGGAATTGCATGGTTTGAGGGGGCCAATTAATTAGCGCGAACGATTTTTTTTATCGATTATTATTTTAAAAGATACGATGGTCAAGTTCGGTTTTTCAAATGGAACTATTTTTTTTTTAACACCTGAGTTGATAGTGCGTTCCAAGACAAATTCAATAAGCTTTAATGTATACACTTTATTTTCACTGGTTTTTAAGATATTGCGCTTGCAAATTTACTGATTTTCACTGGAAAAAAACTGTCTGGTATAGCACGGACCGGGGACGGTCTTACTGGCTCCACGGGTAGCACTGCCTTTTGAAATAGATACCTACCTGCCAAAGGTCTACGCCAGGCCCAAAGGCTGGACAATTTTTTTCCGTCAGAAATGCTACTTAGGTAGGTACATCTGCGGTATCGAGAAGCGCACCGTTACTTTTATTTCGCACTTGCTTCTACACTCGGATGGCCGGTTCTTTTGGGAGGGATGCAAGTTCGATTGGTTAGGTTAGGAGGAGTGAAAGTTGCTAGACTAAATTTCAATCATAGGGAGCAGATTGTATCAGAACCATTCGGAATTGCATTCCTCACAAACGGCTGCTCTCTTGAAGAGGCCCTCTTCACAGCAATGCCCACCTTCTCTCGCACGGAATACGTTAACGCTTGCTTTTCTTCTGATATTGAAGCTCGTGTTTATACTCGAGAGGACCACGCGTCGACAGCGGGCTACCCCTTTTCTTCCTGTCTCTCCACGAGTCGTGTTGACGGTGGATTGTAGGAGCGTAGATATCTGGATGCCAGTTATTGAATTCAGGAGACGATAGAAACATTTTATTACAAAACACACATGTACTATAATTAAAGTAAATCGTATTCCTCTCGGGCAGGAGTACTGATAATGATCGAACTTGCGCCCCACTTCGCGCAGACCAATTACACGGAGGGTAGTCGGGTCACACACTGCCCAAATGATACCGGCTGTCCAGTCTTAGGTGGGACACCCTGTATAATACCTACCTAAGTAGCATTTCTGACGGAAAAGAATTGTCCAGCCTTTGGGCCTGCCATTCCTGGCGTAGACCTTTGGCAGGTAAGTATCTATTTCAACAGGCAGTGCCACCCGTGGCGCCAGTAAGACCACCCCGGTCCTTGCTATTTCAGAGGGTTTTCTTCCAGTGAAAATCAGTAAATTTGCAAGCGCAATATCTTAAAAACCAGTGGAAATAAAGTGTATACATTTTAGTTTATTGGATTTGTCTTGGAACGCACTATCAACTCAGGTCTTCAAAAAAAATAGTTCCATTTGAAAAACCGAACTTGACCATCGTATCTTTTAAAATAATAATCGAAAACAAAATTCGTTCGCGCTAGTAAATTGCCCCCCTCGAACCATGCAATACCCTATTTTTTTTATATTTTTATCGACAATACTTTAGGACAAAACCGGCTGTCCGGTCTTAGGTGAGACACCCTGTAGATGTAGCGCGTCCGATTGCTGCGTCTCTAGCATCAGAGTCTCGCTGAACGTAAAGGAGGATAGCAATAATGAAAGATAGAGAGGTTTAGTAGTGAAGTTAGGAAACATGTCAATGAAACAATACTAATTTGCGTAATAGTTTTTATTTATACATTGAAGGATGTAATATTTTGTATAATCAGTGTGCAAATTCAAAGCATACAATTTCAATAAGGTACATCACCGAAGTGTACACGCCGATCGTAATGAAATTTATGAATGCTATAATTCTTCTAAAAACACATGACGCTTTCTTTTCATTTAACTATACATCAAATTATCTTTTATATCAACAAGAATTGTCTATTGTTTAAATACAAATTTAGTAATAATTTTTTTAAAACATCAATTTGGACAAAAAGTACATTTCAATTCACTACTTTTGTACGTGCTTTCCCTCGGAATTGTTATTCCACGGATGTAAAAATTTATCAATATAAACTAGAGATCAGTACTAACAATACGTATATTTTGGAATGTCTCATTACGATTTTATTTAGCTACGATCCTTTGTTTGTTGGTATGTTTGATTCAAATCTGGAAACTCAATTATCCACTTCCAACCATTCAATTGTCTTGAAACTTTGCAGAGGTGCTAGTTTGGATGACAATACAAAATTATGAAAAAAATTCCGAAGGGGTGAAAAAATTACCTCGTCACCAATAAATAATAACCCATAACAACAAATCCAATCGACATAAAATCAACCATTCTTTATGTTACCGTTCTTTACGAGCTTTTAGCACTGTATGGTTCAAACAAACTGTTAAACTGCATACAGCAATAAAAGATATTTGTAAAGAAGTTTGAGCTGTGAAATGTAAATCCACGAATACTAAAAACTAGAAAATAAAAAAAATTATAATAAACGATTTTATTAAAAATGCATTAAAAACTAAAAAATAATTATTTTCTTATACTACAATTTCGATGATGTATTTTCACTTGAAATAAAATCGTGGAGCAGGATATCTCGCAATAAATTCATTTCGACACTTGATGCTGTACTAAATTGATTCATATTCTGTTATGAAATATCCTGCTCCACGTTTTTATTTAAAGTTAAAAAACACCATCGAAATTGTAGTACAAGAATAGAAGTATTTTTTAGTTGTTAGTGCCTTTTTGACAAAATCGTTTAACAGAACATTTTTATATATATTTTTTGTCTCTAATCAAGTTACAGTCATCACAATAAGTCAATCCAACTTCATTCGAGAATTGAAATTCGTCATTCAAGCTTTCGCCCCCTTGAAATGGACAATTACAGATAAAAAAGTGTATATTTTTCGAAGAATACAGTATTGTCTCGTTAGCGGCTCGGTTTGGTGTACACGATGTGGACTTTTCGCTATCCCCACCACTTCTGTCTCACTCTTGTCCGGCGAAGGCGAAAGCGAGCGAGACACCGAAACCGAGCGAGAACGGTACGAGACAGACGACGGGATCATGTTTTGTCTCGCTCCGTCTCTCAGACGCCTGATACTCCGTCCTTTGCATCCGCGCCCGTCGCGCAGGAAAAGCGTTCCATCTCGCTCCCTCCTTCGGACAAAAAGAAGCGAGAAACGAACACTGCGAATTCGGGCTCTGTTCACGATACGGGCTCAACGCCCGCGCCGGTCCCGACCAGCGATCCGCTAACGAGACAATACTGTAATATTATCTTCTCTCATTCTATGTAATTCCTCTTCTCCATTGATGGTCTTCCTACAATTTTGCCAGCTCGCTCATACCGAATGATGACGTAGGCAGTGTGGATCTGTAACACATTATGAAATACATTAGGAAATACTTTGTTGTTTCATAAGCGTACAAAATTTTACTGTAGATTTATGAGCTGTTAAACTTTACCTGAAATATGGTACTTATTATTCCATTTGTCCTGGCATTACTGTCCCATACACCATGTTTGCAGTAATTTGGTAAAAAGTCCGCCTGTAACAAATAATCGCAGACATTTTGGTAAGTTGGGTATAAAAGTAAAAGTTTGTTTCAATATTTCGTCGAACATCATGCATACCTGCGACGCCCGTATGTACCAGCCTGGCGTCCTTTGACCAAACCGGACGTGGCACACTTACGTATGGATATAATTTGCAACGTAAATCCGCATCTGTATCTTTTCTTCTACCTTGCGTCTGTCTTCTGTCTGTCTGCTCCTGTGAACTTAGAAATGTGTCTGAAAAAATTAAAGGGTGAATTAAATTTATTATTTCCCTCGTCACTTTCTTGGGAAAGTTACGGCGGCGTCGATCGACTCGCGTGATCGTATGATCCGCGAGGAAAAGTGCGATTGCTGACACTTGTGACCACTAACGCAGTCAGTGGCCCTGCACTTTATAGTGCGGTGCGACGCCGGATCGATAAGATCGAAGTTTCACTATTTTCGGTGGGAGACCTCTTTCGCTTTTTCAAGCTTTTCGGTTTTTCTTTCGCTCTTTCTGCTAATATAAATTGAGGCTTCCGAATAGACATGCACCTATTGTGCCGACTATCTATTATTTCGGGTAGCATGCATTCTAAATAAAATTGAACCAGTTTTGGCTCCATTTCTGTTTTCCAAAACGCATCATCTCTCTCTACTTTTATAGATTTTAGCCCCTTCGGGGTCCAAAGGCAAAATATACAGTACTTTCTGTCTGTAATATGTAACTGGCCTTGTACTTGATAAAAATAGTGATGCGCTTTGTTCATTGAAATACCTGTTTTACGTGCGAACATGTGCCGGACAGCGAGTACTTTTTCAATAGCTTCTTCCGGCGAAAAGTTCTCCGCTGATTTGGGGCATTTGATTTCCACAATACCTTCTTCACCGATGATTCCATCCGGTGAAGCTCCTAAGCAGGGGATGCTGCTGTCGATGAAAATTCCACATTCTGCAATATCTGTGTATTGCTTCTTCAATTCATTACGAGCAATTTTCTCGCATTCTTTCCCGTATTCCACCGCGGGTGGAATCAGAAACACATTTTGCATTGTCTCTTGTACCTATGTTGAAAGCAATACCCACACACCAAAAGATCGATGTACAAATTCAAATTCTCCAAATACTAAAAAATGTTCAGAACCAATATTCACCAAGAGACACACCTGATTTCAGTAGCGGCGTTGGGTATCCAAATAACTACTCCACTATTCCTAGTAACTTCTCCACCCCTTTGCGTTTATTAACTATAAATCAACCAACCACGGGAAACAGAACATACACACCCCTTACTTCACCTCAAAATAGCGACAGTGTTCAGTCATACCTGTCTAATTTTTCTGTGACTTCAGATGGATCAGAAACCATGTACAGTGAGCCGCATTAATATTCGGACACCGTGGTACTTGCAAACATATTGCTGTGTATTTGTAGTAATTTTGGAAATAAAGGATTCGTGGTTTTTTTATGATTTAGTAGACTTATTCTAGTTGCTAAAAATGTAAGATTTTTTTTATTTAATTTATACACTTTTCTTTTTAATCGAGGGTAAACGAAATAATGCCTAATTTTGATGTCGCAAAAATATTCGGACATTACGTATGCTTTGTAGTTTGGTCGTCCTGTTAAGCCAGTTAGGTTGCACGGTGGCAATGTTTGTAAACACAAGATGTAAGCACTACCTTGTAAACTTAGTTTCATTGCAACATTCATTAATACCGCACTTATTTTTTGTGAAAATAGTACGTAAAGGTAAAAATACGTCGTTCGATACACGCCAACTCGTTATTTATAATCGCGAAAAAGGAAAATCGTATCGGGAAATCGGTACATTACTAAATTTGAATAAGAGTACTGTCGCAGACATTATACGGAGATATAATCGTGAGGATAGGATTGAATCTGTTGCTCAAACAGGTCGTCCAAAGTTACTCGATATTCGTGACAAACGTAAAATTATTAGAAAAGTGAATAAAGATCCTAAATTAAGTGCACCAAGGTTGGCGGCAGAATTGTTTGAAGGGACTGGAAAGAAAGTTCATTCTGACACAGTTCGTCGAATGCTCCATGTAAGTGGATATAACGGTAGAATTCCCCGAAAGAAGCCATACATTAACGATGTGAATCGAAAGAAAAGATTACTCTTCGCCAAAGAATACATTTCTAAAGAAGAAACGTGGTGGAAACTGTAATTTTTGCGGATGAGAGTAAATTCAATATTTTTGGGTCCGATGGCCGAAAACTGATATGGCGTAAAGCCAATGAAGAGCTTCACACTAAAAATCTCAGACAAACAGTGAAACACGGTGGAGGAAGTGTGATGGTTTGGGGTTGTATTTCGGCTGCTGGAATGGGCGAATTAGTTTTCATTGATGGAATTGTAGATAAAAATAGATATTTAAATATTCTAAAACAAAACTTACATAAAAGTGCTATTAATATGAACATTCGTAATAGTTTTAAATTTTATCAGGATAATGACCCCAAACATAAATCACGTATAGTTCAAGAATATTTACTGTATAATTGTCCAAAGGTATTGCACCCACCTCCACAGTCACCAGACTTAAATCCGATCGAAAATTTATGGGATTACTTAGATCGTCGAATCAGACTAACACCCATAAAGTCGAAAGACGAATTAAAATTACGATTAATCGAAGAATGGTCACGTATTCCGTTAGAATACTTAAATAAAATTATTTCTAGTATGCCCAAACGTTTAAACCATGTACTTAAACAAAAGGGCAATCCAACAAAATATTAAAATTTATGTAATTTTGTTAAAGTATATGTATATTTTACATAAAAGCATTATGCTTTGCAGAGTGTCCGAATATTTTTGCGACGTCAGAATTAGGCATTATTTCGTTTATCATTGATTAACAAAAGAAATGTATAAATTAAATAAAAAAATCTTACGCTTTTAGCAACTAGAATAAGTCTACTAAATCATAAAAAAACAATGAACCCCTTATTTCCAAAATTACTACAGATACACAATGATATATTTCCAAGTACCATTGTGTCCGAATATTAATGCGGCTCACTGTATGTTGTCAATGCACACAGCAGTAACTCAACTGAACTAAACTAAACTAACTAAACTTAACTAAACTTTATATTTGCACTCATGTTTTAAATCAGTTATTTTGGATATATTTCATACAAAAAGTAATGTTTAATTTTATTAACTGGTGTTCTTAAATAATAAATAATGATAAACTAAATAAAAATCGTATTATTTTATGCAGCCTACCTTAATGTAACTGCAAGCCTCTCCTCTGGTGGAATCGCCAGTCGCATATTTGTATTTTGGTAGGTAATGGCAGGTTCCAGAATTGTGATTAGCTCGTCAAATGAAGTTGTACTCATGCGGAAATAATCGAAGAATTTCTCTGGGTAACATCTTAGCTCTTCAAACATCAAAGTAAATTTCCCTTTATTTGATCTTTCAGATATCAGCGGGTGAACCCAATATTTCCTTTTCCGTTGATTTTTCCTGTGCCGAATGATAAGAGCAGAAACCACTGCAGTCTCCAAAAAATCCATTATACATGTACCAAACAATGTTCACGTGCATTTGTCGAATGTACTACAAAAACACGTGAAAATGAATTTGTTTTCAGGAAACAGTTGCCAACGTGTGCGCGCTCTCAAAAACCGAAGCAACTGGAGAGCGACAAAGGCGAAACAGTTGCCCGACAAAAAGTCGCTCGTGTGCGCCCACCCTAAATGTCGCGAAGCACAACTGCGCGACCCCCCACGAAACGCATCGACACGTAAACAAAGCATACGCGACCACAGATCGCGAGTCGCGCGGATCTGACCGTCAAATGTACTTGACGAAAACCAGGCCCGAGCGAACCCTCGAAACGAGAAACGAAAAGAATAGATAGGAAATCGTGAAATAGTAAGAAAAATTCAGAAAGGAGAAAAATCGAAGAAAAGGCTAAAAGAAATAACAGCAAGGCTGTTAGAAAGTATTATGCGGATCGGCGCAAGGATTGTGAAGCGGATAAATCACTGACACACTCGAAGTTTAAATCCCGAAGCAGTTAGATTTAGAAGCTCACACACAAACGTATATTTAATTATTTACACAGAATTCTCTAGGCACGACAGAACACTTACTTAATTAGTAATAAGCGATTATTTAGAAGCGATTAGATGAACATGAAAAGTTATATTTAAGTGTTTCAGTTTAAAGTTACAGTTATAATTTGAAAGTATGTACAAGGTCACGTCAATAAATTATACAGTTATTTTACACAAACACTTAGACTAACGATTTACTAAACAATCAGTGAATTTGAAATGGTTCTAACTTTAAGATTAACAATTAGTAGCTAGTGAAGCGAAGTCACGTACCTTTCCTATAGCGAAGCAAAGTCGCGAAGCGTGAGTTCGAAGCAAAGTCGAGCGCCAGGAAAGTGCGTAAGCGGAAGGTAATTACCGAAAGATGCGTAGTCCTGGATGGAATCGCCTGCCCCCTTCCATAGATCGCGAATCGATGGAAGGGGAAGTGATCCGCGCTCCACATGAGCGAGCAGGCCGTTGTCACCTGCCTAATTAGGGAAGATTCTTGCGAGATGGCGTTCTTGTATGTACGATTTTCGCGTACATTTTCTCCCCGGCATTCATCGCCCGATGAATCAATAGCGACGTCAATTGGAGATCGATGTGCTGGTCGACAGAACGTTAGCAGAGTTTGTGGTGGTGGCGCCGCTCGACTCATGTGGAGGCGTCAGATAACGCAAGTGACTTAGTGATTTAGTGCTGGGCCGTCGATCGGTGAAGTTACTGGATCCGTGACCTGTACAATCGGTAAGAACACTAATTTAGCAACGGGGCAGACGAATTCCGAACGGGCAGTCTTTAAGGTAACGACGCGAGTTAAACCATCGCTGCCCGGATGCAGCTTGATGATACGGGCAAGTGGCCATCGAGCTGGTGAAGTTAGTTCAGATTTAATAATGCACAGATCACCGACGCGAGGCTGAGGGTGCTGGCGGGTCCACTTATTGCGGGCCTGGAGTGATTGCAGATACTCGGTGGCCCACCGCTTCCAAAACTGTAGCCTCATCTGTTGGAGTAAGTGCCAACGAGAGAGCCGGTTGGCGGGAACGTCCTCGACGACGGGATCGGGCAAACTCAGTAGCGCGTCGCCGATCAAGAAATGCCCTGGTGTCAATGTAGCGAAGTCTCCGGGATCATCGCTCATCGCTTGCAGTGGTCTGAAATTGAGGCAGGCCTCGATCTGGTGGAGTAGCGTCGACATTTCTTCGAACGTGAGGTGTTGTTCACCTATCACCCTCCTCAGGTGATATTTAGTTGACTTGACGGCTGCTTCCCAGATTCCCCCGAAGTGGGGCGCAGCAGGAGGGTTGAATCGCTATTCGATTCCTTCCTTCAAAAGAGCGGAGTGGATGAGGTCGTGTCCAGCGTCTCGGCGAGCCAACATCTCGCGTAGGGCACGAGACGCTCCTACGAAGTTGGTCCCTTGGTCGCTTTGGATCACGGTAACCGTGTAAGAATTATATATATCGTCATATCTTCTACAATTATTTATTAATCAGTCTGAAAATTGGTGAAAAACTTCCTTGTGTATTAAGGAAAAACTTTGTCGCTGCAAGTTACATGTACCTCGAAATTGCCTCGATACTTTTTAACGGCGAACGTTGAAAAACATGGGTTATGGCCAATATTACTTTTTAATTAAATATGATTATATTTTTTAACATAAGCGTTTTGTGCATACATTTTACGGCTTCGCTAGAGTTCTCTGAGTTTTATGTTTCAAGTCTCATAACGATCCGTTAATATTTACTGAAGTTATCGCAATTTACGTTTATAAAGATACTGTAAATAGAAAAAATGTGTGCCGTGATGAGCTTTACAACACTATATTTTTTAAAATCCAGTTTAACAAAATTTAATTTTCCAATTTTTCGTAGCGTTTGCACCATACTTTTTCGCATTTTCGGGCGCTAGTCCCCTTATTGCATCCGAGCCCTCATTATTGTAGAAAGAAATATGAATTCTTCGCTAATAAAGTCGGTGATACGTCAAAAGTATATGCACAGGATAATCAAAAATTCTTTCCTGTGCACATTTCTGTGCACCAAAAAGTATTCCCAGAACTAAGTATGTACATACTCTACGTAAATGTATCACCATACCACCAATCCTAATGAGAAAGAGAGGAACAGGACGCGTATATCCGTGCCTTTCCCACTATCTTCTGTTTTGCCTCTCAGCATCTGTAACCAATGCAGTGACAACGCTAGCTGATCAACTTGTCGTTTGCACCACGATGAAGACGCGGAAAGCAATCGGGTTTTTATTTGATGCGCGGATATTGATATATGGAAAATTCATAATTTGTGAATTGTTCCATTTCCGTGTGGTTCGTTACTGTAGTGCTGAATAAGTGTGTGTGATCATTCCATTGCTATGGAAACAAAAAAGGAAGGCGCAGATGCAAGAACAAACGCTATTTGGAGGGTGGTACAAAAAGGAAGCAGCCTAAGGGGTCGTCCTTAAGGGGGTAGACACGTCACGTGACCTGGCCGATTCGGCAGATCGGTATTACAGCAGGTTTTTTCTGCACAGAAATGGTAATACCGATAGATCGACGATTGCCTGGTAAACGCGAGAGGGAACTGTTTGCTATTTCCGTATTCTATTCTGAATAAGGAAAGAAATTCTCAGCTGTTGCGTTGTACTTATTTCGTATTGGTCATAACAGCCACACGGCTACGTTCAGACGGAGCCGAGCAGCATTCCCGTTACCCCACCATACCCTTGGGTGGCCTTGTAACTCCAACAGACAAATCCACGATCGTCAGATGGTGGTGGCTGATTTCTCCTCGATCGCTGTTCGCGAAAACGAATCGACCGGCCAATATATCTGAATACGACCTTAGGATAAAGATATAATGAAAGATGAAAAATTATTCGAAGCCCAAGATGAAACGTCTTCGAATAAACAAAGGAAACTAATAAATACCCGAAGCTAAATAAAATTTTAGATTTAGGGTACACACACCCTACCCCAAACATCGTGTCGATTGGCCACTGGGGCCATTCGGAAGTATATTCTTTTATTTAAATAATGCCCATCTCTGCATAGGACCGTAAAGAATTACAAAAAAAAATCAGGGAGTCAACTGTTGACTGATTTAGAGACTTTTCCTTGTTGTATGTTATACAGGGTGTCCGCGGGAAGACTGGACAGCCGATTTTCTCCTAAACTATTGGAGATAAAAATATAAAAAAAATAGGGAATTGCATGGTTCGAGAGGGCCAATTAATTAGCGCGAACGAATTTTTTTATCGATTATTATTTTAAAAGATACGATGGTCAAGTTCGGTTTTTCAAATGGAACTATTTTTTTTGAACACCTGAGTTGATAGTGCGTTCCAAGACAAATTCAATAAGCTTTAATGTATACACTTTATTTTCACTGGTTTTTAAGATATTGCGCTTGCAAATTTACTGATTTTCACTGGAAGAAAACTGTCTGGTATAGCACGGACCGGGGACGGTCTTACTGGATCCACGGGTGGCACTGCCTTTTGAAATAGATACCTACCTGCCAAAGGTCTACGCCAGGCCCAAAGGCTGGACAATTTTTTTCCGTCAGAAATACTACTTAGGTAGGTACATCTGCGGTATTGAGAAGCGCACCGTTACTTTTATTTCGCACTTGCTTCTACGCTCGGATGGCCGGTTCTTTTGGGAGGGATGCAAGTTCGATTGATTAGGTTAGGAGGAGTGAAAGTTGCTAGACTAAATTTCAATCATAGGGAGCAGATTGTATCAGAACCATTCGGATTTGCATTCCTCACAAACGGCTGCTCTCTTGAAGAGGCCCTCTTCACAGTAATGCCCACCTTCTCTCGCACGGAATACGTTAACGCTTGCTTTTCTTCTGATATTGAAGCTCGTGTTTATACTCGAGAGGACCACGCGTCGACAGCGGGCTACCCCTTTTCTTCCTGTGTCTCTCCACGAGCCGTGTTGACGGTGGATTGTAGGAGCGTAGATATCTGGATGCCAGTTATTGAATTCAGGAGACGATAGAAACATTTTATTACAAAACACACATGTACTATAATTAAAGTAAATCGTATTCCTCTCGTGCAGGAGTACTGATAATGATCGGACTTGCGACCCACTTCGCGCAGACCAATTACACGGAGGGTAGTCGGGTCACACACTGCCCAAATGATACAGGGTAATTCTGAAGCAACACCCGTCAAGGAGATGCGCTGGCACCCCGTGGCGAGGACAGACCTTCGCATTGCCTCACCCGATTTTTATGGCTTTTTCCGGAAAAAGGTACGAATCCTGGGCCGGGCGTAGCGAATTGAGGTCGAGCCCCCGCAGTCGCGGGTGAAATATCCATTTGAGCGTATTAAGAAATTCTTTTCTTCGTCGTATCGAAAGGGAAGTGGTGCCAATGGATTCCTTATGTTTTTCTGATGAAAATCGTACCAAATGTCATGCAAATCGGACTACTTTGACACAAGCAAATTGTATTCCTTATGTAAGAGTTGTCCGATTTCCACGACACTTGGCATGATTTTCATCGGAAAACCCCAAGGAATCCATCTGCGACACTTCCATATCCATACGATAAAAAATAAAGAATTATTTCGACGCGTGGTCCTCTCGAGTATAAACACGAGCTTCAATATCAGAAGAAAAGCAAGCGTTAACGTATTCCGTGCGAGAGAAGGTGGGCATTACTGTAAAGAGGGCCTCTTCAAGAGAGCAGCCGTTTGTGAGGAATGCAAATCCGAATGGTTCTGATACAATCTGCTCCCTATGATTGAAATTTAGTCTAGCAACTTTCACTCCTCCTAACCTAACCAATCGAACTTGCATCCCTCCCAAAGAACCGGCCATCCGAGCGTAGAAGCAAGTACGAAATAAAAGTAACGGTGCGCTTCTCAATACCGCAGATGTACCTACCTAAGTAGCATTTCTGACGGAAAAAAATTGTCCAGCCTTTGGGCCTGGCGTAGACCTTTGGCAGGTAGGTATCTATTTCAAAAGGCAGTGCCACCCGTGGATCCAGTAAGACCGTCCCCGGTGCGTGTTATACCAGACAGTTTTCTTCCAGTGAAAATCAGTAAATTTGCAAGCGCAATATCTTAAAAACCAGTGAAAATAAAGTGTATACATTAAAGCTTATTGAATTTGTCTTGGAACGCACTATCAACTCAGGTGTTCAAAAAAAATAGTTCCATTTGAAAAACCGAACTTGACCATCGTATCTTTTAAAATAATAATCGATAAAAAAATTCGTTCGCGCTAATTAATTGGCCCCCTCGAACCATGCAATTCCCTATTTTTTTTATATTTTTATCTCTAATAGTTTAGGAGAAAACCGGCTGTCCAGTCTTCCCGCGGACACCCTGTATACAATAGTCGGAAGAATAATAATAAGAGCCATAATTGCAAATAATTGCTGTAACTTCCACATTCTGAAAATATGATATCAGTAAATCAATATTTCCAGTATTAGTAAAAAAGTTCCAATCTCTTTTTTTATTTTAAATAATGTGGCCATATAATTATAACATAAATTCGACAGCGGTTTCAAGTGATGTATGTGTTACAATAAAAGCGTTAATTTACTAAATGTACACAGTTCCCAGCAGTTATATGCCTAAAATGCATATAACCTAACCTACAATCGTCCGAAAATTCATACATTGACTGCATCACGCTTTTACTGTGGCTTGTGTATCCAGCTAACGCTTCAGTTTTGCTGTGACTCCACGTTGGCAGTCCTCCCGAGTAGGCGCCATCTCGTGTCCACTAGCTCAACTAAATTTGTCACCTGACTTGCTCTGTATTATCGCTAATATGGCGGAACTCGTAATTGGGAATGCAATTACGAGAATACGCTTTTCGTCCTTATATGAGCAGATTTTAAGCTGGGTGAGGTCTCATTCGAAAGAGGAAAGTTCGGCGAAACTTCCGAAAACCGGTCTAATCCGATTGGGTTGGAATTTTGAAAATAGCTTCATTTTGCATAAAAATAACGTTTGCGAGAAGGATTTTAGGCGACTCGAAATTTTTTTTTTTACCATTTCAATGTCGTTCCCTACCTTACCGACAGAGCGAAGAACGGATACAACAGTACCGATTTCTTTTAATCACTTTACCACGGTCCCCCCTCTTAAGGGGGTAGACACGGGTAATGCAGCGCGCTGTATACCGACACAATCTGGCCCGAAACATGGGTTTAGTAGAATACGCTTTTCGTCCTTATATGAGCGAATTTTGGGCTGGACGAGGTCTCATTCGAAAGAGAAAGGTTCAGTGCAGCGCGCTCTGGTCATGGTTCGACGAGATTGTGTTGATATCTAATAATATGAGTGTTCAAAGTACAGCAAAAATCGACAAAATACACCCGCATGAACCAACGTATTTTTAGGTCACTAAAAGAGTCTTGTGACTCAAACGATGACCAGAGCGCGCTGCACTGAACTTTCCTCTTTCGAATGAGACCTCACCCAGCTCAAAATCTGCTCATATAAGGACGAAAAGCGTATTCCCGTAATTGCATTCCCAATTACGAGTTCCGCCATATTGGCGATAATACAGAGCAAGTCACGTGACAAATTTAGTTGAGCTAGTAGACACGAGATGGCGCCTACTCGGGAGGACTGCCAACGTGGAGTCATAGCAAAACTGAAGCGTTAGCTGGATACACAAGCCACAGTAAAAGCGTGATGCAGTCAATGTATGAATTTTCGGACGATTGTAGGTTAGGTTATATGCATTTTAGGCATATAACTGCTGGGAACTGTGTACATTTAGTAAATTAACGCTTTTATTGTAACACATACATCACTTGAAACCGCTGTCGAATTTATGTTATAATTATATGGCCACATTATTTAAAATAAAAAAAGAGATTGGAACTTTTTTACTAATACTGGAAATATTGATTTACTGATATCATATTTTCAGAATGTGGAAGTTACACCAATTATATGCAATTATTGCTCTTATTATTATTCTTCCGACTATTGCATATAACATACAACAAGGAAAAGTCTCTAAATCAGTCAAGAGTTGACTCCCTGATTTTTTTTGTAATTCTTTACGGTCCTATGCAGAGATGGGCATTATTTAAATAAAAGAATATACTTCCGAATGGCCCCAGTGGCCAATCGACACGATGTTTGGGGTAGGGTGTGTGTACCCTAAATCTAAAATTTTATTTAGCTCCGGGTATTTATTAGTTTCCTTTGTTTATTCGAAAGCGTTTCATCTTGAGCTTCGAATAATTTTTCATCTTTCATTATATCTTTATCCTAAGGTCGTATTCAGATATATTGGTCGGTCGATTCGTTTTCGCGAACAGCGATCGAGGAGAAATCAGCGACCACTATCTGACGATCGTGGATTTGTCTGTTGGAGTTACGCGGCCACCCAAGGGTATGGTGGGGTAACGGGAATGCTGCGCGGCTCCGTCTGAACGTAGCCGTGTGGCTGTCATGACTAATACGAGATGAAGCTATCGAGAAAGAATCAATGTTCTGACCAATAAAGCTCCTGAATTTTTTCGGAGCTAAGGCACACCTATTCTGATGTGTGTATTTCTACGCTGCAGCTCGGTTTGGCCTATACACAACAGAAGCTTGGCGCTATCCCCTCCACTTCTGGCTCACTCTTGTTCTGCGAAGGCGAGAGTGAGATGGAACGAGAGCGAGTCAGAAAACGTTGCAAACAGAAGCACCGAGGCAGCTAAGCGGTACCTATACGCGACGGGCGCGAGTGCTCAGATGGAATCGTGACTGTTCGATGCATCCACGCCACGGTCAGATAGCCAGGCACGGCACGAGTCTTTTTTGCGCCATAAGCGAGCTTGACAAATTCCGCCATTTATTATAATACATTAATTGAGCTTCTTCATGACCTTACTCTACTCGTAGTTTAAAACCGTTGTAGTATAATTTGTAGTATTTCATTTAAAAATTTATTTTCAACAATGCCAACAATGAAAAGGCCATTTTGCATTTCTTGTCAACCTTACGCCCTAGCAGTTGCCTAATTTTGCAGAGTAAAGTCATAAATAATCTCAAATAAATGTAATATAATAAAGGGCGCAATTTGACAAGTTCGCTTAGGGCGCAAAAAAGACTTATGCCGGGCCTGCGTCAAGTTTTTGCGAAGCGGTTCCCGTGCTCACCGTAAGCACTTGCGACCATCGTGCACGCCCGTCGCGCATACAAAGGACGAAGTGTCAGGCGTCCGAAAGACGGAGCGAGACAAAATATCAACGCGTCGTCTGTCTCGTACTGTCCTCGCTCGCTTTCAGTCAGTGATGCCAGAATGAGGACGGGAGCGCTCGAGAATTTCCCCCACCACGCATGCACACTACGCCGGAGCTGCGTGTCCGTGAGCTCAGCGCTTCGGACAACGTCGGGAAGACGAGAGAGAAAACGAACGTGTGTCTTTCTCTCTCGCTCTTGAAACGCTGCGATCCAAGGTTACGTGCAAGCGACACGCGGCCGTGCGCGATCTTCTTGAGTGCCTCGAGATACACTTTTCACTTTCTGACATATGTATAATACTCTTGTAATGAAAAAAAAATTGGAAAAATTTTGTTAGGGAAATCACGTTTTAAGACCTCCTGATCACGTTGTGAATATTTAGAAAAGAGCTTTTTTTTTTAAATATCTCATGTATTTGTTAACACGATTACGTTTAAACGGCAAAATGGATTTCAATGAAATTTTATATTAAAATATTATGTCTTAAGATCCATTAGATCACGAAAAATGATAATTACCCGTTATGATTCTTCGATTTTTCAGATATACGAACTAAATTCTAAATAAAAAAAAGTTAAATAAAGTTCTTCTGTAACTTGTTTAACAAAGAAAAATGTACATTCATAATTGAGGCATTTGATGGAAAAAGGGCACATACGCTAAAATGCCATTTCAAGAAAATCGATTTCAAAGTTTTCATTATAGTATAACTTAATAAAAAGTAATGCAATTAAATCAAATTTTTTTAAGGATGTAGTTACCGTGTCGTTCAAGCGTTCTGAATACAGAAGTCATGATTTAAAAATGATATGTGTCTTTATTTATAAGTTTTAAACAAGTGGTTTATGTGCCCTTTTTCCATCAAATTCCTCAATTTCTTGTGTTCATTTTAAATTTCCGTACTTTTTATTTGAGCTATTTCTATTTTTCAAACCTTAAAATGAATTTTTTTATTAAAAGACGAATATTTTGATACTGTACATTGGTGAAGTTTGTTAAAATTAGAATACACTCTTGGCCAGTACCATGCACGCTGTAGAAGCCTTCGATAAAAAATATTTTTTCAGAGTATGATCTAAAATCTAAAATCTAAACGTAATCACATCAAACGTAATTATATCAAGTTGCGACAAAGAATCACGCACTATTTACAAATTAATTACGCGCAGCGTGCACGTTACCGCTCGATGGAAACTACGGGAAAGTGGTGGTCTCTTCCATCGGGAGGGAAATGTAAACAATTGGTTATGCAAAGCTAACATCGCGATACATGTTGTACACTAAAATGTACAAAAACATTACAAAAATAGAAAAGAAAGGCAGCACGTAAATATATCAATTGGGGTCGATATATTGACGAGATGTAAGACTGAAATAATGCTACAATTGTTTACATTTCCAAAGGATAGAAAGCAAGCAAAGGAATTTACTATAATACATGCGACAGAATTTCGATATAATTGTTACATATAAAATGAATATAATTAAGAATATACATTTATTTGTACAATTATCTCGAAGTTCTCTCTATGAATCATATGTACAGCAAGCAAGCGAATTTATTGCAAGGATAGAACAAGAATTGCGTGAGGTAAATCGAACAACTATTTACATATTCGCGATGTCCAAAAATCGAATGAAATAAAAAATGGATGAAATTGATAATATTCTGGACATCACTAATTTGCATTACCCGACGTAGAAGGAACATCCGCGAGGCCATCAACGGCATGTAAACGTAACCTACTCTTTTGCTTCTTCGCAAGAATTGGATATAAATGCTCAGATGACATGAGAGATAGATGTATGTCATCTACCTCCATGGTCTGAGCTGTGTCCCCGTACGCCTTTAATGCCGATTTCGTTACGCAAATGGCATTGACGAGGGTCGAACAAAGTCGGTTTCGTTTCTTGTTCTTTATGTCGGGAAGCATGGAAAACGATCTTTCAGCATCGGCGTTTGAATTTGGAAGACTTCTAATGGAATTTAATAATTTCTGCAAACATGGAAATTTAAATGAGCCTTGATCGTTTCGCGTTAACAACACCGTTTTCCAAACATCATCAAATGCTAATGTACAAAGCATCTGCTTGTCTTTATATGCAAAATTCAGGTGCAATGTCGACCATTCTTTTTGCAAACCGTCTTCGTCGAAACCGCCCAATTTCTGAGCAATAAAGAGAACACTTTTAAAGGAAGTGTCTCTGTCATTATCTATTAATGCCAAATGAGGCTCAAAAACACATAACTTGCTCAGAAATTCGTCATCGATTGGCAATCGATTACGAATTTCGTTTGCAGCCGTTATGTAAAACTTAATACAATTTTCTCGAACGGTTTTGACAACATCGGGTTTGCCTTCTGCAACTAACTTAGAAAGAAAAATGTCACAAGCCGGACCTAAATGAATACTATTAAATGCGATTTGGTTATCGCCTATTGAAAAATCTATTAATCTTACTAAATCCATGTGCTTCAAAAGCTGCGGTTTCAAAAAATTACTTAAAATATTATGCAAAAGAGTTTTGGCAGTAGTTTGAAGCAAATGGATTCTTGTTTCTTGTGACTGAAAGAATAAACTAAAGTTATTGAAATACAATAGAACGTATTCCAAAAACAGAAGATATGCTTTCGCTTCTGGATTTTGCATAATGATAAGCAGATCTTCCCCAGACTTAGTCTTCTCACTTACGACCAATTCTTGCAGAAATTGCAACACACTGTCCCAATTTTCTAAAAGTGTAACTACGGATGAATAACGCGATAACCATCGCGTAGTACAGAATTTTAAAATTTTGCGGTCAGTAAATTGATAACATTGTTGGAAATCGCGAAAAATGGCCGAGCGTTTGGGACTGCTATAAATGAATGTAGTGACTTTCCGTAATAATTCCTCGCAGACCTCGGGAATGGTAGCGCATGCTTTATGCATTACCAATGCAGAGGAGTGACATGGACACGGCATCGTGAAAAAATTTTCACCGCGAATTTCTGCAAGTTTGGTCTTGAATGACGAGTGACACCCTGTCATGACAGAAGCGTTATCACACGACAAAGCAAGAATATTTCCGAACGGAATTTGCTTTTTCCACATGGAGTTCTTAAAGGAGGTAAATATTTTATCCGCAGTACATTCTCGCGCGTCAAGATTAATTAATTCTACTAATTCCGTTCGAACATCCAAAGTCTCGGGTGCGACATACCGAACAATAAACGACATCCATTTCTCATTGGTAATGTCGGATGTTTCGTCAATAAATACTGAAAACTTAGAATTCTGTAAAACCAGACTAAGACGCTCTGTTTCCCGAGGACACAGAACGTTCGATATAATATTAGAACACTTTGTTCGACCACACGTCATACGTTCCAAAACATCAGGATCTTTCCCAACGTCTTGGAAAAATTGAAGAATCGCCTCTGCGGATTGATGCGAAATATTTTTCTCGGCAACTAATGCAGCAAAACGAATTTCCGCGATTTTTTTTCGTTCATCAAATGACAAATGCGATTCCTCGCCTTGCGATCCGAAATCGTTCGATTTCCTCACATCTATTCCATTTTTTTTGCAGTTTTTGATGTGGCACTTGGAATCCGCGTGACGTTCGATTTGCGACATTCCGCAAGCAAATGATTTTTTACAAACCGAACAGAAACACGAAAAAGGATCATTGGCGACCTTATTCAACCATGGCTTGAAATCCTCAAGCCATTGAGGCATAAAAGTCTTTCTCAAGACCTTAGTACCATGTACAGGTATTCGCGGAATTTTTTTAGAAGACAAATATTTATGTCTCGCTGATTCCGCATGCCTTTTAACGCTCCACGAGTGGCAAGAAAAAGTTTTCTCGCAAGAAGTACAGTAGAAAAGGCTTTTATCATCAGGTACTTCGCGAATCCATGATCGGAACTTCTCATTCGTTTCCCACAACGACCGATAAACAGGAGTAGCCTTTTCACCTGTTTTCTCAAACGTTTCCATCGTATTTACCACAAAAAAATTGAAATATGCAGGAAAAATATTATCTACAAAGCAACAAGCAAATGCTAGCGTATAGAAAAGGGGAGATATAGGGGGCTACTAATTGCACATATACTTCCAACAAGCAGATCCGAATTCCCGAAAAACATGCAGACAATGCGAAAGAAAGAGTACTCACCTGATCTCCAATTCTACTGAAATGACGGTTAAATGTCGCGAAGCGCACATTTGTTGCGCCGACTGCGCGACCCCCACGAAACGCATCGACACGTAAACATAAACAAAGTATACGCGACCACAGATCGCGGATATACAATGTACGCGACCGTCAAATGTACTTGACGAAAACCAGGCCCGAGCGAACCCTCGAAACGGGAAACAAAAAGAATAGATAGGAAATCGTAAAATAGTAAGAAAAATTCAGAAAGGAGAAAAATCGAAGAAAAGGCTAAAAGAAATAACAGCAAGGTAATGGTGACAGTACCGAACTGCCACAGATGCATTTACCAGTTACCTTTCTCTCCTATTCTTGTACAATAACACCTTTATACCAATTTACACATTTTAGTGTACAACATGTATCGCGATGTTAGCTTTGCATAACCAATTGTTTACATTTCCCTCTCGATGGAAGAGACCACCACTTTCCCGTAGTTTCCATCGAGCGGTAACGTGCACGCTGCGCGTAATTAATTTGTAAATAGTGCGTGATTCTTTGTCGCAACTTGATATAATTACGTTTGATGTGATTACGTTTAGATTTTAGATTTTAGATCATACTCTGAAAAAATATTTTTTATCGAAGGCTTCTACAGCGTGCATAGTACTGGCCAAGAGTGGATTCTAATTTTAACAAAGTTCACCAATGTACAGTATCAAAATATTCGTCTTTTAATAAAAAAATTCATTGTAAGGTTTGAAAAATAGAAATAGCTCAAATAAAAAGTACGGAAATTTAAAACAAACACAAGAAATTGAGGCATTTGATGAAAAAAGGGCACATAAACCACTTGTTTAAAACTTATAAAGAAAGACACATATCATTTTTAAATCATGAGTTCTGTATTCAGAACGCTTGAACGACACGGTAACTACATCCTTAAAAAAATTTGATTTAATTGCATTACTTTTTATTAAGTTATACTATAATGAAAACTTTGAAATCGATTTTCTTGAAATGGCATTTTGGTGTATGTGCCCTTTTTCCATCAAATGCCTCAATTATGAATGTACATTTTTCTTTGTTAAACAAGTTACAGAAGGACTTTATTTAACTTTTTTTTATGTAGAATTTAGTTCGTATATTTGAAAAATCGAAGAATCATAACGGGTAATTATCATTTTTCGTGATCTAATGGATCTGAAGACACGAATATAAAATTTTAATATAAATTTTCATTGAAATCCATTTTGCCGTTTAAACGTAATCGTGTTAACAAATACATGAGATATTTAAAAAAAAAGCTCTTTTCTAAATATTCACAACGTGATCAGGAGGTCTTAAAACGTGATTTCCCTAACAAAATTTTTTCCAAATTTTTTTTCATTACAAGAGTATTATACACATGTCAGAAAGTTAAAAGTGTATCTCGAGCCTCGAGGCACTCAGGAAGATCGCGCACGGCCGCGTGTCGCTTGCACCCCACCTTGGATCACAGCGTTTCAAGAGCGAGAGAGAAAGACACACATTCGTTTTCTCTCTCGTCTTCCCGACGTTGTCCGAAGCGCCGAGCTCACGGACACGCAGCTCCGGCGTAGTGTGCATGCGTGGTGGGGGAAATTCTCGAGCGCTCCCGTCCTCATTCTGGCATCACTGCTTTCAGTGCCTTCGCTCGCTCTCTTTCCATCTCGCTCTCGCCTTCGCCGGACAAGAGTGAGACAGAAGTGGTGGGGATAGCGAAAAGTCCGTACCGTGTACACCAAACAGAGCCCGTAACGATCTTAGATGCTCGAATAACTGACGAGAACCTTTGTGGCCCGAGCCGCACGAGATCGCCGTTGCTCAGCGATGTGTCATCGATTATATAGAAACAGAATTTGTTTTTTTTTTCATCGTATCAATATGAAAGTGACACAAATGGATTCCTGGCATTCTCCCGATTAAATTGACAGAAAATAATTTAAATCAGACTATTTTTAACGAAACGGGCTTCCAATTCTGCAAACAAATTTTCACGTAATTTCCTTAATTATGGTCCGAATAATATCATTTTTGGGGCCAATTTGGTCGAGAAAACACGACGAATCGATTCACGTCACTTTCGCAAAGATCTGATTAGAAATGCAGAACTGAAGATTTGTCACTGCTTAGTGCGTAACATTGTATGGCCCCGCTGGATTCGAGCGTCGAAACCCACGAAACTCAGCGAGTTGCATGATTGCTAGCGTGAAGGACAAGAGAGGACTTTGCATGGCGAAGGAAAGTCAGCCTTCTATAGAACTCAAATCGAGAAAGACTTTGCTGACAAACTTTACATATGTATATTCGCGTCAAATAAATACTTTAATTGTAAAATTTAGACGACAAACTATTGTTGAATTTCGCCAGTTCTTACATATGCATCACTTGGTTGGGAATTCCTGATCCCAGAGTTTCATGCATTTACCTATTGAAATGTTGCTTCAAGTCATCGGGAAATTGCATTACTTCTTCTCGTACATACATATATGTATCTGTTCGCGAGTAGGTGTCACGAGTGACACGGCTTTGGTTTCTCAAATAAATGCACATTTATTAGGGCCCTCGGTCGACGGCGACTTGAGTCATCCAGTACTGAATATGAAATTGTTCATATTTCTCACTACACCTTGATAAGAGTGTTACCACCGATGGATTCGTGAGTTTATGTCCACGAAAATGAGTCGAGACGCGAAGCAATTCGGTCTATTTTTTCTTATGAATACATGATTAGGACACACACACTACGTTCACTAAAAATAGACCGAATTGCTCCATGTTTGGCATCATTTTCATCAGTAATGCAGTGCTCTGGTGAAGAACATCGTAATACGGAGCTAATATTCTAGGCCCTAGAATCTACGATATTGTCAATGTGCAGTTGAAACGCACGCCGCTTCACACTATCGTTTCTTAGCATTTATACGGGGTGATTCTGTAGCTAGAATCGTCAAACGCGATGCTCGCCAACAATCATGTGTCTCGCTGAGTTTCGTGGGCTTCGACGCTCGAAACCAGCGGGACTATACAATGTTGCACGCTAAGCAGTGACGAATCTGATGTTCTGCAATTTCTAATCAGATCTTTGCAACAGTGACGTCAATCGATTCCTTACAATTTTATATATAATGTTTGTTCATAACTGCTTCTTTCTGCATAGGACGTGTAATAAGTGTATTTCATGTTCTGTTTCGGTGCTTTGCAAGTAAAAAAATGTCTAACCTAACAAACTTCATTTTCTGGGGACATCCCCTCATCTATTTTCCCTTTTCACTTATAATTAACTGCTAACGTAGAATATTGTAGCATAAGCACATTTCAAGTAATTAAAATGTACAATGAATTTTCTATGTTTGCAGTACCAGCCGACTTCCGTTTAAATTTTTATAAGTACAACGCAACAGCTGAGATTTTCTTTCCTTATTCAGAATAAAATACGGAAATAGCAAACAGCTCCCTCTCGCGTTTACCGGGCAATCGGCGATCTATCGGTATTACCATTTCTGTGCAGAAAAAACCTGCTGTAATACCGACCTGCCGAATCGGCCAGGTCACGTGACGTGTCTACCCCCTTAACAATATTTCTGTTCACTTATACCGACACAACACATTCCACTTTCCAACTTGTCCCGGGTATTAGTATTGGTTTGGGTTAGAACGGCGCAGGGGGCGCCGGCCGCTTGCGGGCGCGTAAAGCATGATAGCGAACCGATGTGAGTTTGATGATGCTAAAAATGAGACTGTGGTTGCAAAATTTCAAAAGTGGGTATATATATTCAAAAATATGTATATACAGGAGAATAATAAAGAGAATGCAGTGAATAACTGTTGTATCCGAGTCTCCGCTCTGTCGGTAAGGTAGGGAACGACATTGAAATGGTAAAAAAAAATCGAGTCGCCAAAAATCCTTCTCGCAAACGTTATTTTTATGCAAAATGAAGCTATTTTCAAAATTCCAACCCAATCGGATTAGACCGGTTTTCGGAAGTTTCGCCATTACATTTTAAACGTAGTTTGTAAGTTGTACAGTAAAGTCTCCCTATGGGCTCGGTTTTGTGCACACGATGAGGGCTTGTCGCTATCCCCACCACTTCTGTCTCACTCTTGTCCGGCGAAGGCGAGAGCGAGATGGAACGAGAGCGAGCGAAAGGCGCTGAAAGCGAGCGAGGACGGTACGAGACAGACGACGCGTTGATGTTTTGTCTCGCTCCGTCTTTCGGAGGCCTGACACTCCGTCCTTTGCATGCGCGGCGGGCGTGCGCGATGGTCGCAAGCGCTTAAGGTGAGCACGGGAACCGCTTCGCTAAATCTTGACGCAGGCCCGGCTCAAGTCTTTTTTGCGCTCTAGGCGAATTTGTCAAATTGCTCCCTTTATTATAATACATTTATTTGAGTTTATTGATGACCTTACTCTGAATTTTTATTCGTAGTATTAAACCACTTATTTTTCAAAAGTATATATAAATGATTTATTTAATCTAAAACGCGTTATTTATATATTTTCTTTGGCTATGTACATACCGATCGCTGCCCGTAAGCTTGGCTGGTCCCTGTAAGCAAAATTAGGCGGCTGCCTAGGGCGGAAAGTCGACAATAGGTGCAAAATGGTATTTTCATTGCTAGTATCGTTCAAAATAAACTTTAAAAATAAATATTACAAGTTGTGCTATAAGTGGTTTAATACTACGAATAAAAATTCAGAGTAAGGTCATCAATAAACTCAAATAAATGTATTATAATAAATGGCGGAATTTGGCAAGTTCGCCTAGGGCCCAAAAAAGACTCGTGCCGTGCCTGGCTATCTGACCGTCGCCCGCATGCGTCGAACAGTCACGATTCCATCTGAGCGCTCGCACCCGTCGCGCACGCAAAGCGTTCCATCTCGCTCCCCCTTCGACCAGAAAGAAGCGAGAAACGGACACTCGGAATTAGGACTCTGGTCTCCATGAGGGCTCATCGCCGGTCCCGACCAGCGAGCCCATAGGGAGACTTTACTGTATTTAGATCAGCGCTGGTCAAGGTCGCTTACGCGTAAGCTCGGGGTTCTCCCACTCTCGTCCGCGTTGTCAGGGATACCGCGCGACGCTAGCCGCGAAGACGCTAGCAGTATGTAACAATTATCCCGAAATTCTGTCGCATGTATTATAGTAAATTCCTTTGCTTGCTTTCTATCCTTTGAAAATGTAAACAATTGTAGCATTATTTCAGTCTTACATCTCGTCAATATATCGAACCCAATTGATATATTTACGTGCTGCCTTTCTTTTCTATTTTTGTAATGTTTTTGTACATTTTAGTGTACAACATGTATCGCGATGTTAGCTTTGCATAACCAATTGTTTACATTTCCCTCCCGATGGAAGAGACCACCACTTTCCCGTAGTTTCCATCGAGCGGTAACGTGCACGCTGCGCGTAATTAATTTGTAAATAGTGCGTGATTCTTTGTCGCAACTTGATATAATTACGTTTGATGTGCTTACGTTTAGATTTTAGATTTTAGATCATACTCTGAAAAAATATTTTTTATCGAAGGCTTCTACAGCGTGCATGGTACTGGCCAAGGGTGGATTCTAATTTTAACAAAGTTCACCAATGTACAGTATCAAAATATTCGTTTTTTAATAAAAAAATTCATTTTAAGGTTTGAAAAATAGAAATAGCTCAAATAAAAAGTACGGAAATTTAAAACGAACACAAGAAATTGAGGCAATTGATGGAAAAAGGGCACATAAACCACTTGTTTAAAACTTATAAATAAAGACACATATCATTTTTAAATCATGACTTCTGTATTCAGAACGCTTGAACGACACGGTATGTACATCCTTAAAAAAATTTGATTTAATTGCATTACTTTTTATTAAGTTATACTATAATGAAAACTTTGAAATCGATTTTCTTGAAATGGCATTTTGGCGTATGTGCCCTTTTTCCATCAAATGCCTCAATTATGAATGTACATTTTTCTTTGTTAAACAAGTTACAGAAGAACTTTATTTAACTTTTTTTTATGTAGAATTTAGTTCGTATATCTGAAAAATCGAAGAACCATAACGGGTAATTATCATTTTTCGTGATCTAATCGGATCTTAAGACAAGAATATAAAATTTTAATATAAAGTTTCATTAAAATCCATTTTGCCGTTTAAACGTAATCGTGTTAACAAATACATGAAATATTTTTTAAAAAAAGCTCTTTTCTAAATAGTCAAAACGTGATCAGGTCTTAAAACGTGATTTCCCTAACAAAATTTTTTCCAAATTTTTTTTCATTACAAGAGTATTATACGTATGTCAGAAAGTGAAAAGTGTATCTCGAGCCTCGAGGCACTCAGGAAGATCGCGCACGGCCGCGTGTCGCTTGCACCCCACCTTGGATCACAGCGTTTCAAGAGCGAGAAAGAAAGACACACATTCGTTTTCTCTCTCGTCTTCCCGACGTTGTCCGAAGCGCCGAGCTCACGGACACGCAGCTCCGGCGTAGTGTGCATGCGAGGTGGGGGAAATTCTCGAGCGCTCCCGTCCTCATTCTGGCATCACTGCTGGGTGCTGCGCCAAGCTTGGGTGCGGCGCAGGGGTGGAAACTGAATAGGGAACTTCCGGGATAGCGTTTAGACCGGAAGGAGAGGCTTTCACAATGTAGATGGCGTTAGTGTCGCGGTATAGTTGCGTTTGTGTCTGTACATACACGATCGGTTGAGACTTACACTGTCTTATAAGTGAAAAGGAGTAAAACGTGAGTGAAACGCTAGTTTTTACTTGTGTTTACTGTTTAACTTAAAATGAATGTGCAAAAGTGTGGAGCAACTGCAAAGAGGGTGACAGGTAAGAAAGTTTTATGTACGGTTTGAGTTACATTTAAGACACTTGTTTATTTGAATATTCGTGATGTTTTTGTATTTTTAGGTTATAAACTCTATTATCAAAACTTTTAATAAATTTAATTCACCCCTTAAGTTCACAGGAGCAGACAGACAAAAAACAGCATGAAAGATGCAGAGGAGGATCTACGTTGCAAATGACTTGCATATGCAAGGGTGCCGAGTATGGTTCAGACAACGTGCACCAAGCTGGTACGGGCGTCGCAGGTATGCATGACATAATATTGGTAATAATTATGATAATTACGATAATAATAAGTAAAATATCCTTTATGTTGTATATAGAACTCGTCGGTTCCTGCTTGGGGCGAAATCCGGCTACGATGTCGACAGTATACTGCCCATAGGACATTCCCCTGACGTCTGCGTGCCACTCAAGCACCTACGATGCACGCGTATTTAGGTAAAATTCAAAGTCAATTTTCTCGAAAACGAAGCCTCTACAGCAAATTCGTCACTCTGAATTTTCGACTTATATTTGCCTGTAGAATCATCCCCCGAAGTATTGACCATAGGTAGAGGAACACCATGTATATGGAGGTCACGTACGAAGGAATACATATATGTACATAAATTAACAATGTAATATAAGTAATTAATATAATTACTTAGCACTATAGCGTTTAAGCAAACTGTTAAACTTAATGTATGGAACATTTTTCAAAGAAAAATCTGAGCCACTCACTAATCCTTACCTCTACTTGTATTTTTTACAATTAAGTATCTTATACAAAATGTAGGGTAAGAGATACATTTGTTGGCATTATCAGTTATTGTTGGCAAAATAATGTCCAATTATGCCAATAATAACTGAAAAAATGGGGAAGGTTTAGATAAGAAACTTCAGGTGAATGTGAAATATTTAATTAAATTCAGTTACTGCAAATTTAATTAAATATTTTTCTCTAACACCTGAATTTCATATCCAAATCTTCTTAACGTGTCAACAAATGTATTTCTTATTCTACATATTACAGTATGCAGATTCTGAGTATATTTAATTTTCCCGGCACGTGCCGCCATATTGAATTTTAGTTCAAACAAAATCTCTCACAATGTAGATGGCGTGCAAATACTAAACCAAAAGTTTTGCTTGAGTTTGTGCCCCCTGGGCGCTAGGGTGAACTAATTGATTCTCAAACACTTTGTTATTATCGTCCTCCTAACAACACAATGGAGGAACCGGCGAAGAAGAAACAACGTATCGAAAACAATGAAGTCGAAAGGGATACGTTGTCAGATATCGAGCAGCTGCAGAACAGCCTGTTGGCGCAATGCCTGTGCAACATACCCGAGAGTAGTCTGCGCAAGCCGTTTACTAGCGCGGCTGTGGAAGCTGCCGACGGCACCTTTCGATCTGCGCAATTGTCGGAGTGGGAGCCCGATCAAACATTAGAATTTTTAAGCGCTTTACAGCTTCTGTTCGATTTGGCTATCAAGCAAAACACCAGAGGCGTAATGTGCAGAAGAGTGGCGGATGTTTGTGATGCGCTGGCGCGAAACGAGCATGGCATTATAGATCAGATGATTGACCTGTCGTGTACAACAAACAAATTCGTGTCATACGCCGCTAGCAGAGTTCTCGCCTCATTTTTTATTGTAACAAAGGAAAGTATCGAGGCGGCATGGCTGGAAAGACTCACGCAATCGTTGGTCAATACTCATTCCCCGAGTCAAATGCTGTTCACTTTGGACGTTGTAAAAAGAGTCGTAGAACATAAGGACTGTAGTGCTCATCCTCTCGAGGATACAGAGAGCTTAGTACCACCATCGAATTGTAATACGTTGACAATATCGGACGCAGAAACATTTGATAGTACACCTGTGAAAGCGATGTGCGTTAAAGCATTAGAGTCTAAATGGACTATACTAGTATCAAAGTTCGATACCATCCTTGGTTCGTATACGCCTCAACACGAATCTGTCGTCATCACGTTCCTTGATCTGTGGGAGTCGATTATTTCGGTGAAAGCCAACTTGTCTGTCATCGACACCAAACTTTTCTATTCCCAATTGGACAACCTCGTCCTTCTTTTGAACGCCAATGTTCCCGGTGTGATTTGGAGACACCTTCTCAGTCTATTTAACGAAGTATTATGTTACGGAAGCACTCTGGCGTTGCAAGATGTACTTCCAGACAAGCCCTGCTCTCTTGCCCACTTAATCGTACGCGCTGTAAAAGACTGGAGGTTGCTAGACGCTCTACCGTATAGGCACGGTTCAGGAAGATTTGGAGGAGGCTCGGGGGACGGTGATCGTCCCCTTCTACAAAAGATCGTGCTTCTAGTTTTGAAAAGTGTCGCTGTGACTGTTAAAGAGACGCGCAGCGACTCCAGTGACTCCTCCTTGGGCTCCGAGGCCGAAGACCTTGATGCTGATATGGCGGTTATAGAGAGAAGTATAAGGGAGGTTTTGAGACAGTTGGATCAATGCGTAAAAACACCAATGCCGTTCCATCCTGAAATGCCTCTGTCGCAGTGGGTGGTGCAAATGTTTCAAGACCAAGATGACTTCCTGATCGAAGGCATGGTGTGTTGCTTGGACGTGGCGGTCGGCCTATTTTATAGGGGACCTCCGCAAAATGATCTTGGCCATATGCTCAGTCCGACCTTAACTTTCGTACAATTTATACACGCCGTATCGCACGATCCAGATGTGCTGCTAGATTTACTTGTCAGTAATGAAACCTGCTTCTTATTATACTTGTTGAGATTCTTGAAGTACGTGAAACGAAATTGGACAGAGTTCGTCTCTTGTTGTGGCAGGGAGCTAGACGATACCATGACAATATTGATAAGACTTCGCTTAGCAATTGATAGATTAGTGTCTAAAGCTCTGTTCCCTTATAATATAAATCCAGTTCTACGTTTGTTAGAAAAATGCGAGTCCTTCTATGAAGGCAATATAGAGAATTAATCGATTGTATGATAAGCGTGAGGTTCAAAATTCAAAGTGGCTGGATTGATGTGTACAAACTGTAAGAATGAATGGAAAGTTTGTTGACTGGCTTGTTTTATCAGCCAGAAAATATTACGAAACTGTACAGTCTCATTAACTTCATTTTGAAAAAAACGACTGAATTAAGATACTGACTCGTGTAGTATTGACTACTTAGATTAATGGTAGAAGAATGCGAGGAGATGGTTTTTTATTTATTATATGTAGCAAAATTCTATTCATTCAGAGATCCTATCAAATTTCTACCGAAAAGTAATATCTCGCGTTTCATGGTCGAAGTATAAATGGGTTGAAGTAGTACAAACGTTAGCTAAAATTATATGCTTCACGATGAAATTGCACTTTTATGGTGCTATGAAACTATATTTGCCAAAGCACCATTAGGAGTAAATTAAAATTGTATACTATTAGAATAATATTTATGTGTATACATAAAACTAAATGTACAATTTGCCAGTCGAATGGAATTCTGTAAGTTGAATTCTAACGCGCACAATTATATATATATATATATTAAATAGTTATTTCTGTACATTATCTCGTTAAATTTACAGACGAAAGATATTCGATCTTAAAAGCAAGCCTTTTATCTTTTAGAAGTGCACGGTATTAAAGCATTCATACACATCTGTGTAATTAAATTTATAAATTGTCCTTTCAATTCCATGGCAGAGGCATTAGTAAAATATTTAACTTTACGATTTGTTAATTGAAAGTATGTGAACAAATTCGACTGAGTTTGTTACTTAATTGACATTGTAAGAAGATCTTTAAGTCTTTTTTATCTTGTCGGTATACTTATATGCGTATACAGATGTACAATTGAATAATGTCTGTCGAGGCAGAACATTATTATATTATATTGCCGTGATTTATTAACATTGTATAAATAACAATATTGTATAATACCGGAAGCATATACATAAATGCACTGTTACTGGCAAATATTCGAAGTCGACGCTGAAATTTATGCCAGTATTAATAAATTATTTCATCCACATGGCAATCATTGCTCCTGACAAGGGAACATCCCGAACCCGGAAATTCGAAAAATTCTGAAACATTGTAAATATGTAGGGGATTTCCTCCTGATTAAAACGCAATTTTTCTTTGCTGCCCAAATTCAATCAAACAGGTTGTAATTGACCGCTGAAAATCCGGTTATTTTCCGATTTTGTGTTATAATTCGTGAACTGTAAAATATATTTTTTCACCAAATGATAGATCTAATTAAAAGAAGTAACTTTTGTCTTGAAACTTTTTTTCTATCTCTTACAGTTCGCGAGTTATAACACAAAATCGGAAAATAGCCGCATTGTCAGCAGTCAATTGCACACTCTTAGAGTGAATTTAGGCAGCAAACAAAAATTGCGTTGTAAGTAATAAGGAAGAAATCCCCTACGTATTGACGAAGTTTTAGAATTTTTTGAATTTTCGGGTTCGGGATCTTCCCTTGTAAGTTAAAGTTAAGAGCAATATTTGCCATGGATATTTTGGTATACCCGACGAATTAAAATATTTGTATATAACAATTGTAATGTTAATTATCCGTTACTTTAAGATTAACTCTGTAAGTATCATACATGTAATACACTAAAAATATACATATTTTTACTTTTATAATCATCGTGTAATTTTATTTCACATTTCCCATCGCGGATTCTCGCAATAACTTTCTAAATTTCCCACGAGATACCTACAACAAATGTACATACGAAAATATATAATTTATTATACCCGGTCGGTATTTCTTTCTTTCTGTTTCTTTTAATAAATTGTAATGGCAAAATAATTTTAAACTCAAAATGAATTGGTCGGCACTGTAGGCTTCATGTAACGCGACATCTATTGCCATTTGCCATACATTACTATTTCCGTAGATTGCGGAGATGAAAAAATCATATGGTAATATTGTGACAGTGTGTGCGTATGTGGTAACCGGAGGTATCATATGTAGCTTGCCCCTGTTTCCTGTGTAAGTACATTATATTTTTACTCCACCATTCGTTTCATCAATTAATAACAATTACATTTGTCTGTTAATCGCAGGTTTCGTCAAAATGGAGCTCCAATTGTTGGAAAATATAAAGAAATTTGGGTAAGTGATCGGAGGTTATAACTATCAGCATGTATGTGTTTTAAAGGAACTTGTTTTCTATGTACACGAGTTCATTTAGATTTAATAAAATGTAATTCCGATACTTGATGCCAATTTCAGTACTCCTAATATCCGGCGAAATTTATTATTATGCAGGTATAATGGGGAGCTAACGGAAGCTACTAAATTCATGGAGTCCTTGAAACAGGGCCCGAAATCACCAGAATTTACAAAGCTTGTAGCCTGGATCGCGGATGAAATAGCAATACTGAACGACATGGACGAAACTATCCATTCGATAGCGTCGCCAGACGACTCTAGCTCTTTCCTATTAGAATTAAGTTGTTTTCTCAAAGAATTAGGGTGCGTGAACGAACGATTAATGACTGGCAATGTGAACGAGCGATTGGGGACTGAACAGGATAGGTTTGCCTTATTAGATTTTTTAGCAGCCGAATTAGTAGCTTGCAGATTAATAGAAGCTAGAAACCAACAGGCTTCAACTTCCATGGATATTGAAGTTGTAAGTTATGAAAGTAACACTGGAATGATTATTCTACGCTACAATGTTTTCCTAAAATTGTATGCGGTCCTTGCAGGAAGAAAGTGATACAGCGAAAGATCTGAAAGATATGTTAATAGCGTTAAATTTTGAGAAACCGCCGGGCGATATCACTGCCGAGAAACTCTTCTCAAGACTGGAAACCAAATTGTCTGAAGTGTTAAAAACAGCTCCACGAGAGCTCGTAGGTGAACCTGTAGTTACTAATGAATTCACGGAAAGAGAATGGAAAGATCTTGAACTCGTACAGCAAGAGTTGCACGATGAATACAGAATGCGTCGTGATATGTTACTCAAGCGACTCGATGTAACGGTACAATCCTTTTTGGTAAGTACGAGTGTATTACTTTCGACTAGAAATGATAGAACCACATGAATTGAAAAACGCATTATTTCTGCTTTCGTACACAGTGGTCGGACAGAGTGAAATCTCGAGAAGCTGAATTAACTAAACAGTACGAGGAGACTAGGAAATTTTTAAGCGCAGAACCCGACATTGCATTTGCCGATATATTAGCGGCAAGGGATGATATCGCGATAATGGAGAAGACGAGCAACGCGAGTGTAAGGAAAAATACTAAAAGTGAAATCAACTCGATTATTATAGGCGAGGTACCGGACAGAGGTGGAAGGCCGTATGAACAAGAGCCGCCGCCACCAGAAATGCCACCATGGCAGAAGGACAGAGTACCAGGACCTTCGGCTGCTGGGTCAGTAGAGATTAACAGAAATAGTTCTATTTAGACGCAGAATTTTAGAATAGATAAATATAATCTTTCGATGTTATTAATTCAGCGGAGGTCGTGGAGGTGGCAGAGGAGGTGGCGGTTACAGAGGAGGGGGAGGAGGTGGTGGCGGTGGTGGTTACAGAGGAGGTCGTGGAGGTGGTACCCCTAATACCTCTTCCAGTGATAGTAGAGGAAGCTTTGGCGGTGGGAATTCTAACAGGGGTGGAGGATATGGAGGTGGCTTCGGAGATAATAAAGTTCAGGGTTCCAACAGTTCCTCCAATAGTGGTGGATATGGTGGACAGGGAGGAGGGTACGGAGGGAAACAAGGAGGGGGATATAGTGGAGGGCAAGGAGGTGGACAGGGTGGCGGATATGGAGGAGGACAAGGTGGCGGGTACGGAGGAGGGCAAGGTGGCGGCTACGGAGGAGGACAAGGTGGCGGATACGGAGGAGGGAAAGGTGGCGGATATGGAGGAGGTAAGGGTGGGGGATATGGTGGAGGACAAGGAGGCGGGTATGGAGGACAAGGAGGCGGATATGGAGGACAAGGAGGTGGATACGGAGGGCAGGGAGCTGAATATAGCGCGAGCCAAAGTGGAGGATATAGCGGAGGACAGGGTGGTGGATATGGAGGAGGACAAGGAGGTGGATATGGAGGAGGACAAGGGGGCGGATATAGCGGAGGTCAAGGAACTGGATATAGCGGAGGACAGGGAGGAGGATATGGAGGCGGAAATAGCAGTTACAATACAGAAAACAGAGATGGAGGTAAGCAAGGGATAATGGGTATTGGGAAACTTAGAATTTCGATACGCCAACTAGTGACAGAAAAGTGAACTACTGTGAGTAGGCCGAAATCCGTCGAAGTACATACATATGATTATCAGTGTACATCAGGGTGGCTCTTATTTACAACTTTTGAATTTTCTTCGGGACACCCTCCAGAATAGTTCCAAATAATTAAAAAAAATCCGTGTAAAGATTGAGCTCGATCGGATAACGGGAAAGGGGGCCCTTGAACATTTCAAATAATTATTCAAACAGCTCGCAAAGTCGCAGTTGTATAATATCCTCCGAGTTATTGATTAAATAAAAAAATATATCAAACAAAAGTTGTAGATCCGGACAAGGAGCATCTTTTATGTTGTATTACTTTTTCTCGTGCGACAAACGGTTTTAGAAAAAAGTCCGAAAAACTAAAAAAAAAATTATTTTTTCCTCAAATTTTGAAAGTTTCTGGAACACTTTTTATTTACGAAGACGAACAAAAAAATGAAATTTTCATTTTCGAGGACTATTTTTTAAACATTTAAGAGGGAGGCATATACCGAAATATGCGAAAAAGATTACAATTTTTTTTACTTATTTCCAGTGTTTGATATGTCTTGAATGTTTCCTGAAAGTTTGGGACCGAAATTCGCAAAAATATCGAAGATGTAGACTATATTTTCGAAATTTTTGCGAATTTCGGTCCTAAATTTGAGTCTATATCCTTGATATTTTTGCGAATTGCGGTCCCAAACTTTCAGGTAACATTCAAGACATCAAACACTGAAAATAAGTAAAAAAATTTTTTTTTATCTTTTTCGCATATTTCGGTATATGCTTCCCTCACGAAGATCATCTCTTAAATTTGCAGTTTGTAGACAAAATGCAATAATTTGGACAACATCATTGTTATATTCTTCATTCACTTTTCCACAATTCAACAGGTGACCACTATTAATTATATTTTCACCACCAATACAATTTTTGCTCTGAGGTATAGCACACGCGAATTTACAAATTTCCTGAATAGAAATTCGCTTTTTGTTTAATTAAGAGAACTTTAAATTGTTAAAAGCTATTACTGCTGAGTACTTATTCGGAATGTTTGCTGGGATCCGGGCCTACTTTCAATAGTTTGCCAACTGACCACCACAGCGCTGAAATTTAAGCCACGCTAGTGATCCTCCAGGGAGTGATCGGTATAACCGCAGCCATTTTTCAAGATTTGGAGCAAAACCGGAAATAAACATAACCTAACCGTTCTCTCTATCTCTTTCTATCAGTATTTCTGTCTCTTTCTATCAGTATTTCTGTCTCTTTCTATCAGTATTTCTGTCTCTTTCTATCAGTATTTCTGTCTCTTTCTTTTTTACAGTTTCTTTCTCTGTCTACTTCCGCTTTTGCTCCAAATCGCAGCATCCAATCAGCGACGATATACGTTGTTCCGATCACTCTCTAAAGGATCACTAAGCCACGCCTCCTCTAAGTTTCCCAATAGAGGATTTCATCGGTGAAAAAATGCTGTAGGCAATGCTACTTAAATTATTGATTATCACTAATCTGAATACTCAGGATATCAACGGTACTCTGCACCGCAATCTGAGGCTAAAGGTGGACAACAGTATCAAAGAGGTGGTGGCAGTGGCAGTGGCAGAGGAAGAGAAGGAGGCAGAGTTCAAGGAGGATGGAATCAAGGAAACACCTCCGACAATTATCAACGTGGTGGATATAATCGCGGTGGAGGCAGGGGAGGGCGACAATACTGAAATAGCATATGTACAATATTATTATTTCGTCATAATGATGATCCTAAAAAAGATTGCATCACCAAGCATAGTATCGATGAACTTCTGCATAACAAACTAACGCTTAATTATTCAAGTAGTTGGTGTTATCCTCTCAAGTGCTGTATAGCATATAAGACAAATAAGAACATCACCTCTAGATATAAAAAAAAAATTATAAAGATTACTCTCGAAACATACAAATTATTTGTAGTATTTGTGGCAATGATTATTTATATACCACTTTGTAATGTTTTACACTGTCCGAAGTGTTGTTTCCGGCTACGTAATTGTATTTGACTCTTGTAAATACGAATTTCTTTTGTACAACGGAGCACTGAATTTCCTAAAATCAACAGTGTATAATTAAGGTAATATGCGTAGGCGGTTAGAAATCGATGCACTGAATTATTTAATTGTATAAAATACGTTACTTAATATAAATTGCGTTTATACATTGCCAGCGGTTGCGCGTGTTCATTTATATTGCGTACGAGAATATATTGGATGCATATACAAACACGAGCTTGGTAATTAACGAACTGAATTGAACTTTGAAAGTTCGCAATACAGTGTAAGAAATATTGGCAGGAAACTTGGCGTTTTTCATTTACCGTCAGCCGCAACTGAAACAGCACCACCCTCCCTAAACTCCCCCTGGTCCATGGCCGCTCAGTGTCCCTTTAACAGCCGTCTGCAGACTACACGAATACGATACCTACATATACGAGAAAACAAAATGCCGACGAGTGCTTTCCGGACGAATCGTTGCGTTTACCTTGTTTTATTCGCATTCGAATGCCAGAAGTTTCGCGGCATGAGAATATTAAACTTAACATTAATGTGATTTGATATATCGCTTATACATTTCGCGCAACCACGTCAGAGTTTACAAAACGGTGCAGCCTATGTGTCACCTCGGTTCTAAACGTCGGTGTTTTGTCAGTTAAAGTGTTAATTTTTTTACAACTGCCGTTATCGATCAGTAGAAAAAGAGGGATAGGTGTCATCGAGCAATGACACATCCGCAAGATATTTGATCGACTGGCATATCTCAGGTGTGTATATACAGAACGATGCGCGCATTTAATTTCTTGCTAACGTTGTGTTTCGTGGAGCAGATCGTGCGTGTTCAAATTTATTTATATTCAGACGCGTGTTGTTTGTAAAGGTATCAGCCAATAAATAGTCATAGGAATAAATCTCGTAAATATTGAATCGTCCGTGCAGTAGATTACTTAAATATGAGATTGTTTAAGTGTACTGCTCGTTGGGGAGCAATATTTAATCAAATTTCAAACGCAAGGTACTTAAAGGAAGTTACGTACGTGAAGCGCAATCATTGATAAAAGAGAAGGATGTCTGGCGGAGAAAGGAAGAAGCGTGCCTGCGACAAAGGGCAAGGCTGGGAGGAAGCGGGAGCTGAATTCTATCAGGAAAGTTATCCCGCAGCCATCGAGGCAGATTTGCAGCAAGCGTTGCAAAGGGATCCTTCTCATATAGCCACTTTACTTCCGAGTAAAAAGTCGCGCGTCGGTAAGCCTTCGCTGCGAATGACAGCTACAAGTAGACGTGGTTATTATATAGTTACTATATCTTGATAACAGCTACAGCCAAACGAATACGCAATGACACAAAGACAACGCTGAGGAGACGCACTAGTACCAGGTCTCGGGGGACGACTACGTCGAGGCGCATGTCGGCGAACATCCATGACGCGGCGGTGTCTATGCTACCAGACTTATCTGAAAATTTGTCCAACGAAGAACGCACATGGGAGGAGATAATGCAAATCAAGGCGATGCCCATATGCATGGCGCAGAAGATACAACTGAAAAATCAGCTACAAGTATGTTGTACGATCGTAATCGTATTTTGTTGATACGTATTATTAATAAACTACTGTGTGCCTGTTTCAGAGTGCTACAAAATTAAGGCTGCAAGGCTTCGAGCAATTCAAATGGCAGCGGAGGAAAGCTTGGCAGCAATTTCGTATCAGAATGAAGGAAACTTATTCAAAAATGGAGCTGTGGAACGATAGCCTTAAAACAATCGGAGGGAATTTCGGAATGGGGATAGTAGCTTACTTTTTATTCATCAAATGGTTGATGTATCTGAATATTCTTATATTCGCGATTATATTCTTATTCATCGTATTGCCTGCAATATTATTGAACGTGCCGGAAGAAGAGCTGTGCATAAATTCAAACAGCACTCATAGCATATCTTGCTGCTCCGAGTTATACTTGAACGTAACTCAAGGGAGCAGTAGTATAACTGATATTGTACAGGACCTTGGTATTTTAGAATACACTTTATTGTTCTACGGCGCATACACTCATATGACTTACGACAATTCTGGCATATTTTATAATATACCGTTATCTTACATTTGCGCCACTTTCGGCGTCTTCATCTTTAGTTTAATGGCAATTGTCAAGTCGGCTGCCAGAGGCTTCAAGCAAAGAGTTGTCGAGAATGAGGGCCAATTTTACCAGTATTGTAACTTAGTTTTCGGCGGTTGGGATTATTGTATACACAATGAAAAGGCCGCGTCTGTGAAGCATAAAGCATTATATAACGAGATGAAAGCATTTTTGGAGGCTGAAAGATTGGAGGAGGAAAGACAGAATCGAACGAGGGAGGAGAAGACAAAATTTTTTTGTATGCGCTTGTTTATCAATTTAATTGTTTTGGCAGTGCTATGCGGTTGCGGCGCATTCATTTACTACATATTTAGATTCGCGTTCGATCAAGTGACACCGCAAACAGCTCGAGCTCATAATGCAGGATACTTCTCGTTACAAGGGATCGTTCAGTTGTTTTACGAATTTCTCCCATACATATGCATTGTCGGTTTGAATGTGGCAGTGCCATTCCTGTTCAGATATCTGGTAACCCTGGAAAATTATAGTCCACCGTTTGTTGTGCGCATCACTCTGTTCAGGACTGTGTTTCTACGCCTCTCTTCTCTCATCGTTCTACTCGCGTCATTTTATAGACTAATTGCGAGCGAGATCATGGATAATGAATGTACCGATAATGCTAGTAGGCGGCCACTGTGCTGGGAAACGTTTGTAGGGCAGCAATTTTTTAAACTTTACATCACCGATATCTTCCTTCAGTTCTTCATGACATTCTTCGTGAATTTCCCGAGGTCATTTATAGCAAGGCATACGGAAAACAAGGTGCTGCGTTTCTTCGGGGAGCAGGAGTTTGATTTACCAAAGAATGTGTTAGATGTTGTCTACTTGCAAGCCGTTTGTTGGCTCGGCTGCTTTTTCGCGCCTCTACTGCCTCTGGTTACAATAATCGGTACATTCTTCTTATTTTACATTAAGAAATTTGCTTGCTTAGTGAACAGTACCCCGTCGAGTAAAATTTACAGAGCGAGCAAATCGAATTCATTCTTCATGTTCATTTTACTGATTTCTTTCATTTTATCCACGATCCCAGTCGGTTATTCTATAGCAGAAATAATGCCATCCAAGTCCTGCGGTCCGTTCAGAGGTTTGAGAACAGTATGGGCGTTGTTATTTCTAACGTTCTCGCAGTTTCCCAACTGGCTTCAATCGATTTTATATTTCGTCGGCACCGCTGGATTCGGGGTGCCAGCATTTATCATCCTTATTCTACTTTTATATTATTATTACGCCGTGTCAGTAGCGAACAAGCACATGGTTACAGTTCTGAAGAATCAGTTAGTGCTGGAGGGTCACGACAAGCAATTCTTACTAAACCGATTGAGCGCTTTTATTAAGCAGCAACAAGATCAGAACAAATACCACCAAGATCAGACAAATGAATTAGGCACATTTTCATAAGCAAAATTACAAAGTTTGAAGTAACTCTTATGCAGCTGCTTTGGAGAAGCACAAATTAGCCAATGTATGATACGATTTATCCATAAGATATATACAAATCATTTTAATTAATCTAATTTATCTTCGCCTTTGTGCAACGACAAGACTGTCCAACTTGTTTTTTTTTTTTATTTTTTTTTTATACATATTCAAAGAGTGGTATTGCAAATACCTCGGTTGATATAATTATATAGCGTTTAATTAAAACGATAATTCCGGTACAGGGTTTTACAAAAATTGCCAATATGGACAATATTTGCATCGTAACGTTTGCATTTAAAAGTACCATTCCACTGCCCAGTGGCGGATTTAACAGGGCGGCTGATGAGCAGTTGCCGCCTAGGCCCCTGCACAGAAGGCCCCCGCAGGGCCCCATGACCAAAAAAATTATAATTACGTATAGGTATCCAAACACTAAATTTTTTTCGTACTACTACACTTGGCCCGTTTTTAGTAAATTATCTCTTCATTTTCCAGAAAAAATGGGCCCCTGGCCAGAAGCCTCACTGGGGCCCTATCTTAAAAAAAAATTATGATTTTAACCAAAGACTATATTTTTTCTATACTACTACACTTAATCCGTTTCTACTAAACTACCTCTTCATTTTTCCGAAAAAATGGGCCCCTGCTCAGAAGGCCACCCTAGGACCCCATCTTGAAAAAAAATTATGATTTTAACGAAACACTATATTTTTTTTCTGTACTACTACACTTAACCCGTTTTTAGGAAACTCTCTTCATTTTCCCGAAAAATTGGGCCCCTGGCCAGAAGGCCACCCTAGGACCCCATCTTGAAAAAAAGATTATGATTTTAACCAAACACTATATTGTTTTCTGTACTACTACACTTAACCCGTTTTTAGGAGACTCTCTCTTCATTTTCCCGAAAAATTGGGCCCCTGGCCAGAAGGCCACCCTAGGACCCCATCTTGAAAAAAAAGATTATGATTTTAACCAAACACTATATTGTTTTCTGTACTACTACACTTAACCCGTTTTTAGGAAACTCTCTCTTCATTTTCCCGAAAAATTGGGCCCCTGGCCAGAAGGCCCCTAGGGCCCCATCTTCAAAAAAAAGATTATGATTTTAACCAAACACTATATTGTTTTCTGTACTACTACACTTAGCCCATTTTTAGTTAACTACCTCTTCATTTTCCTGCAAAAATGGGCCCCTCAGAACGTTTGCCACCTGGGCCTTGTTTCTTAAATCCGCCACTGCCACTGCCAAAGAATTTTGATAAAATTTTTGCAATTAGTTCGAGTTTAATTTCAAAAGGATATAAATCTTTTATTACTTTGCTGGTACGCATAATCCCAAATATGTTAAATAAAGAAACACCTAAAAATCAGGGTACAAAACGAAAACCGTGCAATAGTAGGAAAAGTTGCAGATTATTTACTATGTATGCGTAGCTCTAGTAACTATAAAGGATCAAAGATGCATTGAAACGGAGTAGTAGTAGTAGGGATGTAAGGAAATTCTTTTTAAAATGATCTTTGTAAGACGGTAGACAGAATAGTATGATCGGCTTTGTTTCGGTAGCGGTACAGAATATTACAAACTCACCTTTTAATTTTATAAACGAATATTAGGGTGCTTTCGCTAAAATGACGTAAAGTGATATATGGTGGACCTATTTTTAGATTAGCCGAGTATTAAAATTCTAATGCAGTTGTAAATAGGTTTTGTAGGTTGATTACAGGATCTTTAGAGATAAGAACATATTTTATGGTGGGGTGTTAAATGTGTACGTATAAGTGCCCGTTAACCGAATGGATTATTAATTCGTACGGAATATTTCTATTTTTAAAATAGGCTGTTTCTTTATAATAATGATTTATTTTAAATTTTATAACTCTGAAAGTGATTGTATAACATTTATTATATATAGAAAGTATGCTTAACATCTCCCGAAAGAGATATTAACCTTTAGAGAGCCGGGATTTTTTCATTGAAGTTGTAAACTGTATTTAATTAAAATTTATGCATATATACCACCAAAATGGCCGGCAAAGTATCAAAATTCTTAGGTGGCCACTATTGTGGCCAGCCCGGCCCTCTAAAGGTTCAGAGGTCATTCTGGTAATCACGCCGCAAGATTCGGCAACATTCAGGGTTTTTTTCCTCAGTGAATACAATGAATAACAATGTTAAACTTTTTTTTCTATTGGTTAGGCTACTTATAAAGTACACGGAACAATTTTTTAAATACACCTTTAATTCTGTTTTTCAATGTTATCTGGAGTTAAAAATCTCGCTTTTGATGAAAAGACGGCGGGAGTGATTTCAGCTCACAGATTCATCTGAAACAAAAAAACCAAACTGATTCTTAATCATTGCGAGCACCGCTATTGCAGGTGCCAGAATTAGTCACGCGAGTCAAAATTTAACAAAATTGCGCGCATTCAAACTTCGAGTAAAAATGGAAAATTTTGATACTCGAAGTTTGAATGCGCGCAATTTTGTTAAATTTTTACTTACGTGGATAATTCTGGCACCTGCGATAACAGTACTCATAATGATTTTTAAAAGCGAGATTTTTAACTCCCGATAACATTGAAAAACAGAATTAAAAGTGTATTTAAAAAATTGTTCCGTACACATTACAAGTAGCCTAACAAATGGAAAAAAAGTTTAACATTGTTATTCATCGTATTCACTGAGAAAAAAAAAACCCGAATGTTGTCGAATTCTGCGGCGTGATTACCAGAATGACCCCTTAAGTAAATTTATTCGGTGATCTTAATTTCCGAGTACATCGATCATTTTGTAGCCTGAAAGGCGGAGAAGAAATTCTTTCATCATTTGACACTGCCATTGTACATGAAAACAGAATTACCTTAACTTTTTTATTCATATACGTACATGCATGTATAAAAAGTCTCCGTAGGAATTACATATGTATGCAATACTTCTTACAAACAACCAATAACAATTCATAGGACTGCCAATGTACTTTACATAGTTTCAAAGAAAATGCATTTTATATGACTTTTATACAAACATGACCGCAAGCAGGTGCGTGTTTAATATAGCATGAATACAACTTTAATCAAGAGCCATAACCATCGACTATTAATTTATCGATTATTATTCTATTTCTCTCGTACTATTAAGAACAGTATTAAAAAAAATATATATACCTAGTATACTTAGCGACGTAAAGCGTAACAAGGGAAATATCTCCTGTACCGAAAAGATGGCTGCTCGCGTCTTCATTGCGACTTTTGTATATTTACAAAAGTAGGGAAACAAAGTAAGAGCTATAATATTTATCCTACAAAAGACTGCACACTTTTGAAACGGCTTTCCTAATTAAACCAAAGATCATTTGCGACGTTTACGTATTTCGTAAGTGATTATAAGATGTCTGTTATGTATGACGAAAATATATGCTCATGATACGAAGTATGGTTAATAAACTATGATATGTATATAAAATATTTCTTTTTATTTATCTTTATATCAAAATACAAAAATCATTATAATTTAATTATGTAATTGGATTTTGTATGCCTTGCGTCGAAATTTTATCGTTTTAACTATGGTTCTGTAGAATGTAGCTGGAAGAATGTATCACGATTGAATGTTAACTGTAAGCGATATATATAATATAGCAAAGGGGGTTTCATTTAATTAGCATCTGTTGACTTACTGCCTCAGCAATATCAATCCAGTCGAGTGCTGCAGCTAAAGCATCATTTTTAGATGGCAATTTGTCATAATTCCAGTAGGTGAAGGATGAAAATGTTCCTGTAGAATACAAATTCCGTTCTACGTTCTCCACCTCTGGTTTCTTGCGCTCGAGGAACGTGATGCCCTTGTAGCCAGATGGTATTGTTATCTTCTTCCCTTGCAGCGGATATCCGCGAAATGAAGAATTGTAATCTGCGTACAAGTAATTCTCATTTTAACCTTAAACTCGTCTACGGTAATATCGCAAGTCTCTCGGAGGAAAGTTATACAGACTATATAACTATCGATTTAAATAATGCTGAATGGTTTAAATGAATTAAAACTGCTACGCCCGCGCGAGAAATTATCCTTTACGCACAAAACGCTTCGTTACGATAAAGACAAAACGGAAATTTAAGTTACTTACTTTCATCGTCGATTTTCTGTACATAAGGCGTGAAGTAAGAAGAAACGTTGGCAGACTCGTTGCCATGAATTTTGCACGGCATTAAATGCATCACGTTCTCTTTTCCCTCGGATAAATCATGTTTCATATGCAAACGAATAGCCATGTTTAAACGGAAATGGCGCTACACTTATTTGGCGGGAATACGTTTAACGTTTAGGGATATTTTTTATATTAATCATGACAGAAGTACGGTTCAATTATTTATCAAGCATATTCATTGCAAATTCAGAGACAATTTAAACGTAACAGCATCGATGCAATTACTTTCTTCTATGATTCTTAATTCTTGCGAGGAATATATTTCCCAACTTTGAGAATCAATCAATGAACGAAAAGTGCGCGTTGAGCTGAAATGGAAGTGTTCAACACTTTCGGACCGTTGTTGCTTTGAATCAGCGAACATTTCGAAATAAAATAATTATTAGAGAATTATGCGTCAAGCAATCTTTAGTGGGGATCATCCCCACTCTCGTTCAAACGAAAGAAGAGGGGGAAGAATCTACCACCGTTGCGCGACGCGCACACGTAGCGTCAGTTGCAGTCGATCGTTTGTTTCGAGTGGGTCTCGTGATCTTTGATTTTTCGCCAGGAGAGAAGTTCTGTGCGAGCGAAGCGTTTTTTTTGCGCGAGCTAAAATAGTGTCCGCGTATACCTCGGTGGAAGGTACACGCCGTGAAGAGTAACGCTATCGCGACACGATCCTACCTTTTCCCGTCCACGGGCAGCTTTAATCCCCTACACTTCGACGAAGATGAGTACGCCGGTGAAGAAAGTGCCCATACACCTGCAGGTCAGTCGCAGCCGATCATTGCTTTTATCTCTGCACGCTGATTTTACTGTGGCGAGAGCTCGTTTGCCACCGATCCAGCGTCGCTATCGTAAATAAATGGCGTAGAACAAATCGTTCGGACGTAGATGTAGGTGGAGCGAATTGAAGATGACCGGCATATTTACTGTTACATGTAGCACCGATCAAACGAATCTCATTATATATTCCCGCTTTCGTCGCGATAATTTATGTTCCCAGAGTTCCAGTCTCGCACCTTTTTCCACTTCTGTTATATTACCTCCGGTTGTGTTATATAGTATACTTTATCTTGACAAAGGCAGATAGCATTTGCACCTCCTCCACTGCATGGAATTGTACTTGTTCAGCAATATCATTAAATCGTCGCCGGCGAGTATTGCCGGGGTAAAGTGTTACATAAAAATATATCCGGTTCGACGTAACATTTTATCCACATTACGAGGTATCAGTTGCTGGCGACCCAGAGCATGTATCTAGCCGGCAAGTAATCGGCCGATAATTAATATCGCCGGGGAGCAAATCGTATGCCATGTAACTGTAAAGTAATCAGACGCCAGTGTACGCCCGTGGATGAAACCGCGATTATTACAGTAAACGCGAGTGGCACAATCTTTCCAGCCGTATCAACGTTCATTGGACTCTGTGCTACATCGATTTTTCACTCTCCTGCAGAACGATCTACCACGGCGTTCCCGTAAAATGCCATTACCCTGCGACATTGTTCCGCGGTTTAAATAACTCGACCCGCGCCATCGATAATTTCGAGTTGCGTGTAATGCGTAGAGTCGTTGAACTTGCGATCGATAACCCACGCAGGGGGTTCATTTCATTTTTATTACTAAAAAGCGAAATATCTGCAAGTGGGATTATTGAGAAGAGGGATTATCTGTTTATTCACCCAATTTACAATCTTCGGTATCAGTGAATATATATATATATATATATATATATGTATACACCGTATCTTCTCTGTCGTATGCTACCGTTGACTGTCGCTTAGGTAAGTGGCACTGTTAATGTACAATTATGCGGAGAATCTTCGTGCGTTGCCATTGAGAGTGAATACAGTTGCAGGGGTGTATCTGCGTCACCATTAAAACCGAAAGTTTCGCCGCACCATCGGCAGCGATCGCAAGGTTGCTGCCTTATTGATCCAAAGCGTCTTGACGCCCAGCACCGGTCTATCTCGTAAAAGGAGCTAAGTATACACCTGCATCAAAATATAGTTGTAGACACGAGGCGACGCGACCGTGTCCATTCAACTTTGACACGTGAAATATTTTTCGGCCGACAGAAACGACCGGAGGACACTCGATTCGTTATACGAAAAATTCTCTAATAAATTATATGAAACTTCTACCGGAAAAACACGGATTCGGGCGGAGCTCGATCTTTCATCGAAATTCGAAAGCTTCAGCAGCGAAATGGTTGCACATTAATTCATAGTCTATTTTACTCCACCAACGCGTTACGTTACTCCACGAATCTATATATTTCTAGTTTTATTACTCGACTTTGCCCGAAATTTAGATTCCGATTTTATAAAAAAAAATTCTTTTTTTTGTGAAAATATTCACATTCATCTGGATTAGTCAAGCATAATGAACTGAGGCACCTTTCGTGATCCCAGACCTTTCGAAAGTTTTCTGCTTTATACATTAAGGTTCTTCCCGTCCTTAATATTTATCGCTCAGAAGCTCTTAAAGCATCGAATACCTAAACAACCGATAGTCATATTTAAACAGCAGCCTTTCCGATTACACTCTTCAGCCTGTACTCAAGCTTCGCGTCAATTTCTACTAAACCATAGGTAGCTAGGGGACGGTTAATTACTCGAATGCGTGACCATTTAATTATTTCCAGCAGTGCGCCCAATGTCCACGCGCGATCTGAGTCAACACCCTGCTACCAAAGGCTCCGCCGGTTTATTCGACCAGCCAACCCCTAATTATTTCGAGCTGCGGTCTCCCCCCCCCCCCAAACCAGGAATTTCCAAACAATGTTAACAACGCGGAACTTTTTTTTGCTGAATATCGCTGTCGACGATAAACCGCGCTGAGAAAATCATACGCCACTGGGACGGGTCTGGCTAGGCAAGGGAACCGCGGGCAGCGCAGACGAATCAATAGTTCGTCGACACGACACGACCTAAAGTCGGAAAAACCACGCGGGTCTCCGGATTTTACGAGCACCGGCTCGTCGGCAGGGCTACCAGGCGAGGCTGGCATTGGATCGCCGATCTCTCCTCCGTTTCGCATCGAGTGTCTCTGGGGCCAGGCTCACGGGGGCATGGACGCTTTCCGCGAGTAAAAATAAACCGTGAATGTTGAAGACTGACATTTTTGCCGCCGGCTTTCATCTCGATTAGAAGGAGCTCGGCAGCTTAATTTAGGGAGGAAACGAGCTGTTTCGCGCGAACAGACATTGAAAAGGTTCGGGCCGCATGCGGCGTGGGGGGGGGGGGGGGGAGGAGGGTTCTATGGCGTTGATTTGTAGGTGCGGTGGGTTTCGGAATCGATTCGCAGTCATGTTTCCTCGGGTTTCACATAGGCTTGCTTAGTTCAGGTTGGGCTTACCGATGTACACTTGCAATTAAATTTATTATTCCCCGGAGATTAATCTGGTTTGCTTGCTACCGGTGCTCTATATAGCAGGGGGGCACCCATAGTCGTTTCTTTGTCTCACCGAGAACTTGACGGCAAATATAGTCGGATGAAAGTCGGTCAGCCGAAATGCAGATTACTGGCATTATTCGTGGAGCATAAATAGACGCGACGGGGGAAGCCAGGTGCGACCTGCTGCTGCCGTTTCCGCGGCACTTGCCGTACGAATGGAAATTGGGGCGCGCGAGCTTTTCCATCGGCATTTTTATTCGATTGCGCACCTGCGATCTGAGGACGGATCGCACCTGAGCGTGCTCTCTCGTTATTCAGTTCAAGGGGGGACGCCTACCTAGAGCGGTCGAAACAATGCGCTTCTTTGGGATTTTTTTCTAGAAAAACCGTTAGGCTTTTATTGATAACTATTCGTCTATTGTTAAGAGTACATCTAAAGGACAGTTCAGTATTTTTTGCGTTAAAGAATATTAAAAGATTTGAGAGTTATAAGCGATGACCGGGATATACTTTTTTTTTGCGGTGACCATCATCCGAAATGAAAAATTCGAAAGGCTTTAGATAGAGTATGAAATTATCTAGGCGCTATCGGGCCCGATTTTGGAAAAATTATTATGAGACAAAATGGCGGCGCTGCAAAGTTGAACCAGCGGTTTTCAACAAAAAAGTAGTTCCTTTCTTGGCCTGTGAAAAAAAAACTAAGAAGAAAAAAATAAATCCCTCCGGTAGCGCCTAGATAATTTTATACTCTATCTAAAGCCTTTCGAATTTTCCACGCAGTGGATTAATCGGGGCATTGAGAACGAAACGGGCTAACTCGCATTTTTTTGCGAAATTGAGTTGCGAGCAATGGGCTGCGCTAATCATATAAAATAGGATTTTTTTTAATATGTCTCGATTGTACCGATGCACAGCGGGGAAATTTTGCGATTTTATGGCCAAAACCACAAAAATTAATTTTTTAATTCGACAAAATAAATGCAAATGTCAATTGAAGAACTAATATGAGCATCAAATTGCCTCTAATTTTACTGTTAAATTTTACTGTTAAATACAAAGCTCGTATAAACTCGCATATGTTTATGTTCATGTGAGGTTAGACCGACCGCAAAGAATTAATCCAGATTTTCAAGTTGCTTCCAACACTTATATTGTGCTATCCAAAGCTCCGAAAATAATTTGAAGGCATGGATTCATTTCCTGGTGGTGCGTAAGATATTATTTTGTCCTCAAAATAATTATGTTTCGGTTTCTAATACGTAATTTATACAATTTTTAAAGTAGTGTTTTAGAAATAACCTTTTCATATAAGAATCAATTTTCATTACATAAAATACTTATAAATCCCATAATATCCTGCAATGATTTTCATTCCTGTTTTACGTTGAACTATTCTCATTTTATAAATGCAATTATTAATTGCTAATAGTTGCTAATCTTGTAATTATATGAATTTTTTTAAACACGATCCAGTGTGTCTTGTATAACATACGACATAACTGTGACCGAGACTGGTTCACATGTTACACATTACAAACCTTTTTATTCTTTTCTAAACGATTTTATTCAGCTTCGATTCTCTGTTTGATTAAAAAGTTTGTCCTCAGAAGCGATAACCTTTCTTTTATGCCCTGCTGCACTGCAGCTATTTCGACTGGGATTACTAGTTTTAAGGGCATATAATTGCATAGGTTTAAGTGTATAAATGTAAATAATAAAAAAATCTTTACCCTTCGTAATTTTTCTAAGTGCTGTTTTTCGGATAATTTAGTTTCTCCTATATCAGAACGTAAAAGTACCGAATTTATATATTAAAAATAAGTTTTGAGGTTTCTCCAATTGAGATTGGTATTAAATTTTTAAAATTCAAAGATTTCCTTTTTGTAATCTTGGCCATAAAATCGCAAAATTTCCCCACTGTGCGGTGCTTTAAAGGGAAAATTGTAGAGCACGAAACGGGGAATGGACGTTACATAAACTTCCAAGTTACCACGAGTCAAAGGGAAGTGCATGCAGCACGCTATACTCCACTCGGGTTTTATCTAATCAGATATTTCCCAATAACTCTCGTCCGCTATCAATGAATCAAAGTGTCGGACACTATGCAACCGATCGTCCCGACGTTTCCTCCCATCTGCAGTGACGAGGTGGCGAAATAGGTACATATACTTGCCCTAAAACAATGGCCACGTGCCTGACAACCATCTTCGGTTCCTCGTGGACTGGAAAAATAAAGCCTGCCGAACGATGTTTATGTAAGATTTTTTCCTCCTTTCGCGCGCACACATTCTCTCCCGAAACTTTGCATACACGGGCTCGCCGAGCGGGGAGCTATGCTCATCCACCGTGAGCTCTGTTCCTCGTATATACGCAGGGATTGTCGCTTAAAGAAAGCGTTAAGAAAACCCGTGGTTACATAATGCTGTGCGATTCCCGGGCTCTTGCGTTGCGCGTATTAAATAGCCGAAATGTTATGCGCCGCTGGAGCACTGCTTACCCGCCTCCCGTGCCTATTCCACGCAAGAGGAACTAACGTTCGATGGCGATTCGTGCTGAAGCTCCCGGTTCGCACAGGTCATCGACGCAGCGCTAGAAACTTGAGGTTTCGCTCCATAACGGCTCGGCCGAGGAAAATCCCTTTTCCTCCGTGAAAGTGGTTAATTATCCGCGTTTTAGCGGGGCTGCCTAGACCAAAGAAGAAATCTGGTTTTAATTAGCAACGCGTGCGAAGTGGAGCGCCAGAAGGAGCCGACGAGGTTTCGGCGCACGCGACCACGTTCGGCGAGAAACGCTTGAACAAATCTCGTATAGAGCCCCGGGGTTCGGTGGACAGATGGGCGATGGTTCGCGGCTCGAATCCACGCGATAAGAATAGAGCTGGTGATCCGATCGAGCCGCACGCCGATAGCATCTTCTATTTCGCCTGTGCTCGCGTGCAGACGAATCCGAGGCGCACAGCCGGGAAATGCCCGGCGGAGGTATCGATTTTGCCGGGGGGCGTATTTTCCCCGGGGGAGCGGAGGTTCCGCTGGCGCCGTGGCATTCTTCGCCTTGCCCTGTCCCTTATCCGGTAATCCCGAAATACTCCACGGCGGAATTGAACCCGCAGTGTCAATAAACCCGTGTCAATAAATTCGTCTCGGATATAGTCACTGCCAGGTTAATGCGGAAGACGTACCAAGCGGATAATAAAAATACTTGAAACGCGCGTGGATTAACGGAGCGCGTGTCTTTGGCGGACAGTGGGAAATATTGCCGCCGCAGCAAGCTGAAAAGAACCCGGAGAATGGAGCTCAGAGACCGCGGACCAAAGGACTTTCGACAAGCCACCCCTAGGCGTTCCCCATCCGGGCGAAGATAAAAGGCTGCGAGGGAGGAAGCTTGCCAGGGGAGAGCAAAAGGACAATCCATCGCTCGCCACCCACGTTCCACAAGCGAGCGCAGGGTCCGCGCCCTTTGCGACGCGTGGCGCAACAAACCCTCCGGCCCGGGTCTCCGCCCCGTGAAATTGCTTCGACCCCGGCGCACTGGATCCGAACCGCACCGTTCACTCCCGACGCTCTCGTGAAATCGATCCCTCCAATCTGCCCCTCTAAACCGTCGCAAGGTGTAGTTCGTTAAATCGGATTTGCAGCCGCCGCGGAGGGAAAGGTCGCGCGACGAGCGTTCCCTGCCCGGCGCGCAGCGCGCTCATCCCGCGCTAGAAACGGGTATCGAGGCTACGACCTTCGGGGCAACGAGGACGGAATCCAATATCGGGGCCCGCTCGCCGCGACTCACGTGGGCGGGGACCTTGCCGTCATCCCCGCGGCACTCGCTATTAGAAGCGGGCGGCACATGTGCGTTTCATGTGTCGGTGAGACAACTCTGGTCGGGTATTTTCAGCGAGCAGCCCGCTGAAAATACGCTCCCCGTACGCCGCTCTGATTTTTACGAAACGAGATCCACTCGCGGGCCACTCGGATCGGCGGCGCTTCTTACCTCCACTTTAATGTTCGCGCCGTAAGGGCGTCTGGATGTTGGAGAGCACCTGCCTCGTGCTACGGTGGAAAGCGGACCGAACAGATCTGCGCGTCGCTTTGCGTTACGCAACCGAATTAGTTAACCGGTTAACTGGCACGGTTCTTTTCATTATTCGGGCCCAAACTGGTAACATCGAAAAATTAAGAGAATCACACAAAATTTGGTATACAGGGGTTTTTTGAGTCGCTGAACCGATTCCGGGGGTAATTTTTTTTCATCTGACACCCCGAATCCCTAAAAAATAGAATTTAGGGGTGAGTTTGTCAATTCTTTTCTGGTCGGTACACTCTGGGGTCGTGAAATTTTCACCAGCTAACTACGGGAGTAAGAGTTTACTTGTGAAATTGAATACAGTACGAATAATTTATACAAATCCCAACAATTCGCTAGTCATTTTGGTTCGGCCATATTGAGTCTGCCATATTGAAATTTAAAATTCCAATGTCAAATTCAGATTCAGCGACCCCAAAAACCCCTATATACAATTTTTCTATATCCCGATAGTATTTTAATATTTGGCAGCCATTTTGGTTCGGCCATTTTGAGTCTGCCATATTGAATTTTACAATTCCAATGCCAAATTCAGATTCAGCGACCCCAAAAACTCCTATATACAATTTTTCTATATTCCGATAGTATTTTAATATTTGGCAGCCATTTTGGTTCGGCCATTTTGAGTCTGCCACATTGAAGTTTACAATTCCAATGCCAAATTCAGATTCAGCGACCCCAAAAACCCCTATATTCAATTTTTCTATATCCCGATAGTATTTTAATGTTTGTCAGCCAATTTGGTTCGGCCATTTTGAGTCTGCCATATTGAATTTTACAATTCCGATGCCAAATTCAGATTCAGCGACCCCAAAAACCATTACATACCAAGTTTCATTCAAATCTTTTGAAAATCAAAAAAGTTATTCCATTTGATCATATATGATACATTAACAGAATTGGCCAGATTTTTGTTTGATCATATATGTTTAGGGAATTCAATCCCGGTCATTATTTACTATCCCGGGATTGCGGGATTTTTTAAAGTCTATCCCGGGATCCCGGGACTAATCCCGGGATTAGGTAATAGAAAAATTCAATAATTAAAATGATTTACTATATGTTAAAATTCTAAATCTTTATTTAAAGTAAACAAACATAAATTAAAATCATTTTTAAGAATAAAAAAACAGTCTGAATAAGTATAGGTAATATCAGTAAACCATTATGAAGCGTTTTGGAAATGTAGACGAAGAAATAGCAAAGCATCAAATGTATCATCTCCTAGCTGACTTCTTATTTTATTACCTATAGGTATAACCGGCCGCTGAAACAGCTCACTCTGCTTCAATGCTTGTCGGAGGAATTGATAACAAATATTGATATGCTTGTTCTAGGATTCCACCACCCTCAAAGAGATGTAAGCCGGTTCGACCTACAAAGTTTCGACTTTACGTGTTCAGACAAATTGCAATTTGCAACTCGCACGATTTCGAAATAGTGGAAAGTGGAAATATCATTGTAAAAATAAATACAATTTAATTAGTTATATGCGATTCAATATTTTTATTTAAATAAATCATTATTATTATTGTGCTTATTATTATGAATGACTATGTTGATTTATTCTGTTTATTTTTATATTTTTCAATTGTTCATAAAATAATTTGCATTTTTAAGAAATCCCGAAAATCTCGGGATTAGTGATATCAAATCCCGGGTTTTTTGAAATTAAGAAAACAGCCGGGATCCCGGAATCCCGGGATTGAATTCCCTATATATGATACATTGACAGTTAACCGGTTAAGGGGGGACGACTACCTAAGCGGTCGAAACAATGCGCTTCGTTGGGATTTTTTTCTAGAAAAACCGTTACACTTTTATTAATAACTATTCGTCTATTGTTAAGTGTACATGTAAAGGACAGTTCAGTATTTTTTGCGGTAAAGAATATTAAAAGATTTGAGAGTTATAAGCGATGACCGGGATGTACTTTTTTTTTCGGTGACCATCGTAGCTCGTAGCAGAATCATCCGAAATGAAAAATTCGAAAGGCTTTAGATAGAGTATGAAATTATCTAGGCGCTATCGGAGGGATTTTTTTTCTTCTTAGTTCTTTTCTACAGGCCAAGAAAGGAACTACTTTTTTGTTGAAAATCGATGGTTCAAATTTGCAGCGCCGCCATTTTGTCTTATAATAATTTTTCCAAAATCAGGCCCGATAGCGCTTAGATAATTTCATACTCTATCTAAAGTCTCTCGAATTTTTCATTTCGAATGATTCTGCTACGAGCTACGATGGTCACCGCAAAAAAGAAGTACATCCCGGTCATCGCTTATAACTCTCAAATCTTTTAATATTCTTTAACGCAAAAAATACTGAACTGTCCTTTAGATGTACTCTTAACAATAGACAAATAGTTATTAATAAAAGTGTAACGGTTTTTCTAGAAAAAAATCTAGTCCGCTCTAGGTAGGCGTCCCCCCTTAAGGGGTCATGCCTAGTTGGCAGGCGCGATTTTCGGGAATTTTTTGTGGAAAATCTAATGTATATTTTTTACAACTATTTGCTTATTTTAAAAGTACATGTATTCAGAAACTCTCAGTAATTTTGTTATAGAAAAATGTTGAAAAATGGACGAATAACAGCTAATCTCCCGGAAGCTATTTTTTTTTTGCAGTGAGCGCGATTTCTCAGAGCCGGATCATCTGAAATCGAAAAGTGAGGAAGATTCTGTTAGTATATGAGTTTATTTAGTTCGTGAACGAAGGATTTTTGCTTTTGATGAAAACTCTATTTTTAATTCACGAAAAACGAACAATTCAGACATCGAAAATTCATGATTTTGCGTTAAACGGCTGCCATTTTGTCTGAAATCATTGTTTTGAAAAATCCTTCGTTCACGAACTAGATAAACTCATATACGAACAGAATCGTCTTCACTTTTCGATTTCAGATGATACGGCTCTGAGAAATCGTGCTCACCGCAAAAAAATAGCTTCCGGGAGATTAGCTGTTATTCGTTCATTTTTTAATATTTTTCTATAACAAAATTACTGAAAGTTGCTGAATATATGTACTTTTAAAATAAGCAAATAGTTGTAAAAATATACATTAGATTTTCCACAAAAAATTCCCGGAAATCACGCCTGCCAACTAGGCATGGCTCCTTAAGGGGTTATGCCTACCTGCAAAATTCGGAAAAATGGATTTGGGGGTTTCGACATTTTCTTAAAGTACAACATCTCAAAAGTATTGTGTGAAAGTTTCAATTTGATCCGACCAAAATTGGCGGAGCTGTGCGAGTTTTAGTATAGGTATGTCCAGGAGGATGTAAACCTAACTTAAAACTTTAAACGCGTTTTTCTCGAAACTACATTTTCAGAAACGGTGATCAAAATATCTCCAGAACCGCTGCATCGAATGAATTCAGCTTTTGTACGCTTATTCTATATATAAAAATCTTGTCCTTAATCGTGGCTTTTTCATTTCTGTTGCGCAGTTTTTATTTTCCAGATGAAAAATGAGCGACTTTTGTGGCGAAAATCGATATTTTAATTTGAACAGCCGCCATTTTGTAGCAAATTAATTTTTCGGGATAATGATCGATTAAGGACAAGATAATTTAATATACTAAATAAATTCCTTCGAATTTTTCAATTCAGATGAATCAGGTGAAAGTTAGAGTGGTCACCGCAAACTACTGAAAAAAAAATCGCTGCCGGGAGATCACTGATATATTTTTTATTTATTTATATTTTCCATTGGAATAATGGCTATAAGTAGTATAAGATGTACACTTTCAAATACATAAAGATTTGTTTAAAAAAGTTTTCAAGTTTTCCCCCCAAAAAAATCCGGGAAATACTTGCGTTTTCAGACCTTGCAGGTAGGCATAACCCCTTAATTAACTCAGGTAATCTCGAGGGGAGTTGCAACGACGTTGACGAGAGGTTTACGTATTCGCGATCCATGCACAAACTGACCTAAATAATTCCGGGAGAAGTGCGACGCTTTGTTCACCGAATCTGGGGATGTGTAACGGGGAATTGCCAGGTCGATGGAAAACGCAGCGTTTGTTTTTTCTTCGTTTAAAGAGCACGAGCTGGAGGAGAAACCTCCGTATTCTTTCGAATGGAAAGATGCTTCGCGGGGGCACCTTTGCCGAGTGCTTATCAGTCGGAGCACATCGCGTACTGCTCTAAATCCAGCATTGGCGGAAGTGCGTGAAGCGTAGCTTCTATTATATACTGATTGGTATACCATAGCGTGGAGAGCAATACACGCGCGTTAATCGTCTGCGCCGGATGTCGGATCCGACGCACGTTGCAAACGAATATCGAGGACAGTGTCCGGTGGCAGGTTCGGCCACCCTCGGCGAGAACCGATTAGCTTCCAAGGGGCGAACGTTCGTCGGCCGAGACGCTTGGACGAGTTATTTTTCTTTCAAGAAAGTAAGAATCTCTTAGAAATCGGCCACGACGAAAGTTGCGCGAACGACCCAGGCATATCCATTACATTTTCTAGCTACAAAGTAGATAAGCATACGTACCGTTTAAACCTCAGCGCTTTCGTGGCCATAAATCGTTCGTAACATCTGTTCCCCGCTCCTCTGCTCCTTCGTACAAACTCCATTAACCTCTCTGGCAAGCATGAATGCTAGCTGCAATTGTATATACAAGCGTACACTTACCTGTGTTACCATTTCTTCGATCGTTTGGAAATTGTACGCAACCCGATATTGACCCGTCCGGTGTTGTTTTCAGAGCGCGCAGAACAGGCTGCTGATCAAGAACGGGAAGGTCGTGAACGACGATGGGATCACGGACAGCGACGTTTACATCGAAGACGGTGTGATCAAGTGAGTCTCGTCGCATTTCGCGCGACCCCCCGCCAGCCGTAATTACAGGACGTGCTTACGCAATGCGAATGAAAACAATACACCACGGCCCGGTATTGCGTTTCGGCTCGCGAGCCAGTTCATTGAGCGTCGCGCTCCTCTGCTCACTCATCGCTCGTTACCCAAGCCCCCCCCCCCCCCCCCCCCGCCCCGCCTCTGATCATCCCGGGACACTTGGAGCCGCCGATGAAAGCAAACAGACTTTCAGATTTACGCCCGACCGATTAACATTCCCATTGAGCATTCCGCTCGCGTGTTTGCCCGCCACTTTACGCAAGGCGAAACGCGATACACGCGGCCCGTTTTATCAATGAGCGGCCGGCGTGTCCCGTCCACGGCAGATAACCCGCCGCCGGTTAGTGTAACGTGTCAAGCAGCTGTGACATGCAACTGTTTAATAGACGTTCGAAAATCACCGATGCGCGTTCGCGACGCCTGGATTATCTGCCACTTAACGGGCGTGAACAGCTGCCCGGTCCCTCTTGCCGATCATTCGCGGCTTGTCTGATGCTTGGTCGATCTTAAGGGGGTAGACACGGGTAATGCAGCGCGCTGTATACCGACACAATCTGGCCCGAAACAGGGGGTTGGGATTTTTCATCATTCGTCCTTATATGAGCAGATTTTGGGCTGGGTTAGGACTCATTCGAAAGAGGAAGGTTCAATGCGGAGCGCTCTTCTCATGGTTCAACGAGATTGTGTTGATATCTAATAATATGAGTGTCCAAAGTAGAGCAAAAGTCGACAAAATACACCCGCAGAATCCAAGTATTTTTAGGTCACTAAAAGAGCTTTGTGACTGAAACGGTGAGAAGAGCGCTCTGCATTGAACCTTCCTCTTTCGAATGAGTCCTAACCCAGCCCCAAATTTGCTCATATAAGGACGAATAATGAAAAATCGTGACTTCAGTCCCAAATACGAGTTCCGCCATATTGGCGATAATACAGAGCAAGTCACGTGACAAATTTAGTTCAGCTAGTGGACACGAGATGGCGCCTACTCGGGAGGACTGCCGACGTGGAATCATAGCAAAACTGAAGCGTTAGCTGGATACACAAACCACAGTAAAAGCGTGATGCAGTCAATGTATGAATTTTCGGACGATTGTAGGTTAGGTTATATGCATTTTAGGCATATAACTGTTGGGAACTGTGTACATTTACTAAATTAACGCTTTTATTGTAACACATACATCACTTGAAATCGCTGTCGAATTTATGTTATAATTATATGGCCACATTATTTAAAATAAAAAAAGAGATTGGAACTTTTTTACTAATACTGGAAATATTGATTTACTGATATCATATTTTCAGAATGTGGAAGTTACAGCAATTATTTGCAATTATTGCTCTTATTATTATTCTTCCGACTATTGTATATAACATACAACAAGGAAAAGTCTCCAAATCAGTCAACAGTTGACTCCCTGATTTTTTTTTGTAATTCTTTATGGTCCTATGCAGAGATGGGCATTATTTAAATAAAAGAATATACTTCCGAATGGCCCCAGTGGCTGATCGACACGAGGTTTGGGGTAGGGTGTGTGTACCCTAAATCTAAAATTCTATTTAGCTTCGGGTATTTATTAGTTTCCTTTGTTTATTCGAAGGCCTTTCATCTTGGGCTTCGAATAATTTTTCATCTTTCATTATATCTTTATCCTAAGGTCGTATTCAGATATATTGGCCGGTCAATTCGTTTTCGCGAACAGCGATCGAGGAGTATGGTGGGGTAACGGGAATGCTGCTCGGCTCCGTCTGAACGTAGCCGTGTGGCTGTTATGACCAATACGAGATGAAGCTATCGAGAAAGAATCAATGTTCAGACCAATAAAGCTCCTGAATTTTTTCGGAGCTAAGGCACACCTATTCTGATGTGTGTATTTCTATGCTGACAGCTCGGTTTGGCCTATACACACCAGAAGCTTGGCGCTAACCCCATCACTTCTGGCTCACTCTTGTTCTGCGAAGGCGAGAGTGAGATGGAACGAGAGCGAGTCAGAAAACGTTGCAAACAGGAGCACCGAGGCAGGCAAGCGGTACCTATGGTGGGAGAATACGCGTTACGAAACGCACCGGCCAATATATTTGAATGTAAAGTCTCGTTAACCGCTCGCTGGTCGGGACCGGCGTTGAGCCCGTATCATGAACGGAGCCCTAATTCCGAGGCTGAGTTTCTCGCTTCTTTCTGGCCGAAGGGGGCAGCGGGATGAAACGCTTTGCGTGCGCGACGGGCGCGAGCGCTCAGATGGAATCGTGACTGTTCGACGCATGCGCGCTACGGTCAGGTAGCCAGGCACGGCACGAGTCTTTTTTGCGCCATAACCGAGCTTGCCAAATTCCGCCATTTATTATAAAACATTTAATTGAGCTTCTTCATGACCTTACTCTAAACTTTTACTCGTAGTTTAAAACCGTTGTAATATAATTTGTAGTATTTCATTTAAAAATTTATTTTCAACAATGCCAACAATGAAAAGGCCATTTTGCGCCTCTTGTCAACCTTACGCCCTAGCAGTTGCCTAATTTTACAGAGTAAAGTCATAAATAATCTCAAATAAATGTAATATAATAAAGGGCGCAATTTGACAAGTTCGTCTAGGGCGCAAAAAAGACTTATGCCCGGCCTGCGTCAAGATTTTGCAAAGCGGGTCCCGTGCTCACCGGTAGCGCTTGCGACCATCGCGCACGCCCGTCGCGCACACAAAGGACGGAGTGTCAGGCGTCCGAAAGACGGAGCGAGACAAAATATCAACGCGTCGCCTATCTCTTACTGTCCTCGCTCGCTTTCAGTGCCTTCGCTCGCTCTCTTTCCATCTCGCGCTCGCCTTCGGCGGACAAGAGTGAGACAGAAGTGGTGGGGATAGCGAAAAGTCCGTGTCGTGTACGCCAAACCGAGCCCGTAACGATCTTAGATGCTCGAATAACCGACGAGAACCTTTATTGCCCGAGCCGCACGAGATCGCCGTTGCTCGGCGATGTGTCATCGATTATATAGAAACAGAATTTGTTTTTTTTTCATCGTATCAATATGAAAGTGACACAAATGGATTCCTGGCATTCTCCCGATTAAATTGACAGAAAATAATTTAAATCAGACTATTTTTAACGAAACGGGCTTCCAATTCTGCAAACAAATTTTCACGTAATTTCCTTAATTATGGTCCGAATAATATCATTTTTGGGGCCAATTTGATCGAGAAAACATGACGAATCGATTCACGTCACTTTCGCAAAGATCTGATTAGAAATGCAGAACTGACGATTTGTCACTGCTTAGTGCGTAACATTGTATGGCCCCGCTGGATTCGAGCGTCGAAACCCACGAAACTGAGCGAGTTGCATGATTGCCAGTGTGAAGGACAAGAGAGGACTTTGCATGGCGAAGGAAAGTCAGCCTTCCATAGAACTCAAATCGAGAAAGACTTTGCTGACAAACTTTACATATGTATATTCGCGTCAAATAAATACTTTAATTGTAAAATTTAGACGACAAATTATTGTTGAATTTCGCCAGTTCTTACATATGCATCACTTGGTTGGGAATTCCTGATCCCAGAGTTTCATGCATTTACCTATTGAAATGTTGCTTCAAGTCATCGGGAAATTGCATTGCTTCTTCTCGTACATACATACATTTATCTGTTCGCGAGTAGGTGTCACGAGTGACGCGGCTTTGGTTTCCCAAATAAATGCACATTTATTAGAGCCCTCGGTCGACGGCGACTTGAGTCATCCAGTACTGAATATGAATATGTTCATATTTCTCATTACACCTTGATAAGAGTGTTACCACCGATAGATTGGTGAGTTTATGTCCACGAAAATGAGTCGAGTTGCGAAGCAATTCGGTCTATTTTTTCTTATGAATACATGATTAGGACACACACACACTACGTTCACTAAAAATAGGCCGAATTTCTCCATGTTTGGCATCATTTTCATCAGTAATGCAGTGCTCTGGTGAAGAACATCGTATTACGGAGATAATATTCTAGGCCCTGGAATCTACGATATTGTCAATGTGCAGTTGAAACGCACGCCGCTTCACACTATCGTTTCTTAGCATTTATACGGGGTGATTCTCTAGCTATCAAACGCGATGCTCGCCAACAATCATGTGTCTCGCTGAGTTTCGTGGGCTTCGACGCTCGAAACAAGCGGGACTATACAATGTTGCACGCTAAGCAGTGACGAATCTGAAGTTCTGCAATTTCTAATCAGATCTTTGCAAAAGTGACGTCAATCGATTCCTTACAATTTTATATATAATGTTTGTTCATAACTGCTTTCTGCATAGGACGTATAATAAGTGTATTTCATGTTCTGTTTCGGTGCTTTGCTAGTAAAAAAATGTCTAACCTAACAATCTTAATTTTCTGGGGACATCCCCTCATCTATTTTCCCTTTTCACTTATAATTCCTTACTGCTAACGTAGAATATTGTAGCATAAGCACATTTCAAGTAATTAAAATGTACAATGAATTTTCTACGTTTGTAGTACCAGCCGACTTTCCGTTTAAATTTTTATAAGTACAACGCAACAGCTGAGAATTTCTTTCCTTATTCAGAATAAAATACGGAAATAGCAAACAGCTCCCTCTCGCGTTTACCGGGCAATCGTCGATCTATCGGTATTACCATTTCTGTGCAGAAAAAACCTGCTGTAATACCGACCTGCCGAATCGGCCAGGTCACGTGACGTGTCTACCCCCTTAACCGCGGGCTGTCTGCGCGCCGCGGCGCTAAGGAGGCGGCGGGTTCCTTGGCTTTTGTCCCTTCGGCCGCGTGGTCCTTTTGCGGGGAGAAAAACGGGTCGATCGGTTGGATTGCTCGGTCTGGGACCGAAACCTTTCGTTCCCTTGGGCACCCCCTTGCGGTGATTCAACTAGCCGAGCTGCTGGCGAGTTCTTCTCTTACGAAAAATAGCGTAATCGGTGTGATTGTTTCTGTACCCCTGCTCTTAAGGATGTATCGGACGTACAATCTTGGACAAAAGTATGTGAAATTTGAAATACTTGCATATCTACGTCTTACGCATAGTAAATCTAGATGTAAGGAATTCGAACGACAGTTGGAGTCTTATTCTTAATTCCAGGATGGTATTTTTCACTTTACAAATGCTTCTTCAAGCATTATTTGCTAATCTTTTGGCAGTGAAAATGCCTTGAATTCACAATTTTCTCAAGTTATAATTTATTTCTTTAAAACGGTGTAGTGAAAACAATTGAAACTCGGCAGATATTTTCATCTATTCATATACTACACGTACAAAAAAAAATTAACGTTGGTACTATTTCTCCAACATTTTTTCAACTGTTTTGTCTGTGAAGATCGTCACTTTTCATAAGAGTACGTGTAAAATCAGTGAAAATTAAAATCGTTATAACCCAGCAAACGTTTAGTGAATTCGTTTGATATTTTTGGAGCACATCAGGAGGATTAAAAAGAACAATATCACAAATTTTCATCGACTTGGTACCATTTTGAAGATAGGTCCGATACATCCTTAAGGGGTTATACCTAAATAGGCGGTCGAAAAGAGGCGAATGTTTGTGAATTTTTTTTGGAAAAGCGGAAGCATATATTTTTACAAAACTTTTTGCACTTGGTAGAGCAGTATTTAAAGAGCATTTGGTAATTTTTTTGTAGATAAATATTTATAATAAAGTAACAACGCACATACAAGAAGCCTTTTTTAAAATTTGGTTTTGCGGTGAGCGCTGCCATTCGGAACCAGATTATCTAAAAACAAAACAGATTTCGTTAGTGTATTAATGTATCCTCTGATTAACGGGGAAAAGTTTCGAAATATTAATTTGAAACAAAATGGCGGCTGTTTAAAGTTGAAATCATGATTTTTTCGTGCAAAAATCACCGCAAAACCAAATTTTTAAAAAGGCTTCTTGTATGTGGGTTGTTGCTTTATTATAAACGTAAATATTTTTCTACGAAAAAATTGCCAAATGTTCTTTAAATGTAGCTCTGTTAAGTGCAAAACGTTCTGTAAAAATATACATTTCTGCTTTTTAAAAAAAAAATCACAAACATTGGCAAATGACCTGCGGCCCGCAATTCTTTCAATTCTAAATCAATGTCGGAAAACAAAATCCACCCTACCCATAAATTAAAATGCTTTGATTAGGGGTAAAGAGTACAGTGGTTGGCCACCTGACAGTGATTGACCCTATTTTGAGAAATAAAAAAATATAAAGAAATACCAATGTTATGCTTTTTTTAATGAACATATTCACATTCCTGGTACTTTCTTGCTTCGGATGCAATCAATATTTCTCCACTCATTATATACTGTGATTATATTTAAAAGCAGATAGGATGATTCGGCTTTGCAGCTTGAAAATTACAGTGATTCAATCAAAAAATCATAAGAGTACAGTTCAAAGTTTTCGAATATTTTAATGTATTTGTAATATCTATATCTCTCATATTCTGTATATATTGATAAATCAAGGTTAAAACATAAAAAAATTATTTATTTGTTAAAATTATACATATAGTATGAAAATTGCGGGGGGCTAACAACTGTCATATCGTCGGTGATAGTGCAACACCGCGTAGTATCAGCAGTTTGTAATTACCGCGGATCTGCATTTTACCGTTTTTTGCAAGAGGAAGAAAAAACTTAATATTTTAGCCATTTTAAGGGATTTCTTTGACTGAACTTTTTTGGGACAGTTTTAGCACTCCTTGTAATAAATACTAACATCAATGGTGTGACTTTTAAAAAAAGCAGAACAGCGCTTGGCAACCGTGAGCGCGAAATTTCAATTTTGCTAATTTTGCAGATCCGCGGTATTTACAAACTGCTTAGTATCCGCGGTTTTGCACTATTACCGACGATATGAATAATGTTGAATGGCAATAATTGGGCTTGCGGCCGACAACTATTTTATAACCATGATAACGGTAAAACAGTTATTGGCCCCCTATTCATTAGCGGTACTGAAACGGTCATTTTTAAAAAAGATTCAACATCGACATAGGGTAAAGGCACCAGCAGTTGACCATGTATCAGTAGTTGACTACTTTTCAGAAAAACATGAAAAATATGGTTTTTAGAAGTTCTCCAACTGCACTTGTTCAAAAGATCGTCACTTCTAAAAACCTTATTTTTCATGTTTTTCTGAAAAGTAGTCAACTACTGATACATGGTCAACTACTGGTGCCGTTACCCTAATTATAGTACAATTAAATAAAAAGAAGAAGTACTATCAGGTATGTTACATTGTATAGTTATATTTTAAGTTTCTTGTGATTTAAAATTTTAATTGGTATATTCAAATTTAATTTGATTATTAAATTTATTTAATTAAATTGAAATTAAAAATGAAATTGGATTGAATTAATTGGATTATTCAAATTTAATTTGATTACTGAATTTATTTAATTAAATTGTGATTACTTAGTTGCTAAATTGTATAAATTTTGAATTTTTTAGTAGAACTGAATTACCCTACAGTAAAAAATGCCAAAAGTAAAAAAGGGTGATAAATATGGGAAAAAATTTACAGATGGACAAATCATACAAGCATACATAAGATATATACATTTTTATTGAATAATTTTCATCCCATTTCTATCATCAAATCATATTGGGAAACCAAGAATTTCGATACGCCAACTAGTGACAGAAAAGTGAACTACTGTGAGTAGACCGAAATCCGTCGAAGTACATATGATTATCAGTGTACATTAGGGAGGCTCTTATTTTCAACTTTTGAATTTTCTTCGGGGCACCTTCCAGAATAGTTCCAAATAATTAAAAAAAAATCCGTGTAAAGATTGTGCTCGATCGGATAACGGGAAAGGGGGCCTAGGGGCCCTTGAACATTTCAAATAATTCAAACAGCTCGCAAAGTCGCAGTTGTATAATATCCTCCGAGTTATTGATTAAATAAAAAAATATATCAAACAAAAGTTGTAGATCCGGACAAGGAGCATCTTTTATGTTGTATTACTTTTTCTCGTGCGACAAACGGTTTTCGAAAAAGTCCAAAAAACTAAAAAAAAATTATTTTTTCCTCAAATTTTGAAAGTTTCTGGAACACTTTTTTTTTACGAAGACGAACAAAAAAATGAAATTTTCATTTTCGAGGACTATTTTTTAAACATTTAAGAGGGAGGCATATACCGAAATATGCGAAAAAGATTACAATTTTTTTTACTTATTTCCAGTGTTTGATATGTCTTGAATGTTTCCTGAAAGTTTGGGACCGAAATCGCAAAAATATCGAAGATGTAGACTATATTTTCGAAACTTTTGCGAATTTCAGTCCTAAATTTGAGTCTATATCCTTGATATTTTTGCGAATTACGGTCCCAAACTTTCAGGAAACATTCAAGACATATCAAACACTGAAAAGAAGATAAATTGTTTGTTATCTTTTTCGCATATTTCGGTATATGCCTACTTCATCAGGATCATCTCTTAAATTTGCAATTTGTAGACAAAATGCAATAATTTGGACAACATCATTGTTATATTCTTCATTCATTTTTCGACAATTCAACGGGTGACCACTATTAATTATATTTTCACCACCAATAAAGTTTTTGCTCTGAGGTATAGCACACGCGAATTTACAAATTTCCTGAATAGAAATTCGCTTTTTTTTCTAATTACGAGAACTTTAAATTGTTAAAAGCTATTACTGCTGAGTACTTATTCGGAATGTTTGCTGGGATCCGGGCCTACTTTCAATAATTTGCCAACTGACCACCACAGCGCTGAAATCTAAGCCACGCCTCCTCTAAGTTTCCCAGTAACATTTTCTTTTAGGTTATATTAGGTGCCAAATAGCGGCCAATCACTGTCGAACCGATCGGACAACTACTGTCGTGACCATGCCAATAACTATATTTCTTCGTAGTCAACACATTTTTTCTATATTTTTGTAAATTCTTTCTCTTTTCTTTTATAAACTCTATTTATTTTTAGATTATTAGACTTTTTTCGTACTTATTTGGGAAATATTCACTAGGGAGCAAAGAATGAACTGAAATCTGAGCAACAGGTGTCTATCGAGTGTTAATATCTCGTCGCGCGATAATGTCCGCGGTCTTGAATGATTTTTTCAAGCGCTTGAATTTTTAGAAAATGAAAGGCATCGCGACGATTCGCGAGCACCGTTACTTGCGCAGCTGAGTCGAGTGAAAGGGAGCGATCCCCCTCGATCGACGTGCGATCTAATCGCGTTCGATCCTCCGCCGCTTTCGCGATTGCGAGTTCGATTAGTGGAGTGATGGGAATGTTGTTGTTCACAGGCAAATGGGACGGAATCTGATAATACCAGGCGGCACGAGGATCATCGACGCCCGCGGGAAATACGTGATGCCTGGTGGCATAGATCCGCACACCCATTTCGAATTGGAGATGATGGGTGCCAAGTCTGTGGACGACTTCTACCAGGGCACCAAGGCGGCGGTGGCTGGTGGTACGACCATGATCATCGATTTCGTCATCCCCACGAAGGAGGAGTCCCTTCTGGAGGCGTACGACAGGTACAGGGAGTCTGCCGATCAAAAAGTCTGCTGCGACTACTCCCTCCACGTGGCCATCACGTCCTGGAGCCCTAAAGTGAGTCCTGGAAACACCAACCCTTGCACGATTCGATCAACGCCCCTCGGATCGACTGGATAAACTCGAGCCATCCACTGGAAGACTTTCAGTGACGTAAAGCTTTGAAAAATACTCCATGAAATTGATTATTCCTTTCCGAGCGAAAGTTTTGCTGAAACAACACCTTGATACATTCCAGAGCACACAAACGCCTCGGCGTACAAACACGCCGAAGCCGCTGGAGGTGTTAATAAAGTCCTACGGTGTCGCTGAAACTACTGCGACGCGAGGTCATCGTGCCTCGCACGGTTCACACGCGCTCTCCACTCTATTTAGCCAGCCAGAATGAGATAATTACCGTAACACGAGTCCTTCCTAGAAAAGAAAGCATGTCTAGGCACGTGACCCCTTTGCTCGCTGTACCCGAGTTCAGCAGCGTGGCTCCGCGGTCGCCGAGCACGGTCTATATTCCAAATTTCCATCGCCGACCAGCCGAACCCAAGCAGCGGGGCTCCATTACCGCTGATTCTAAATAGAATTCGCGTAATTCGTTATTGCCGGTGAGGAAATTACCGGATAGCCGCGCGCGTAGTTTAGATTAGTCCGTTTTGTGGCGGCGTCCATGGCCACAGGCGCGATTGAAATCCGCGAGGAAATTAACAGGGATGTTACGATCGACGATCGATTACCTCCGGCTAGCAGAGCGTCGGTTAATCGGCGACAGTCGAATGGTGGAGCGTCAGACTTGGAGCGAGCGGGGAGCCGGCGGCCTAGATCCCGCGGCTCGTTGGGCGCCTCTAAATATGGGAAAAGCGACAGGCCCCCTCGGGGGTGAATTGGCAAATCGCACGAATCTGGCGGCTGCAGGCCGCTTCGGTAACCACCGTCGTCTAACTGTAATCGGCATCGTGAATGGAATATCGAACGGTCGATGAGGAAATCGCTGCCGGCCGCGTACGGATGCATGTAAATCGGCGGGCTCCTTATTTGCCGCCGCTCGTCCGGCTCCTCGTCCGTTCGCGCGCGGGCCGATTCTACTGGCTCAACGTTGCCGATGCTCGTTGCGCAGGTGAAGGAGGAGATGTCCATGCTGTCGAAGATGCACGGGGTCAGCAGCTTCAAGATGTTCATGGCTTATCGCGACATGTTCATGCTGAGGGACCCCGAGCTGATCGAGGCGTTCAAGGAGTGCAAGGAGCTCGGCGCCATCGCCATGGTTCACGCGGAAAACGGCGATATCGTCGCAGAGGTACGATGTTATGGTTTACAGAGGGACCTGGGAGAGAGATCCAAGGGTTTGTTAGATTTATTTATTGTTATAATCCTTGCCTTTCGGCTTAGGATGACTCCCGCTTACATTTTCATGTTCCTTACCCATACAGCACACTTCGTTGCAGCTTTATTGCAGGAACGTTGCTGCAATATTGCGTTGTTGCAGGTTGCATTGCAATATTGTAGGAACGTTCCTGCAATATTGCCGTGCATTATTGGAGTGGCAATGATCCTACAATATTGCAGCAATATTGCAAGAACGTTGCCGTGCAATGTTCCATTGGCAACGATCCTACAATATTGCAGCAATATTGCAAGAACGTTGCCGTGCAATGTTCCCTTGGCAACGATCGTACAATATTTCTGCAATATTGCGCGCACATCGACGTGCAATGTTCCACTGGCAACGATCCTACAAAGGTTTAGTCTAAAGACTACTTTCCAACCTAACCTAAAATGACACCGGGTTAAAGTTAGAGTCCGCATCTACAGTGTTAAAAATCCCTAATAGGTTTGTCGAAATGAGCCTTCGTTTTTGAATAATTTGAGTTTAAAGTTTTGCACGGTAGGAGTATAAGTTCGAATACGTAAGCAATCTTATCAATCAGCGGTTGTAGCTGCGGCGGTAAAGTGTTCGTCTACGATTCTACAGGTCCTCGGTTCGAATCCCCCTGGGGTAAAAATATTTTCTATGAGAAAAAGACACACGGGCGTGTTATACTACTACGATTCTGCACACATTGATGTCGTCGCGTCCCTCACTGCCCGAAACGTTGCGATGGGACCATTGCTGTAAAATTTCCGAAACGTTGCGGGAATGTACTCCTGCAATATTGCTAAGGTGTGGACATAGGAGTGAACCTGCAACTTCCCTGCAATGATACGGTGCAACATTGCAATCTCGCACCGTAATATTTCTGAAGAGTTGCAGGATCATTGCCATAATTTTGCCGTTTCGTTGCAGAATCATTGCCGGAACGTTGCAGGATTACATGTTTGCAATGCTGCCGCAACATTACAAAAATACACACCCGCAATATTGCAAAGGCGGACATAGGACTGAATCTGCAATGTCTCTGCAATGATATGGTGCAACATTGCAATCTTGCACCGCAATATTGCAGAGACGTTGCTGCAATGTTATGGTGCTGTGTGGATAGTTTCTACCATAATATTTACATTCATCAGACTTGTCGCTTACTATGAACATTTTCTAAATCTAAAAGCTAGGTGATAGCCGATACAAACTAAAAGAGAAATAACTGCATTAACATATACTATAAAAATTCAAACTTAAACTCTTTTTGCACTGTTGCTTTTACCCTACTTTTCTTTGTGATTCTTTACACTCTATCTTTGGTATTTTCCCGACTAGTCCCTGTTATCCCCCCCCCCCCCAACACCCTCTCTTCCCTCTTCTTTTCAAGGGTTTGTTAGATCGACGAGGTGATGTTTAGTAAATTTAGATAGGAAAAATGAATTTGATCAATTATTCGACTCGCCTAGTGTAAATGCTTGTTACAATGCTTATCCGAGCGAGTGGCCGGCTATGAATCTCGGCACTGATTCAGAAGAGTTGCCTGGTACAAGTAGATTTAGCAAGCTCACGATATTCCTATGGATCCGGTGAAACTGTTTCAGAACACGAAACGGTTGCTCGACGCCGGAGTGACCGGACCGGAAGGTCACGAGATGTCTCGCCCCGAGGAAGTGGAAGCGGAGGCTGTGAATAGAGCGTGCGTTATAGCCAGCCAGGTAAGTCAAGGCCATCGAAATTATTCATTGCCACGACGGAAGTGTAGAGTTTTTTTAGAAATCAGCTTTAGATTCGTCAGGTGTGCTTGTCTGCTATTTCTGGCACGCTAGTTTAACGAAAAATCGATGCGTCGTAGTTTCTCGCGTGATTGGATGCCGATGAACGTACATATACTCTCTTTCTATGGCTTCAATCGTACTGTGTTTACGACGTAGGGTAGGGTGGGGCTAATAGTCCCGTTTTTCGTAAAATCACGAAACAATCTAGAACAATTTTGTATAAACTATAACTATTATGCTTTACGTTCACGAAGTTCGTTTGTTGATACTGTTATATTCTGCCGAGTTATACCACAAAATGTTCGTCAATGCAAAATGGACTTCTTGCCCCACGGACGCACAGTGTAACGAGTATATAGGGGAAAAAATCAAAAATCAATTTTCCATTGGGATACAGTTTTTTACATTTAATTGATATGTTAATTATATTTATACCCCAAAAAATTAATTTTTAACATAAAAGTATGCAATAAAATATATTTTTGAACATAATAAAAGTAAAAAAATAAAATATATATTTTTTTTAAATACATTTAAACACAAATTAATAACAATCATATGTAACAATTGTAAAAAATATAATTAATTTTTAAATAATTCGTATTGATAATCAATTTTAAATTATTCATTCTTATTATACATCAGATGATTATGAAGGAATTCAAAGCTCAGAGTCTTTTAAAAATAAATATTCGAGCGCAGATTTGCCTAGTTTTTTCGTTCTATTATGTGTATTTTTTCTTATGTGGGAGCACTCGGGAGCAGATAAAATTTATACCAAATTAAAGAGCATAAAAATAACTAATTATGGTAAAAAAAAAATTAAAGAACCGAAATGTTTCGTTTTTTTTTAATTCTCCAGAATTTAGAAGATGCGACAAAAAAAGTAATAATTTGAGCCACTGGTACGTATCCATATCTTTAAATGCAAGAATTTTGAATTAATAAAACGAAAAAAGGATATATTTTGCTTATTTAAAAAAGAAAGTACTTCGATACAAATACAACAAAAATACAGTGGGTAAATATTTCCTATGTGTAGTCTGTGGCAACTTGTGTTTGGTTATTCGACTTTGAATGTAATTACCAACCTTAAATCCGTTATTTATGCTACTAAGTTATGATGTTCTTATATCGGAGGACTGTTTACTATCAATTCCATGAAATGAAATACAAAATTTTGAACACGTGCCGCGACACTGTGGGACGGGGCAAAAACTCCATTGCCTAGGGTAGAAAGTCCCTAATGTCTTTTCGTGTAATATTAAACCGAATAAGTAAAAAACCTCTTTTCAAATCTACAAATATTTATTAAACCAATTCTTTTTGGTATACAATATTGAAAGGAAAACTTGACTTCTCTTACCAAAAAATAAAAATATAAGTCAGAGGGTCGCTTTGAACTAAAAACTAAAAAAAGTCGCTCGACTAAAACAAAAACACTATTTAAAGACTTTGGCATCATTAATAAAATATGTATTTTCAGTCTGCGGGACTTTTTGCACTAATGGTACCTCTATAGTTTCTGCGATATATACGTTGGAAAACATTATCATTCAGCAATAAACAATTTCATGCACACATTACTAAAGGAACATACAATCTTAACGCACATTCTTTTAGTTTTCGATACATAAAATAACGAAGGCGTCGTGTAATTCGCACGAACGTCCAGGAGCGACTGGTGACTCTGTGGTCACCTCCGTTTCTTCTCGCCTTTTACTTACAAGGGAACATCCCGAACACGGAAATTCAAAAAATTCTGAAACTTTGTGAATATATAGGGAATTTCCTCCTGATTACAACGCAATTTTTGTTTGCCGCCCAAATTCACTTTAAGGAGGTGTAATTGACCCCTGAAAATCCGGTTATTTTCCGATTTTGTATTATAACTCGTGAACTGTAAAATAATTTTTTTACCAAATGATGGATCTAATTAAAAAAAGTAACTTTTGTCTTGAAACATTTTTTCTGTCTCTTACAGTTCGCGAATTATAACACAAAACCGAAAACTAGCCGAATTTTTAGGGGTTAATTTCACCCCCTTCGAGTGAATTTGGGCAGCAAACAAAAAATACGTTGTAATCAGGAGAAAATCCCTTACATATTCACAAAGTTTCAGAATTTTTTGAATTTTCGGGTTCGGGATCTTCCCTTGTTAGTATACTGCGAAACTCAATACATTATTTAGGAACAGAGATTTTGAATTCGGGACTTTTTAACCGCCGGACTTTTAGCCCTACCCTACCTTACTTCACCAAGACACAGACCGCCTAATTGAAATGTGTAAACTTTTTCGGGGCGAAGCTTACGCCCAGTAACCGTTCAAGCCTCCGTACCATCCGAAGACGATTAGGCACTCTCTGTCCGGGTTGACCCATGATACTCGCAGTCATACTTACAAGGGGACACCGCAAACCCGGACTCACCGATTGGAACGCAACGTTGTGGATTTTTAGAGTGACTCAAAACAAGAAGAACGGTGTATTTCATTTGGGCCCTATCGCCCTTTAAGGGGACCTTCCGGTCTAGAGCCCAAAAAAATAGGTGATATTTAGGAATTAATTACAGGAAAACCACTATATATAATTTAATGGGACTTTTTGCATTGCATTAAGGATGTCTTAAATTATAGAAATATATTTTTTGTTGTATAATTAATCATTGGAGACGGCCCTGGGGAATCGTTAAAGTCAAGGCGTCAAAAAATTGATCCAAATCGGTGGGACCTGTATCTCCAAAAGTTATTATCCGATTCGACTGAAACCTTTTTTATTTTGAAGATTATTCTTCTGGCTAGGGGAGGAACTAGAAAAAATTACAAAAATTACATTTTTTTTTTTTAAGAAAATAACGACACTTCCAGTTTGAAATCACTTTTCCCTGTATTTTTCGGCCTTTCAACGCCTTTGAAAATTATAAATTTTCAAATTTTTGTAATTTTTTCTAGCCCCCCTCCCTAGCCAGAAGTATATTCTTCAAAATAAAAAAAGTTTCAGTAGAATCGGATAATAACTTTACGAATTTTGACAAATCCTTTTAAACACGTATGCCTAAAACGTTGAACATTCGAAAACGGAAATAAAAAATAATCGACTTTTAGACCGGAAGGTCTCCTTCAGGGGGTGAAAACTAACCTCAAAGTCCAATTAGCACTTTCACTTTCTCGCGTATAACTCTCAAACTACAACAGGCAGAAAAAATGTTTCAAAGAAAAGTTTAATGGTGCAATAATTGCTGCAAACTTGCGGTAACAAAATTTTGAAAAAAGTTTTTTTCGTTCAGATATTTTTTTTAAACTATTTTCAAAATTTTGTTAACGCAAGTTTGTAGCGCTTATTGCACCATTAAACTTTTGTTTGAAACATTTTCTTCTGTCTGTTGTACTTTGAGAGTTATACGCGAAAAAGTGGAAGTGCCAATTTGACTTTGAGGTTAGTTTTCATCACCTTAAACGAAACACACCGTTGTTCTTGTTTTGACTCACTCTAAAAACCCACAAAGTTGCGTTCCAATCGGTCAGTCCGGGTTCGCGGCGCTCCCTTGTTAGACACACACTCTCGTCGCCCTTGCGCAAGGACAGGCGAGCCTGTTCGCTGAGCCCAAGTGTCGTCTATGTTGTATCGATCGTGATTCTGCATGCTTAGGTGAATTGTCCACTGTATGTAGTGCATGTGATGAGTCGTAGCGCCGCGGAGGCAGTGGAAGCCGCGCGTAAGCGTGGCGTTTGCGTCTTCGGCGAGACCTTGGCGGCCGCAGTTGGCACAGATGGCACGAACTACACGCACGAATGCTGGAAGCACGCCGCGGCGCACGTTCTGAGTCCACCTCTCAGGCCAGACCCAGATACACCTCTTGTGCTCCTGAACATGCTGGCCAAGTGAGTCCACCAACCTACCGGCCACCGTTCTCTCCCCTTCAGGGGTCACTTTGACATCCGTAGCATAACGCACCTGGTGACCTTGGAGGCTTCGCCACCTCTGGGTTCACGCAGTCGGCGCTGTTTAAGGCTTCTAAGCACTCATTTCTAAGCATGCCCCCGACGGTTCATCGGCATTGCAGCTGTATGGGTTGACGCCGGTGTCGATGGATCCTCGGATGCCCCGATCATGTTGACACACGCGTCAGCAGGACTTTGATTGCCGGTGCGGGTAGCTACAATGCCGACGAATCGTTGAAATGCCTAATGTCTAAAGAGATCGCCCATGCTCAGAAGCTTTAGACGGTTGCATAACGCGTCTTATTGGATCTTACACAATAAACAATTGATCGATTGAAAGATACCTACATCGCAAGCTACCTTTCTCTGCTTTCGTGCTCGATTCGATACTTTCTTCTACCGCCGAGCAAAGTAAGTACCTTGCGCTTGATGCGAAAAGAGTTTCTCCGGAAGTGTCCGGCGATTAGCTCCTCGCTGTTTACCGAGACCTACGCGGTACATGCTTCCACTTCGTGTTTAAAAGCGAGAAACGCGGCTGGTTTTCCAGTACGACCAGTCTGGCGCTGTGCTCCATTGATCGTGAATCGCTCGAGCATCGATAGAGAGAAGGCTGTCCATCAAGCTCGAGTTACACGCGAAATATAGGTCGCGGCTCTAAAGTGTAACAGTGACTCGGGTTGTCCGTGCTCACGCGACAGGCACCGAACATCCCCGATATTGCATGCGCCGGAAATTATATTTAGATGTTCCCGCCGAGATTCTCGTGCATGCACGCCGATCGTAGCCGCAGCTAATGCCACGTTCCCTTTGCCCCGATTTCTTTTCTGCTCCGCGGATCGCTGTTGTACAGCTGGCACGATTCTCTGTGCTCGACGTGTAGACGTAGTTGGGCGTGTAGTTGACACGACGGCTGAACGTTCTATCTCTGCACGGGGCTGGGGGCACCCCGCGAACACGGCTGAAAATTCACGACCGACCGTCCGAAACGGGCCACCAGATTACGATCGAAATTCACTCGCAACTTCTCGATCACCTCCGCACGATTCTAGGTCTTTTAAATGAAATCTCAACTTCAATCCCCGGTGGATGAAGCTCGGTCCCCATTCTGGCGACAAGAGAGCTAAGAGTGAACGCCCATTTCAGCCGTGGTCGCGTCTCCGAGCCCGGCTAAAGTGATGGACCAGTGAGAGGATTAAACTATCGCGGTTTAGGTGAATTGCCCGCTGTACGTAACGGCGGTGTCGAGCAAGTCCGCCGCCGACGTAGTGTCGTCGAAAAGGTCCGAGGGTGTTGTCCTGTACGGGGAGACTCTCGCAAGTACCGTGGGTATCGACGGTAGCGAGCAATACGGGAAAGATATCGCAAAGGCTAGGCGTTACGTTACGAGCCCGCCGTTGAGACCCGATTCCACCACACCTGCTTACCTAATCGAACACCTAGCTCAGTAAGTAGTCCAACACCACGATTCTTCATACGTCGTTCTTAAGGAGGCCCTCAAGGGGCGGGCAGGGGCTTTGGAGATTGTGCAGGCCGGCTTCGTAACGTTTCGAGGCTGACGCTCGACCTACCCGAGGAACGTTCGCCCGTTTAATCCACCGTTGATCCTCGAGCGCGGTCAACGGATCACGAGGCTTGAAGAGGCGACTGTCGCGGCAAAAGCTAACGCACAGCCGACCTGCCCGAACGTTTCCAACGTTCGTCCTCTCCTGAGTGGTTCGTCGGGTGTGTCGAGTAGTTCGCACCGCGAAAGAGTCTAACGCGGTCGCGGCACGGAGATTGAGGAGGAGCACGGTCCGGCAGGCCGACAGACAGATCGATGATGGAATAAGTTACACTCGGTTGCGACACGTACCCGCGTCCACGTCGCACGAGTATTCAAACGATGGCGATAAATTACGGTAATAAATTGGCACGCACCGTGCAAGCGTAGCTGTACGTAATTTTAATAGACACCGCGTGGGAAGTCGCTTTCATCTCCGACGGGGTATGGGAGGAGGGGGGCGTTTGTACTTAATTAAACGGGCCGAGGAAAAGTCGTTCAGAGGATCATTCAAACGGTCAGCATTCGATGTTATTACGTTTCTCGCGCGACAGCGTATCATTTTTCTGGAAATTGCTATAGCTTAAGAGATGTCAAGGTAGCCTTTCAGCGCCCCCGTATTTCTGCTGCCCCTCGAGCACTGTTTGTCGAAACGTTGATCGAACGGGTGGGTTTGCCGGCAGGGACGGCCTCCAGGTCACAGGCAGCGACAACTGCACGTTCAACGGGGACCAGAAGGCCTTGGGCAAGGACGACTTCTCGAAGATCCCGAACGGCGTGAACGGCGTGGAGGACAGGATGTCGGTGGTATGGGAGAAGGGTGTCCACGCAGGGATAATGGATCCGACCAGGTTCGTCGCCGTGACCAGCACGAACGCCGCCAGGATCTTCAACCTGTACCCGAGGAAGGGGGTGATAGCAGTCGGCTCAGACGCTGATATTGTCGTGTGGGACCCCAACAGGAAGCGTACGATTTCCGCCGAGACTCACGTCCAGGCCGTTGACTTCAACATCTTCGAGGTGAGCTCCACGGGCTCGCATTAAAGCCGCTCGTAAACTCTTTGTTGTCCCCCGATGCTTGGATAAAACCGACCTGCCGCGGGCAGGAAATTCAATCAGGCCACTCTCGCGGTCGGCCGCCAGGAAAATGAATCGATGAACGAACGGTGGTTACGTTCCGGTTTCAGGGGATGGAGGTGCACGGCGTGCCGGAGTACGTGATCGTGGAAGGCCGCGTCTGCGTGGACGAGTGCGAGCTGAAGGCTGTCCACGGGTTCGGCAAGTTCGTGGAGACGCTGAGCCACGGGGGCTACGTGTACAGCATGATCGAGGACAGGGAACAGGTGCGTCTACTCTGGCTAAGTAAACCGTCGAGCGCGATAGAGTGCAAGGGCAAACAGCTACGCCTACGAACGCGATGGTTGATGTCGGTTGTTTGTTCAGAGACCACGCGGCGTGGCGCGAACGGAAGCCGAGGCGAAGAGATTCGCCGAGGAGGACGTGGCTATCGCCAGGGCCAAAGAGGAGGCCCGGGCGACTGCAGCGGCCCTGGGTAAGGCCCACCAGACGAACGGCACTTACGAGAGCCCGAAACCGAAGGTGAAGCTGCCCGACTGCATGCCTACGTTGCCCGACTCAGCTGTGGTCACTCCATCGTCCAAGGGCCCTCGGCTGGAGGGACAGAGGAACTTGCAAGACTCCACTTTCTCCATCAGTGGTGAGTGACAAGGATCCACTATTATCTTACAATCTAAGTAGGAGTCATCGTGGGGGATCCTTTAGCATGGGGTAAACTCCGGTAAGTCCGTGATAGTTATAGAATTTGTCTATTAACTGATAACGATAGGTCAGACATCAGAGAAACAAATAATAGGTTAACAGAAATTTACTAAGTACAGTGGCGGGCGAAAGAAAGTTTACGACTTTTAAAATCGCATAACTTTTTTAAAATTGGTCCAAACGACTTGAGTTTTTTTTGAGAAGCTACTAGGATTAGTTTGCTGAGTGCCGTGTCTCGTCGTTTTGAAAAAAAAAATGCACTTGGTCGGAATAGCAAACAAAAATAGTAAATGTCATTTTTCAAATATTTTTGTGAGTCTGTAATGAAAATTCAAAAAACCCGTTTGTAGGTTGAAGTAAGTTGTATGCATGCTGAAAATTTCATAAAAATCGGTTAACGTTGCTCTGAGCTATAAACGCTTAAAGGTCGCAGAATAAGGTCGAAAATCGCGAAATTCCCCGAAATCACGGATTTTCGAACTTATTCTGCGACCTTTAAGCGTTTATAGCTCAGAGCAACGTTAACCGATTTTGACTTACTTCAATCTACAAACGGGTTTTATGAATTTTCACTACAGGCTCGCAAAAAAAAAGTTTAAAAAATGACATTTACTATTTTTGTTTGCTATTCCAACCAAGTGCATTTTTTTTCAAAACGTCGAAACACGTCACCTTAGTAAACTAATCCTTGTAGCTTCTCAAAAAACTCAACTCGTTTGGATTAATTTTATAAAAGTTATGCGATTTTAAAAGTTGTAAACATTCTATCGCCCGCCACTGTATATTTAATTGAAAATATACAAAATTAAGTTGTCATGACATACTCTGGTTACTCCGTGATAGTTTTCGCTAGCCCGTGATATGGCAATCAGCTACTTTTTTCATATTATTTTATATTAGCTTACATTATTTTACTTTATTTTAAATTATTTTACATTATTTTATATTATTTTATATTATTGTTATTTTGTGTATAATCCATCGTTTCATGATCGTTAGATGTCTGAGACGTAAGGAAACATGGTATCTGGTATTTGCCATCAGAATTTCTCTAACAGCACAATCAGAAACGCAGGCTCGGGCGCACAATAAATAAGAATTTAGTCACTTTTCATAAGCAAAAATAACACCGATGCCTTATTGTATGATAATTTCAAGAGTAAGACTTGTTAAAATGTCATTTTACCATCACTTACCTGCAGTTTGAACTTTCTATTTATCTTCTAAAGCACATATAATACATAATCAAGCGATCGTCCACAACTAGCACGAAAAATTTCAAGAATAATGCGCTGCTGGAACAAAATGCTCTCTCACTCTATCACACTAACTTCAATTGACTAATTATTTTACCACAACATAGGGGAGAGGTGCTATAAAAGGGACAGGTTTTAAATGGGACAAATCGAATTGCTAAAATTCTAAACGCATTTCACATGCAAGTTATTTTCCTGTTTATGGCAACACCAGTGCCCAGTCATTTGACGTAAACATCGCTGCGGTTTCACTTGGAACAGAGTAGTAATCCGCGGTTGATGGTTTTCGACAGTGAAAGAAAAATTTTCGTTGGTTTTCTTGGTCGTTTTTTGAGATCAAGATACATACAAAGTGTTAAAGTGTTATATCATTAAAATAACCGGTACTAAACTGAAACGAAAATACTTAACAGGGAAGCTTAATTGATTGTTTTCTTTGTTTTGAAGTTATTTTATATTAAACTCACTTATAGTCTTAAATGGGACGACAGTTTCATGGCTGTCCCTCTCATACACATGTACTGCTGGACACTATAAATATGTATTTTACTTTTCTGTAAAGTTATTAGTGTATCATGTGATATATAGATAAATTTAACAATTAATAAAGTGACTATTCAAAGCGACAAACTTTATCGTCAAAAGTTAATAATAACATCTTTAATCTGCAATATGAAAACGTACCTACCTATTTTAGTACAATTGATCTTATTTTTGCTCAAGTAGAATTTAATTCTAAACTATTTTATTATTTAAGTGATTTATAGATTTTTTATATACGTACTTATATTTACCACTCGTGGGTATTTTTATGTTGAACTTAGTTCGTAAGACATAAATTTTATAAAAAATATTACTTTATAACTAAAAATCGATTTTTTCATAGATTCCATTGTTTTGAATCATTAAGATTTACAATTATAATTGTAATACTTAATAAGTTAATTTTTATTAACGTATTTCTTTCATGACTTATAATGTCCCATTTAAAACCACCTAGTCGTAAAAGGGACATTTCCCACTTATTTGAAAATCGAAGATTTTCTTATTTTCTATTATAATTTATGAGTTTGTAATATACCCTTATTGAAGGGAATTAAACGCGCTTTCTATTGATGTACTTGTTTTTTGAATACCTATAATGATATTGTCAGAAATGGACGCTACAAAAAAGTGTCCCTTGTATAGCACCTCTCCCATACACCAGAAGATCAACGCTGTCTGTTAGTTTTTGGCCCATCTAAATTGAGTCAGACAATTCCGAGTTACAGATAAATGAGAAAGTATCACGGAGTAACCTGCACCACGAGCTTACCCGAGTTTACCCTATTCGTCCCTACTGAAGGGAATTTTATGATTTCACCTGCTCTCCCCTCTTCAATCTCCGCTCCACCAGAAGCGCTCCCGTCCCGATGTGTTTTCGTTTCCCATCGCACCTCGAGCATGACGCCTCGCCGTGTCGGACCTGCATCCACTGCAGAGATCAGAGGTATTATTGGAAGCGTGTTATCTGTTCGCAGAGGACGTCGAGGAAGGGAGAAGAGCCTGCATCCGCGTGAACAATCCGCCCGGTGGACGCAGTGCGGGAGGCTTTTGGTAATTTATGAAAGAAAGTGTCAAGGTCCGCTTTGCGTATAGGGATTTTGTTACGAAAATGATATCGGTGGAGAATCCCGGTCTCCTACCATACTTCTCTCACCTTTCGCGTCTAATCCGCGCGTTCACCTCTGTTCCGTAATTCCGCGCGCGAGATCCGTCAGCCAGCTTTTCAGGTTTCGCTACTCACCAAACCGCTAACGAACATGTTGAGCCGTTTCTCATTTTTTTCAATCTGTTCCCCCCTCATCGATCAAGGTCTGTTCCATCAAAGGAGGATTCGGCAGCCACTGGTCAGTAGAGTGTGTGTACGTTCTCTCGCAAATCTTGCTGTCATCGCTCCATTTTCCCAGCTTCGTTATCGCTTCATTGCCGCACTGTGTACCCGTACGCTTCATCCATTGACCTTGGACCGTTTGCGCGCGCGCGCGCGCGCGCCCGAGGGGCCTCGCGGTTGCTTCCCCGTTCCGACGGAAGTCCACGCTCGTGCAATAGAGACCCGGTGAGACACTCATCGTCGCGATAACACACTCTTATCGCGTGTCGCAATCTTATGTTTGATTTGTAGAATTTATTTTTATGTTGTATTATACGGAGCATCCGAGTGATGTGTAGGGGCGGGGGGGGGGGGGAGACTTTTCTACGTTGTAGATGGTGACCGGTGCATGCTATTTTAAATTTACATAAGTTTTACACGGTGGAAGTAGTTTCTGTTCCATTTTCCTTTTTCTTTTCTTCCCGAGGCAATTTCAGGAGGATCGACGATTTGTTAATTTATAAGATACGTTTGATACGACTTGTAACGAGGATACTCCAAGGTCAAGCTTACGAGCAAGTTATTTATTGCATACACCTGTATACATTACTCCACGAGCAGTGCTTGCGACCCTAAGAACTTGGGCACGGGTGTTTAAGGCGCCGATCATTGACGGACGTTATCGTTCACGGATCCACGAGTTGTACATTACAGATAAACCTGGTTGTTAGTTGGTTAATTGTTATAGCTTCGGTTCGTATGATAATTTACCCAAGCACCGATGGTAACGTCAGATGAGCCGGTGTAAATGTTACACGAGGGGGCCGCCTCGTTCCCATCCAATCATCTTATCTGCGGCATGCAGCCGCCTCGCGGGGCATAACATGCAACCCAGTTTTATACACTATTCGATACGTTAGTCTTAGAATCGACGTACTTGTAAGTTTAATTGAACGTTAATTGTTCGGTTTCTCAGCGAGTTCCAGCGTCGCAGCATCACTGTACCGTTACGTTTTACCGCGCGACAATAAGAGTACGTATCCGATTTGTATTGTTAATTGTAATTGAGTGTATATAATATTAAAAGTGTCCTCGGTTTACGAACGATTGGCGGAACCCGAACGGTTGCTTGGCAAACGACTGTAAACTAGCATCGAACGTACGTCGAATTGTTCTGACCGATGGTGGATCACAGCTCAATTACCTTAAAAATAAATACGTAAACCAGTAAGTCGAAGCGAAGCGTCACGGAATTAAAATTAGACTGTGTTTCTATCGCTCGCAGAGCCTGCGAGTCTGGAAGATAGTTCTACAGGATCTTTGAGACTCGTGGCGACGCGTGTATTCTAAAAGTTCATTCACATAGCCTCGCCTTTCCTCGAGCTTCAAAGGAAATCCGTCGAGGCTCAAACACGAAAGTCTGCAAGAGCCGAACTGACAAGCGCTAGTTCTAGCTCATAGTAACGTTAACCGAATTACGCACAAATTTTTAAATAGAGAGACGCAAGACCGCTAAGATCCTAGATCAACAACTTTCCGTGCCGAAAGTAAGAACCAACGCGACGCATTCGATAAGAACGCACACAGTCTCACGATAACTGCTCGCTAGCAGTCCCTTGCCGCGGAGGAATTTCCCACGCGGGGCTGACGATGCCGAGCCGAATCAGCCTGCCGCCACTTGATTCGATTCAATTCTGTTCCCGATTCGTTATTAGCGTGATTCCTACATTCCGGGGTTTTTTAACGTGCTGCAAAAGGATCGCTGGTTCCCCCCCATCTTCGATTTCATCATGGGCGGGGTATACGTTTGTTATTGTTCTGTTGAGCCTTCGGTATTGTTGGCGTGCTCGTCCGAGAAAGTAACTTTAACGGTAATAAACGATAAGAGTAACGATATTAACGATAATAATCACCTCATAATAGATATCCATTACATACGTAATCGCTATCGTGTAAGACGAGCGAACCGGAGGTCTTACGAATATAGGTGGGTAAGGCTTATCTGAGCTACACGTGAACGACCAAAAAGAAGAAAAAAAAAAAGAAAACACTTTGGTTACCATTGTAATATCTTGTAATACGGAGTTTACGCGCCGCCGCCGTCGGCGACAGTTTTCTGCGGCGGCGAATCTTTTAGGACGCATTTAGACAAACGAGCCTTGAGAGTGTGTTTTACCCGAGTAGATTTTGTATGGAAATTTTCGGCAAAACGTATTTCTAAGAGTTTCTATAAGTGCAGAGAGCCTGGAATAATTTATTAAGGGGGCACGATGATCCTTGATCGTTCCGAGTGATTCATTGTTAGACGATAGACCCACTGACCGCAGTTACTTTGTCCCGATGTTTCTCAAGATCGCGTCGCTGTCTTTCTAATAATAATTAACAATAGCTGGATGTGTGTGTTGGTGTAAGACTGCTCGACGCCCGAGAAGGGATGCTTTATTAATTATTTCAATGGTGTCTACAGTTTAATGGGAAACTATGGACAAATGTTACCGACCCTTCGTTTTTTACAGTTCGTAGACTATGACGTTTATTGAGTCTTACACTTTTATCGTGCATGTTACATTGGTTTAATCGTAATTATCGCCTTTCGTAAAAAGTACCATTGGTGTGTTTAACGACGAGGATCACTGTATCTGCTTATCACCGCCCGGAGATCCGGAGCTTTCCGCGGAAAGCTCGGGTCCGAGGGCTTGGCAAACAGACCTTTATACATATATATATTTAAAAAAAAAAAACACAACAACAACAACTATAATTATCAATGTGTTCACGTTGCGTGACCTCGAGTCGAGTATTCGGAAGAAATATGTATAGTTTATCTCGATATAATAAGTGATACAGCTAGAGTACCTATTTACGTCTGTTAACAATGTATGTGATCGCTTGAAATAAAAACCTGACATCAATATTAACACGATGGTTAAGGTTTCTCTGGCTTTGCAACAGAAATACCATTCTGTTATTTATTTATATATATATATTTATATATTCTTCCTAGTGAAACATGAGTTTTCATTTCACACGATTTGTACGATACCTATATGCAAGCAGAATCTCATTTAAATGCTCAGTTGTAAAATCGCTCCGGTGATAATGTTGTTCGCGTTCGACGAAATCATCACAGAACTTCATAAAAAGAAGAAGGATAATACTACTATAGCTTAATTCTGTAATGTAATATACGTTATTACATTTCTCTACGTAGTCTACAATTCTCTACATACACTCTGCCTATATGTATCCGTCTCAATCTCATTTCTCCCACTGTTTAAGAGTATTTCCCGAGTGAACGCTCTACTACTGCTCTTCGGCCCTGTGCCTGGCCTTCTCCAACACCTGCTTCAGCTCCGACGAGCGAGGGCTCTTCTTCTGTAAACGTTTAAGAATGTGAAGCTGCCTGCGTGAATCGAATACACCGCGATCCCTTACCTCGGTTTCCGTTCTCGCCAGCGTGATTTGGCTGTAGAGCTTGCCACCCTCTGTCACCCCGCAATAATTGTCCAGCTGTCGTTTGGTCAGCTCGAATAGGTCCGCGCCAGTCATGTCTCGCAACTGTTTGCACGCCCTGCAGATCAGTAGACAATTAACATCCTCATACACTTCCACGCACCGTCGCTGTTCTACAGTGTACCCGTACTTTTCTGAAAATCCTTTGGCTATCAACCAGCTGTGCACTTCGCTGGGGCTGGAATATTGGTCCAAGACAGCCTCGCGTTTGCCAGCGTTCTTTCCGTGCTGCTTCTTCTCGCGGTATATCGTTAGCACGTACTTGAGCTCCTCTTGCATCTGCTCCTGAGTCCTCACCCCTTGAGAAATACGTCGGATTCAGTATCTATTTATTGGGGTGGTTTTGTTAAGGTGAAGCATGAATTTTACCGCCGGTAGATTTGGTGCTTTTGTAAGTGCTCGCCCTGCTGGAAGAAGTTGAGGAAACCGACGTTTGGCTTTGCAGAGACGGCGGCGGTGGCGGTGGCGGTGGCGGTGGCGTTGATTTTTCAGAAGGGACGTCCACGTTGAAGTTGGAGGGCGGTGGATGGACCTCGGCTATCTGCGTCGACTCGTTGGGCTTTGGTTTTGGTACCTCGTTGGCGGGCGGTGCGCTTTCACTCGTGGCAGTGCTATTCGCGATTGTCTCCTTGTCGCTACTGATGGGGCTTGCTTTGGTGGATTCATCTGTGTGATAGCCGACGTCGTTACTCAGAATTTGTTACAGTACGGTCGATTTCGTGACGGACACCCCTGCGAAACGATACTCGACAGCTACGTACGTACTACAGAGAGTTTAAACGGACTTACCCAAACGCTTTTGGAGAACACAAGACACTTTCCCAACAGACGAGCACACTGACGATGAGGAAGCACACGGTCACGCTTTAAGCAACGGCACGATAATGAGATTTGCTAAAGGATCGACAATAAATAAACGCAACGATGCAACGTGCAAGCCTTTCGACTCTCTGCGCCGCGATCCAGGTACTTGGCAATTTGCTGGCACACAGATGGGTTCAGAGAGCCTACAGATTGGCACTGGGTGGGTTCTACGTGTTCTACGCGCGGATAGGACGAATTATACTCACACAGGGAACAAGTACAATCTGTAACCGAGTATATTTATTCAATAAGTGATGTACATAAATTACAGTGCAACGAAATACTGGACGGATCGTACCCCCATCCCGTGGACAGAATAACGAGCAAAGAGTTGAAGAGCGTTTCGCTCGACGGAGGATAGAGTACAATGGATTAACGTGATATCGTGCACAATTTTATATTATGTTGCCGAGTGTCCTCGTGGAAGATCTGCTCGCGAGGCAATTATTACAGCACAATTGAGGAGAATAAAAAAAAAGAGGGAGGAATAAAGACGATTCGAAGGAGGAGTCTGAGGGATCTGGGAGCATTAAACGAGACGAGCAAATCTCCATTCGTCTCCAGAGGAAAAGCTTCACGACGCCGAGACGGAGGCCATTGATAAATGAAAGAATGAGTCATGATCGTGCTTTTTTTTTATCGTCGATATCACGCGTAAAGATTCCTTTCCGTCATTGCACAAGCTGGACGCACGATTATTATCAACAGCTTCGACTCGACTCGTGACGCTTTCTCTTCGTACGAAGCTGAACGAACGGGGGGTAATGGACGGACACAGTGAGCTTGTATTCGCAAGTGCGATGCTAATCCATAAGCTTGATCAGCCCGCGGCTGGACGCTATACGTTACAACAATCTGTTTTAATAGAAAACTATACATATATCGTTCTCTTCTGTTAAGCGTACAATATACTAAGATTTGGTTAGTCGATAAATATAAAAGAAGAATATGGTGATCGTCCCTATGGTCACTAAACAGGAAGGTACGATATTAAGATCGGCTCGGAGCTTGGTCCCGAGCACGGTACAGCATCGATCGATCCGTAAACTTGTTCGTTGTTTCGATTTCATTGGCTGTGTTACCTTGGCTGCAATCCCATTCCCGATTGCGAAGCCGTGCTCGATAAAGCCATTGTCTTATCGCTAGTACCTCTAAGCTGCGTGGAAGGAGCAAGTGTAGCCGATTTATCCGCGACGAAATAAATTAGGTTGAAGCGTTAGACGATAAGAATCTTCGGAGTTCTCCTCCTTATCCACGGAATTGCGCGCTCGAGCGGGGTGGCCCTGCTGCGAGTCTGCGAGACATTGGTTAAGGCCGAAGAGCTTGAAGAATGGAGCCGCGATAATTGTATAATTGATCCGGTTTACCATTGGTCCCTATTTGCGACAACGGCGTTAACGATTCGACCTATTACTCGTATATACCTCTTTATATATTTATATTTATATATATATATATATACACAGGTAGAAAAACCACGGTGTTAACGTAAGAAAGAAAGATCAGAAATCGTGGAATGCATCAGCAGGCTGAGACACTGCGTGGACACTGATTATAAATAATAATATCAATTACGTCGAGATACTTAGGCTCAACGTGATATACTTGAAGTTGAAACAGTCAAAGACTTCTGGGTGTAAATTACTGTATCGTTGCGGAAAGTAAGTTTCAGTAATAATGGTCGGTGTTCTTCATGCAGAAATTACTTTTCTCAAGGATACAATTTCGATTCTGCAGACTAAGAATGTTTCAACAGCACGAATGCCTCTCAGGGGTCCAATTTATCTCGTTGGGTGGGCGTGTTCCGTTGAATATACCGATATCGACGACCACAACTCGAAAATAGATCCTATCGTTTAAGTGTTTCGATTGCTCCGAAGTGTGTGAGGCGAACGGAAGGGCTACGCGCGAGCCTGAGACACTAGATGGCTTAAAAGTAACGGAATTCACCTTTTTTCCCGAGCCTCTCTTTCCTCACCCAGTCTGCAGGAGCTGGCGGAGGGATCGCGTGCGTCCGATGGGTGGCTTCCGGTCCTGGACTAGTGCTGGTTCTCTCGATCTCTGAATCCTGGAATTTAACGAAACGCCGATAAGCCGCGAGATTCTACCAAAGATGGGAAATTGCAAAGCTACAATCGCTGTGCACACTACTTATTCAAATCCCAGCACGCCCCCTTGCCCGTCGTTTTCAATAGAAGAATACCAGCAAGCATAGTTCTCCTTCGATTATTTCTCGCTCACCTCGTAATTATAGCCGTGCCCCTGTCGCGGGTATCGGCTAGTGTACAGCGGATTGTTAAATACGTCGTTATCGTTGGAATGGGAGGGGTTGTGGGGCGTGACGATTGTGTGGGGCACGTGCGCGACCTGGCCCCTGGAGTTCCTCGCCTTCCACCATTTCCTGCTGTCGTCGAGGATCTCCAGGTACTCGCCCCTGGCCACCGTCAGCTCCTTGTCGTTGTTGGCCGTCCTGGGGTACGTGACCTGCACGATCTTGGCGTGTCTGGCCACCAGATCGTCCAGCCAGGCCTCCTGCGCCCTCTCCATGCCGGCGGCCCTTGGCGTTCTCTCGATCGAGTCCACGGATATGTCGCTGTGGGCTCTCGTCTGGTCCACCACCCTCTCCTCCCTGGCGTACAATTCCGAGCCGGGCACGTAATTCCTCTCGAAGTACTCGTTACCGTGGCGCTCCTCCCTGCTCTCGTACTCCAGGTAGTCGCTGCTGTAATGCGACTCGTCCACCTCCCTGTGATTGTAGTACGGGTCGGTCTGCTGCTCCGGCAGCTCGTCCCTCTTCTGCTTGTCGGCGTTCAGCAGCGAGGCGAGATGGTCGTGGTCCCTGTCCTCTGGTATCGGGTACTCCGGCGACCAGCCGTCCATGAAGATCGGATGATACGGCGGCACGTGGCCCTTCCATTGGTCCCGCGGTATCATCCAAGTGTCACCCAGAGAGTGCCACAGCTCCGTCTCCTTGCTGGTCACGCAGTTGATCAGCAGGTTCACCGCTTCTCTGGTAAGCAAAGGCGAGACCACCTTGTTCGGCAGATTTGGATCGTAGTTGGTGTCGTGGGACGCGTCCACGATCAACGCCAGCGGGGTGAACAGGAAGTGTACCAGCTCGGGGGCGTTCGGGTCGTGGATGTGCGCCTTGAGCTTCGCCAGCAGATTGAACGAGAGCTTGAACTTCTGAAATATGTCGATGAACTCCATCTCGGGGGGCGGCTTCGCCCTCATCGTCAGCATACCGTCGCCGAGGTTCCTCTTCTTCGACTTCCGGTTGCGCCTGCGACGCTCCAGCTCCTTGGACGCGGCCACCGCGTGCTGGAGCCGCGCGATGAACTTCTCTATGTCGTCGAAACAGTGGTTCAGGATCGTCACGTCGCGCTCGTACTTCTCGGAGGATGTCGAGGACACCTCGTCGTTGTTCTCCTCGCGGGACATGTCGTTCTGGCCGTCCGCTGCGTTACAGAAAACCGGCGGATTAGACGGATTAATCGTATGGACGTTGGAATAGTGCGGAAACAGGAAAACAGCGTACCGTTGTTGGCGTTGAAGGCGGACACTTGCTCGCGCACGTTCACCCCGTTCAACGGCGGCTCGGGTGGCGGCAGGGTGGGTGGCGGAGGGATACGACCCCTGGGGCCACGCGGCGATCCACCCGGTACCAATTTGCCCATCTGCAACATTTTCAAGTCCTCGACGAGGTCCTGGGCGGAGACGCTTTGACACTGGAATATATGCATCTCCGCGCGCTGACCGGAACCGCTGTCATCGGCCACTGTGAAGACGAGAATGTTGTTATACATCTCCATAGGGTCCCTCGACGTGAACGCGGTCGGTTCCTGTATCAACGAGGCTGGGAATCGCTCCATGACGGCCTGCATACGAATTTATCAACGATGCATTAAGTGAAAACTGCTGTGCGCCTCGAAAACTGCCGGCTAAGTGTAATTTCACAAATGTTCCACTTCGTATTTCATATCGCTCGCCACTACGTTCTCTCTGAGCGCGCCCGGCGGCGGCGCGCCTTTTCACTGGCTAATCCGGCAATTTTTTTTCATTTATATCTCTTTTGTTCTGATTCGTTCTCTCATTCACTGCGAAACGGTAGGTGAAGTCCCTCTTACCCCGGTCTCGTTGTCCATTATCAGCACCCAGTTCCGCTCCAGACGGAGCTGCATCTTTTGACTCCAAATGCCGTTACTCTTCTCCAGCTGCAGTAGCCGTCGCATACCGTCCGCCGGATAAACAATACCGGTTTCCTTCGTGACCGTGAACGTGGCCAAATGCTCCATCATGTACGTCGGCTCCGAGCTGCTCACGCGGCCGCCCGATGTGCTCGATGGCCCACTCGAACCTCCATCTGATGCGTCGTTAATTACATTAATTTCATCGTCTCGCAAGAATGATATATTAATATATTCCTTTCACAAAACCCTGGAATATGGAAATCGTAGATGAGGTAGTAGGAACGGTCGAAGAACGCGCGTGGTAGCCCACTCTATATTCATTAGAATTCTACAACCAGATAAATCCTCGGGTAGAGTAATTTCTTTGAGAATAGTGGCATTTCTAGAAGAAGAACAGTGCGATGGTATTTACATACTGTTACTCAAGGCCCCTCTTTTTTTCCTAACACACCCGTTTACTCTCAACTGACCTATCCCGGACCTCTTCTGCAAATGCATATATTCATCCTGAATAACCATACGCGGGCACACGTGCTTACATAAAGCTGTAAAGACACTCGTCGAGTAAAGAAGGCTGTGAGCGCGTCGGGTTCTAAAAACAGCACACTTAACACCGCTAAGGTCCTCGATTTCACCTATGCATCGAGGAAATCAGCCACGCGCCTGCAAATATTAGCTTGGAATTGCTCCGCAAGCCAGAGCCAAGGATCCGAGGATCTTAGCGGAGCTGAAGTTCTCCGGCAGCTGAAGCCCGGGTCGTTCTACTGTTATTACCTTTGTTGTAAGTGGAGGGACTGTGTCCACTGTTGTAGTACGGCATTGCGGCCAGGCTAGCGTTTGAAGTTTATCTGAAACAGACAATGGATGCGCAAGCTTGAGCGATTTAGCATAGCACGGTCGGATACTCGGCGATTCCCCGCGGATTTCGATCCACATTCGGCACGGCCGCTCGCCGAACGGTTAATAAAACGTGATCGCAGACGCGGAGGTTCGCCCGGGCGTGCTGCTTAATCACTTAATGAAGGGAGACGGTCGACAGTTGCACGTCGCGTATCGTATCCGGCTACCGGGTCATGGGGACCATACTTGGCGGCACGAAAGCCAGCTCGTAACCAAAGCGAAATTCCAATGAGCCTAATTCGCTCGCCAGACATGTCGGGAATTCCACTCGCGCGCCTTCCACTTATCGAACTTCGCTGTACGAAGGTGTGATCCAGCGGACAATGGGACGATAAATATCGTTTATTGACTAGCCCTTCGCAGGGGCCAGCTCCTCGAGCCGTGGGACCCATGCTGGGCATTACGCTCGAGCATTAAAAAGGAGGCCCAAAAATTTTAGACAGGGCCGCATTTGTGCTTCTGCAGGCCCTAGGCGCAACATCATCATATGAAGCCTCACAAATTTCTCAGCTGCCTCTAGTTTTTATATTGTAAATTTAATGTTTTAAAAGAAGTACTTTATTTTGCGATTATAATTGTTTTTAAACGATTTTATTCAGCTTCGATCTTCTGTATGTTTGTTTGTATGGTTCAAATCAGTGATGCCAGACTCGGGACGGGGGCGCTCGAGAATTTCCCCCACCTCGCATGCACACCAGGCCGGAGCTGCGTGTGTACATGCGCCGAGCTCGCGGGCACGCAGCTACGGCGTAGTGTGCATGCGAGGTGGGGGAAATTCTCGAGCGCTCCCGTCCCGAATCTGGCAACTCAAATTTAAACCACTTCCAACTATCCAACTGTCTTGAAACTTTGCAGGCGTGCGTAGTTTGGATGACAATACAATATTTTTAAAAAAAATTAACCCCGAGCGGGTGAAAAAATTACCCAGTCATCAATAAATATAACCGATAACCAAAAATCCAAGCGTCTTGAAATCAGCCACTCGTGTTCTTTACGAAAACGACAAAAAGCCGCTGCGTTCGGAACGCTAGTCACATCGCGATTTGAAATTAAATAAATAAAAGATATTTCTAAAGAAGTCAGAGCTGCGAAATTTAAATCCATAAACACCAAAAACTAGTACTAGAAAGTAAAAAATATATAAAAAAAAATTTTATGTTAAACGATGTTATTCAAAATGCACTAAAAACAAAAAATAATTCTTTCCTTGTACTGCAATTTCAATGGTGTTTTTTCACTTTAAATAAAATCGTGGAGCAGGATTTTTCACAACAGAATATGAATCAATTTAATACAGCATCAATCGTCGAAATGAATTTGTTGTGAAATACCCTGCTCCACGATTTTATTTAAACTGAAAAAACACCATCGAAATTGCATTTTTAATAAAATCGTTTAACATAAAATTTTTTTTTATATTTTTTTTATATAGCTGTTTGTGAAGAGTAAGGTTTTAAAATTGTGGCCCAATCGAGAGTGAGACCTCATAGTAAATGCGACTCTGATTTTAGTAGGCATGCCAGAAGATATACCTACAGTAAAAACGTGAATTTACTCGAAGATAAAATTCTGCCCAGCGCAAGTGGAATTCTTTGATTTAAAATTCTCCTTTGAAATGAATATCAGTGGAAGTACCTGGTACCCGAAATGTTCCAGCGTACTATGTAAGCCACGAGTTCGGCCGAACCGTTGCTCTATTAATTCCACGCCCATTCCTTCTATTTGTTCCTTCTCTTCTGAATTAAACAAGAGTCCGACGCTCTGATTGTCCCGAGCGGGGCGTACTAAGTATCAAACGGAGGATTTCTTTTTCATTGAGCTCCCTTCGGCAACAGATCCGCCTTCCCCGCGGCAATGAGAGAAACTACGGTTTTTGCATAGTTATGCGCGCGGAATGTGAAATTCTGAATTTGCTCCAAGAGAAACCTATTTGACACGACGGCGCGCTACGTACGCGGGGCATTCCATACGGGCGGCAGCCGGCCTTACTCCAGGTGTTAAATAAAAGCTCGCGCTCGTCCCCCGATGCGGGCTTAGCGGGATATTTCGTCCATAAAGGCGATAAATTTCGTGGACGGCACGTCAGCTTCAGCGATGCGGAGGAATTCTACACGACCCGACGCGTACACCTTGGCCGACGTAATTATTGAACGATCTCCCGCGGACGATAATTAACCATACCATGCCACTTCGTTACCGCGCGAGCTCTCCTACAAAATTAAACCCATCGCCGCCTCTCAGCTGCTCCTTCGTCCTCGGGTTCCGCGACCTCCCACGCGCGGGTGGCGAACGCGATTGTTCCCAGGTTCCACGCTTCATCGAAGGCATAATTCTAGCACAGCAGTGGGAACAACAGAAGCGGTTCGACTTCACCCAACTGCAGATGGGTATCGCCTATCTCCGAATTTCCAGAGCAGAGTACTCGGCCGCACAATAAGCGATCGGTATTCAGCATCGGAACAGAGAAGCAACGTCTATTGGCGGGTTAACGCCAGTCCCCGCGAATGCTTTCGCCTTGTCCAGGGATTCGGTGCTGTGGGGATTCGCATAACGGAGGAGCACTCAGGATTTAATCTTGCTTTAAGGGGGTATTCTGATCTGACGAGGCGTTTTCGTCGCGTTATTTCGGAATTTTTTTTTCAAAGAACCCACAAATTTTATTATTATTTAGTTTATTGCTGCATGTTTATTGATGTTTCAACTATCTTTACAAATTTTGTGAATAGAAAGAAATTAAAATCAAACGCAGTTGACTGCTTTAAAGTAATGGTGAAAAAAAAACATGGGGTCACGGTGCCCAGGATTGGGCTCGTTCTAGTGAGCAGAAACAAAAATTGAAAAGAGATTCTTTATATGTATGCCTGTGGCTATCGTCCCTGCTAGAATGATAAAAAAATATTGAAAATTAAGCAAATGGTGGCGGTTTGAAAATTAAGTTTCGATTCTCGCACATTTTTTCAACTTTAAAGGTCTGTGAAAGTTTGAAAAAAAATTATTTTATCATAATTCTGGTAGGAACGATAGCCACAGGCACACAGATAAAGAATCTCTTTTCATTTTTTGTTTCTGATCACTAGAACGAGCCCAATCATGGGCACCGTGACCTCATGTTTTTTTTTTCACCATTACTTTAAACTGCAGGGATCGAAAAAGTTCTGGAACTTTTCAATAGGTTCCATTTAAAACAATGACCGCGGAACTTTTTTAAAAATGTTCTCACATTATAAGTTCTCAGAAGAACCGATAAAATTATTGAAAATAAAAGTTCTAGTTGGAATGGAACTTATAAAATATAAGAATAAAAATTTCTCTATAACAGGAACAGATATTTTGTTCACCGATATTAAAAAAGTTCTCAGTCGTTGTAACAAATACTAAATACTATTCAATGGATAGTACTACAAGAATATTAAATAATTCTTACAGTTAAATTGATATTCTGAATGTGTTATTTATATGTAATACTTACCTACGTAGATGTTTTAGAATCGTTATAATAAAAGTTCCATGAAAACAAATTATATTAGAACGTTTATTAAAAAAGTTTTCATAAGATAAAGAAAAGTACTAAACTATTAGGTACGAGTTTTATTTAACAATATAATATCATATTCTTCAAATGTTTATTTAATAAAAGGTATGAAAATCATAATATAATTAATGGTTTCATAACAAGTATTGAACAGAAAAGAGAACTTGTCAAGAATATATAACATACTATGTATGTTTTACAATTCAGCGTGATAGTATTCTATAACTATAATACATTATCGCATTTAATTTAATTTTAGAAGCAAAATATTTTCTAAGTTTGTAGGACTTAAATTATATCTATTGTATTATTGATGGTATATTGTTAAATAAAACTAGTACCTAATAGTTGAGTACTTTTCTTTATCTTTTGAAAACTTTTTTAATAAATGTTCTAATGTAACTTGTTTCCATGGAACTTTTATTATATAGGTTCTAAAATATCTGTTCCGTGAGAACACTTTTTAAAGAAGTTCCTGAAGGTAGCATTTGTTTCAATAAAAATTCCACAGGAACAGATATTTTCTTAATCGAAACAAATAAGTTTTTTGTTTCAGATTACTAACAGAATTTTTTAAAAACGAGGGTTCGAGAACTTTTTCGATCCCCGCTTTAAAGCAGTCAACTGCGTTTGATTTTAATTTTTTTCTATTGACAAAATTTGTAAAGATAGTTGACACATCAATAAACATGTAGCAATAAACTAAATAATTATAAATTTTATGGGTTCTTTGTAAAAAAATTCCGAAATAACGCGACGAAAACGCCTCGTCAGACCAGAATACCCCCTTAAGGGAGGACACCACTGTGATGGCCCGAAAAATAAAGGTATCTTTGGAAATTTATTAAAAGCCAACTACGTAATGAATCCTTTTTAAACTCTCAGGACTTTTTATTGGATATTTAAGTTATAAAGAATATATATTTTTTTATTTATTTAAAGGAGACTTATAAGTTACAGTAAGTTAGGGCTGCAAAAAATTTCCGCTGAGATGGTTGACTGTTTTCCGACGAAATGGTTCTTCGGAAATCAAAAAACTAAAGAGTTTTAGAAACTATACGCGCGTGGCTGTGGCACGACGGGTTGGATTTGGAAAATTTAAAAAAATGAGAAAATGGCGAACCTCTGAAAAAATTGTGAAATTTTTAGTAAATTAACCTCTTTCGTTGAAAAAGAAATAGAAGGAAACGAACAATCAAAAAAATCTTGCATACCTATGGTTTCTAAAACATTCTGGTTTGTTGATTTTAGAAGCACCGTTTCGTCAGAAAACTGTCAACCAGATTTTTTGCAGCGCAAACTTACTGATCCTAAACAGCTGGTAAATTTGCTTTAAACTAATATAAAAAAAGATATTCGTGTATCTTAAATATCCAATAAAAAGTTCTGAAAGTTTAAATAAGATTCATTGCGTAGTTTGCTTTTAATAAATTTCCAAAGATACCTTTACTTTTCGGGCCATTACAGTGGTGTCCCCCCTTAACGGAGTTGAACAGATAAAAATATTTGTATTGCAAATTCAATAAAAATTTATTTAAAGAATAAAATCCAGTTTTCTTTTTATTTACAAAGCCCCCTCCTTGGGGATGCCAATGCCCCTTGCCCTCTCACCCTCTGTGCGCCAATGTAATTACACAACTACTCTCCTTCCTCTCCTAGTTTCGCGGAACTCAATCAGCCCCGTGCACGCCAGAAAAAAATTTTTAAAACCGAAGCAGGTAGAAGCTGCTGCTTGGAGAGCCAGAGCCATTTCATCCGGAGTGTAAATGTTTTTACGGTGTAGACGGATTTGGGTCGTGGAACCATATCGCGATCGGTTAATAGCATTGCGTAAGTGGAGATACGTGACTCGTTAAAAATTCTTGTATCATCGACGCCGGGAATGCTGTTTCCATCGTATCTGTTGTTACTCTTTCCCTTTCCTATCGCGTGCCGGAGCCAGCACTCCCATCGTAGCTAGAGCACTTTCCTCGGGGTAGGTAGCTGGACGCAGCCGCATCGACGATTGTTTTCGCGCGGCGCACGCGTCCGCGGCGCGCAACGGCGGCTGAATATCGACGATTCGGCCGGATCGCGGCGCTGGTAAACGCGGAGGATAGGCGATGGAGCAATTCGTTCGCCGCCGTGGCCGTATCCGCGGAGCCGTAATGTCGTAACGGCGACCTAATAGTAGCCACGGCGAAAAGGGAAGGGAAAGGGAAGGAAGGTGAGTGGGCTTCGTTTATACGCCTCGAGATTCAAGTAACCAATGCGTTCCGAGAGCCTGGCATACCTACGCGACGCTCTGGATTCCACGTACCCGTACGTTTTCGTTCAGGCGGACCCTGATTTCAATAAAAAAAGAATCCTCTGCCTGGAGAAAAGAATACAGACGAGCTGACGGGGACATGGTACAGGCATCCGTTCAATTAGAAGCTTAGGGACAGCGCTTTTCCCTGAACAAGTGTCTGAAAGTAGAAAGTGAAACACTGATCCAGGATTTACGTCCCGTTAAACGTTCCTCCGCGATAGGAAGATCCCCAGGCACGGTTCCACCGGTGAATCGTGTCACCGAGGGAAATGGAAATTCTTATCGCGAGGCGGCGAGACGTTGCCGCCGGGCGAAGGCCGAATTATGCAAATTCCCGGCAGCTCCGGGCTCCGTTTGTACGCGGAACAACGCCGGATCGTTCCGGACGCTCCTCGTGGAATCCGATCTGCGTGACCCAGCTGCGGCCCGGGGTCGGGAAGAGCGCGGACGCGAGCTGGATAACTATCCACCGCTCCGCGACAACCGCGAGAGGATAATTGCTTATGTATGCGGGCACGCCCTCGGAGAAAAATTCATCCCGAGAATGCGCTGAAGTAACCACGTCCTTGACCGTACTTGACGGAAACGGCGCTCGATCCTCCGACACCTTCTCCTGCTGCGCCCAAGATGGACGTCCACAGCCGAGATTCCCTCCGCCTAGAATCCCCTTTTGCGGCCTCGGCTCCGTGCCGTACTGGCGCAGACAAAAGAGAACCTCGGAGGAACGTCCTCTGAGATGAATCGAGGATACTCTACTCGCAGAGCTGGATGTATATAGTCGTTCCGGTAAATGATCATCTACTTATTTCAAGCGATGTCGCGGATGAGGTCAGACCTACGCAATTTCCTTAGAAAATTAACGTTTCATTGCTCCATTCATTCGTGTTTTTGGTCATTTTCACCTGCTCTTTGTTTTATCTAGAATTCTGAATTTTTAAAGCGAAGCACTTTCCTTTAAAACTATTTAATTCTACGCACTCGTTACAAAGGCTAAACTCTTGACGCGCGACTCTCTGCACTATACTCCCTCGCTATTCCACACACTGGATTTAACCTGCGGTAACTCGAACGTCCCATTAGGAACGATTCCGTGGCCCCGATCGCGGCCGGCGGAGTGCGAAACGTTTCCACGTCTCGCAGCAGCGGCAGAACGTAATCACGCCCACGTAATGAGCGCGGATTAGACCCGGAGTGTGTACCGCGGCTGGATAAGAAGGCGGGCGCGATGGAAAACAGATTCGCGGCGGCTTCGGAGACCGACGCGGGAAAGGTACGGAAAGCCTCGCATTCTTGGGGCTCGCGTTTTCTCGGCTGCGCCGGCTCGGCGGCCGTTGTGTCGCATCTCGCATACCTGCGACCGCGGCTTCTCGAAGGTGTAGCCGAGTCGATAGCCCAGCGATTCCATAAAAGCTGCGCGCCGGAATTAATTGCTCGACGCGAATTTACGGCGCTCGTAACAGCGCCACGGCCAAACGAACTGGGGGCTGGAAAATTCATCTGCCCGGTGATTCGTGGCCGATTCACGCCACGACGATTTTCTGCCTGTCCGCTGTCCAGCTTCAATTGCCACCGATGATCGGCGCGCGTCGCGTGCAACGCGAAAAAAACGGGCGGAATTTATGCCGTCGTTAACGTAACGTCCCTCGGCGCAAGGTGGTTACAAGCCGCGCCGTAAAAGCCACGTATTCCCGATTTATTATTGCACGAGCAACAAACGCTTGCTCGCATTCCCTCGCTGTACTAGCGCGGCGAGTATCCGGCGGAGGTTGTTCAACCTCATCGAGCAACTAAAACTCATCGATCTGATCGCGAGATGATGATTACGGTACTTCCAGGACAGTTTCAGGAGTTCGTGGAGTGCTTGATCGTTTAGAACGCGAGTTCTGAATACGCAAATTGAAGGAGCGCTTGTAGAAAACACTGTAGGTAAGTGAAAGATCAAATTCTATAGGTAATATAGTATCACGATTGGCACGCATAATATTTTCCGGTAAGAAAGTTTTATTTCATTTTGACGCTTACAGTGTTTTTTGTTAGGACTCTTCAATTTAGCTCGCCATAGGGTAAAGGACCCAATTACTGTCACCTTAAGTTATTTTACTTAAAATAACGAATAAATAAACTGTAGTATATAATCTATAGTATAGATTATAGGTTGAATTACATAATTCTTTTTGTGTGTGACTTTACAACGTTTATTTATTCCTTATTTTAAGTAAACTAGCTTAAGGTGACAGTAATTGGTTAGGTGTCAGTAATTGGGTACTTTACCCTGTATCTTCTTAAACGATTTTATTCAGCTTCGATCCTGTTTGTTTGTTTGATGTATGTTTGTATTTATGGTTCGAATCTGGCAACTCAAATTTAACTCACAACTATCCAATAGGGTGGTCCTTATATGTATGGTAAAAAATTAAATTTTTTAAAAATTTCTTCTGACCCTCTCAGAAGCTGTCAAATAGTTTAAAAGAATTTCGGCTAAAATTTTATTAAAATATATTAAGGATTAAAGATCACTCAACGGCAATGAAATATTACAATTTTGGTATAAATTAAAAAAAAAAAATTTCCGTTTATAGCTTGTTCTATCTGGTTGGGGAACTGGAAAATTGGATGAGTAAAATCGTAAAAACGGATCATATTTTAAATCATTATTTTTTTGTATTTTTCCTTCTATTAAACAAGTTGGATATGTACTATTGTTTAAAAAAGAGTTTATTCTAATGAATCCCAACTGAAATTTGTTTTTTACTTAATAATGTCAAAGTTATGAGATCCCCGCTTTTTTTGCCCCGCTTCCCGGGTCCCGATTTTGCCCCGCTCTCCCCTACATGAGAAATATAAAGTCCTTGAGCGACCTTTATATATCAAAATATACAAATAAAAAACACGGAGATATTTTTTTTTTGTCAAATAGAAGATTTTAACAGGGTCAGACAATATATATTTTAAAGTGGAAAAATAAGGACCACCCTACTATACAGCAATAAAAGATGTGTATTTGTAAAGAAGTCTGAGCTGTGAAATGTAAATCCACAAACACTAAAAACTAGAAAATAAAAAATATATAAAAAAAAATTTTTATGTTAAACGATTTTATTAAAAATGCACTAAAAAGTAAAAAATAATTATTTTCTTATACTACAATTTCGATGTTATTTTTTCACTTTAAATAAAATCGTGGAGCAGGATATGTCATAACAGAATATGAATCAATTTAATACAGAATGAAGTGTCGAAATGGATTTGTTGTAACATATCCTGCTCCACGATTTTATTTAAAGTGAAAAAATACCATCGAAATTGTAGTATAAGAAAAGAATTATTTTTTACCTTTTAGTGCATTTTTAATAAAATCGTTTAACATAAAAAATTTTTTTTATATATTTTTTTAATATGAAGAAACTAAATTATCGCACCCTGTAGTTTGCTTAAAATGCGATGAAGGATGGAGAGGTGGGAACTACGAAGTTCCAGGTAGATGTTACGACCGATTCTAATAGAACAGCCTGGAGGACCAGTCTGCGGTGATTTTGGCCCCACCCCAGTGGTCGAGGGGTAACAAGTGAACCGAACGAGTATCAGACAGGCTTTTCCAGAAAATACCTGGCTGCGGGGAGAGGGCGGCAGGTAAACGCCTGTTGAAAGTAAACATATCGTGCGGGAGCATTGAAAAAGTGGAAAGAAAGTTGCCAATGCGCCTCAGATGCCTGATCCGCCGTTCGTGAACAAGTTCTGTAGTGAATGGACCGAGCGAATGAACTTTCCACTCGCCTCTATCCACCTGCCGGCCAAATTAATCCCGATTAATCGAGCCATCCTAACGTTTCAAACCGAGTGAACTGCGTCAGCGTTGCCTACTTGCTTCTAACAAATAGGTCTCGGACTATGATCACCTTCGATAGATGCAATTACACGTCTTATCGAACGAAAAGCCTGGCGATAATAAATGTTTAATCGCCCCCGCCGTATCTCGTCGAAATCACGATTCGCCTCCTATCGACTTCACAACGAACGAGCGCACACTTTATTTTCATAACAAGCCTCCGTTCCGATTTCATTATTCCACTCAACTGGCGCGGAAAACCGCGCACGTGGACTCGCGGCAGGAAAATTCCTGCGAGGACGCCGCCGGGCGAGATTCTTTTCTAACAGATCCGATTAGCGGGACAGGGTGAAACGAAAGGGGCCGTAACGTTGCATCGCAGACGGTTTTACGGTGTTTTGATCGGGCCTCGCCTCGAGATCCACAGGGTCGTAAAAAGTGAAATTTTGTTCGAGTGGGCCGTGAAGTAGGCTCAGCCGCGATGGAGTATTTTTTAAGTGGCATTATACCTGGTGTCTTTGTAAACCTAGAGCGATCCAGTTCGTGTAAATAATTCTGTAATTAAAAGAAGAAAAAGTGATCTATTGCGTGTCGTTATAGTCGCGTGAGTTGTAGAAGTTGGACGCCGCGGGCTATACTCCTTTTTTTATTTTCCCTAGAGATATCGAAGGCCAGTCAATGCAATATCGATGTACGCGGAGTTCTGTAAATATTTACAATTTATGTCACGCTGGCGATAATAAGTGGGGAGGACATGTAGGCGCCTCGTAGGCGTGAATTACAGGTGGTTGCCGTATGGTCGCGATGCTATTGGCATCTTCGTTTTCGTATGCCCCTAATGCGTGGCTGGGCGATTAGAATGAACGTACCGTACAATTGCACGCTGTATGATTGTCACTTGTATTTGTGCGCACCTTACGTTGCACGGCTTTAATTGCAACGTCGGTGACGAACGAGGAAACTGGATACGCCGCGATGTAGCACGGCCTCCCTAAGAAAAGTACAAGAAACAACAAGCCCGTGTAATTGCATCCGAACCTGTATCGGCTATCTCGGGAGATAAGGGTTTCTGCGCGACGCGCAAGCAATTTAGCGTGCCACGGCTTTGCGCCGAGGATCAATCGCATTCGAAACCTCGAATCGCGATAAACAACGCGTCCGCCGTGGATCGTCCAGAGGAATGTCTAGCCGTAAATGTCATGGACGGGAAACCTCCTTATAAAACTGCTGAAGAAATATTCGCCGTTTCCACTATCGTACAAAACCGACGGTCGCTTCTTACGACCGCGTCAAACTGCTTTAGCAGTTCCTTTACAGTTAGGCGTATCACCGAAACGCCGTGAAACCGATGGAAATCAGAGTGACGGAGACTGCGAAGGGGAAGAGAAAAGAAGAAACAGTTCCCAAAACATGATTCACCGCGATTCAGTGGAACGTGACAGTGATAAGGCGATAAAAATGACCGCCTCGATTTACGGTCGCTACGGTGTCGCGATACGTGCGCGTGGAAAGCACCGTGTGTAAGATGAACTCGTCGGCTTGCTACGCGACACAATATTGTTTACCGTACTACTGTATCGCTTGCGCCTTGCTGAACCGCCACCGGAAGTACAGTTGCGTCCGTACCGTTTCGGTGGTTCTCGTTAGTGCAGGGACGTTCGTTTATTCCTTCCACGGTGGTGTCAGTCGTGCAGGTTTGTAGGTGCGATTGGCAGAGAATTCTTATTGAAGAGCCCGTTACCGTGACCAGCCACCGAGTGTGCCCGTATACTATACGCTAGTAACGCCGTACAGGTATGCCCGCTCGCGTGTCGATTATCATAGGCGACGCAGAGCAACAGGTGTGATCACCACGTCGGTTCTACGCGGGGAGAAATCGACGTCGGTGCGCGCTCGGTGCAACGACTCCGCGTCGAGGAGATCATTTCCATAAATACCTGTTGACAGCAGCGTTTCACCGAGGGCCCCGGCTGGATCACTCTGTTTCCGCGGCTAAGACGACGATACGCCGTACCGTATAAACGACCATCGAACGATCACAGCTATCGCGGCCGACGCGTACGAGACTCTGCCTTTACGCACCAGCAGCGGCCGTTCCCCTTTACTTACCTATTTACAAATGTTCTCTTCTCACTGTACGCGGCGCACACACCGAAAGACGGGAAAAGCAGAGAGAAGAAGAGGAGGGAGGGGAAGGTTTTTGGCAGAGAGCTACGTGCCGATCATGCTCGACTGGAAATACCTGGACGACTACCTGATCGCTCTCTGCCTTGTCCGCTTCTTACCTGCTTCGCCTAGGTGCATGGCTGGTACGGGCTCCGCTATTGGCCGACGGGCCACCTGGAGGAACATGGCGTTTCGGATCTAACGGAATCGGGGACCCTCGACGCGGCCAGCCAGGGCCGTATTCACCGCGCTGGGAAAGTAACGCGATCGAGCAGTAATTGGCGATGGAATAATGATTAATTAATCTTTATCCGAGCTCCGATCACTCCCGTCACATGGATGAATGGGGCGGAACGGGAATAGAATTGCGGGGTTGATGGGATGAGAATGGATGTAAGGCGGAGCATCGTTAAAATCTTCGTCGTAATCTACGAGTAAATTAGCTGTGAATTAAATCGAACAATGTTTTCGGGTATTATTTGTTGTAGCATACCATTATGTGTGTTTTCGCGATGCTCGTTAGCAGACTTTAAGGCTTTCGGTAGAAAAGAAGATTAACAGCATCGTTTTGGGAAGAGGACAAGTTTTAAATTGACATTTTGACGTATATACAGTTTATGGAAATGATCGTGGTTAACCGTATTATTTTATGCAATTAGAAGAATAGTGTGTTTCGTTTAAAAAAAATGAATGATTTGAAAACGGGGGAATAATAAAGGGAAAGGAATGGTTTATATACAGGGTGTAGCACTTTCATGCTTCTGGCGACGCCGTGGATCTCCCGAAGAAATCCGATTACTTGTATCTCGACCCAATGAGACTATTCGTTACAACGAGGGAATGCGTAGAATTTTTCTTAAAGAAAGATGGGTAACACCTGTTGATTAGTATTTAGTGGGAGACAAGTGCAATCGGGCACTTTGAAGTGTAATTGGATATCGAAGGAATACTTTCATTTCATTTAAATGCTTTTAACGTTTCAACGGAGAAATTCAGTCCAGTATTCGACAAATAAAAGGAACGTAACAGGGAAATAGAAATCCAATTATTATTCCGAAACCTTGTACGTGTTACATCACTTGACATTTTTTGTTGGTATGTTTACCGAAAAGAAAGGTTAATTTATTCGGAAAAAATGAGGAATGTTTTTAGGTAGAACACTGTGTTACCAACAAAATAGTATGCTTGTACTCATACATATAAGAATCGCGTCGTATTTATTCAAATTAACTTAAAAATATTTGTGGGGTACTTTCATCTTACGAATTAAGAAACAAGATTACAACACTTGGAATTACATAAGATTTCTGCATAAGTATTTAATGGAATCCGAGGAATTCTTGTTTCGTAACTTGAACAAGTCGGTTTCTAAGTAATACGTCAAGTTTTATTTCGAGTTAAATATTTACATGTATCTATTATAACGTATGGAATATGCTAGAAGCGTCGCAGGTTTATACATCATTCTCAAAGTCCTTGGGGTTCTTGCGGTTGATTTTCCAATTTTCTTCGTCCGCCCATGCTATAAGCATGTAGGTGCCTATGAAAACTGTAACATAAAGCCGAGCATTACAAACTGACGGAGCAATGGGTCTCGCTGATTAATAGATGGAACTTACACGGCGCGACACGCAGGACACTACCATTGAAGCGACGTACCATATTAGGTACACCATCCTTGATCATGCCACCGAAAGCCTTTTGCTCGAATGGGCTAAGGCGAAAGAATGTGACGCCTCTGATCGTGTCAAGATTTCCAAATTCCTTGCCCATTTTGATTAGTTTCTGGAACACAAGTGTATTTACTGACTCAAATGGCAGAGCATAACCACAAAATCGGAATAGATAATATAGAATTCTATCGCGCTCTCAGTGGATATAATCTGTCGAAGATATTTCTTTCTATTTTATACGAACAAATGATCGAGCGGAAATGTATTTATTTAATAATTTCGAGAATTATGTAACAGTTTACGTACTCGGCAACACGAAGAGTAGGGATACTCGGGAAGTACTGATTTTCCTGCATGCGCGAGTTCGACAGAGCGATAGGTCGACACGTCACGTGGTACACAAAGGCGGTAAACTGAAATTATATACTGCACATGCAATTTTAAGTCAAAACTTACGCTGCAATCACTTCGTGTTTAGTTGTAACGACATGTTGCGTTAAAACACTGTTAATAATTAAATAATTATAATGTTCATAATTGTGAAAATTGTATAGGAAAGTACTGTCGTTTGCTGGAAAGAAGGCGCCCGGACGCTAAACGCGGCAAGGAGGCTACTTTGCTGGCATTGGCCAACGCGGCAATGTCGACCAATAGAAAGTAAGCGAACGGGACACAGGCGGTGGGAGCCAATGTGTGCAAAGTAACCCCCATACCCCGCTCGGCATCCGGATGCCAAATTTTTTCCAAACCACAGTAGTCGACCGTTTATTTTTTAAGATCCAACTGCAGGAGTGTACAAATTATTTGTAAAAAATGCGTACTTCGTGGAATAAATTGAATACTCGATCGAGACGATGTTACGTTCATTATAAACCTATCCGATAATTGTTAATAACTAATTAACTGTACGTAAAATCATCATAATTATCACACAGGTAAATGGTAAAGATCTAGATTTTCAGAAAGCTATACATTAATTGGCAGTGAGTGTACAGTTGTGCTGAATGGGAATTTTGTTTCGAACTGTGAAATAATCTGTTCAATTGTTTATTTACAATCTGCGGTCATAGGCCTCCACTAGGAGCTCTGCAGTTGATTATGCAACTAAATTTGATAACAAAATTGTTCATTTATTGCGTTAAAAAGCCTTTTAAAAATTCGCTCACAATCTGTTTATGGACGGTATTCATAAACGTGTCTTAAGATTAAGCAAATGCTTTAGCATTCGGCATCCTTTACTAGCTACTAGGGTTAGTAAAAGATGCCGAATGCTTAAGCATTTGCTTAATCTTAAGACACGTTTATGAATACCGTCCTATGGGCACAAATTCCTAGCGGCGAAAGGTATGAACTAAAATTACTAACATTCCCAAAAGAGTTTTCAAAATTACCGCCGTTTACAAACACTATAGCCACCTACCGACCAAAGCTACAAACTAAAACGTCCAATTCATTATATCTAAACATTACAAAAATTCTTTATTTATACATATATTTGCATTCCGAGTATACAGAACTCTCAATAAAGACACTAACTTATTCCATCAATTTTGCACGCGACTCTCAACAATTTCTCCTTTTCAACCGTGCATACATTTAAAAAGCATCAATTCCCTAGCATCGATAAAAAAAAAACCTAAATCATTGAAAGCGCGTAGGGAATTTTCACGTTTACCCGTTTCTTTCTTCTAATTAAAGTCTTCGACTCGTGACGCGAAGTGTCCTTACGGACTTAGATATAGCCTGCTCCGCCCGTCCCTTCCTGCAACATTATTTTCCTCGCGACATCTTAAACCTCCACCAATCCACCTACGAATGTTTCTTTATACGCGTGTGCTCCATCCGCCTCCTAGAAAAAGCCAGAGAAACCGTGATACACACGGAAAACTGCTATCGACGCAGTCTCGGGTGTAAGGTGGCGCCACTATTGGATAATGTCAAGTAGATAGCGAAGGGTGGAGGTGGGTACGGAAAGCGAGGAATAGGACAGTTGCTCGTGTGCGAGGCTCCGCGTGATATCGTGAATGTTGTGTGCCGTGCGTGTTCCGTGGTCGATCGCGTACATTGTCAACCTGCTCTCGACCGGATACACAAATGCAGCCGACGACGATGTTCTCGCCGAGCACATTGCCAAAGAGATTCACGCGGCCGGCGGCTGAGTAACGGTGCCTGGATCCTTGGCCTGAGGTCCCTCGGCCGCGTTAGGTGCGTGTGGGCCACCTATCCCGTGTCCCTCGAGCTTCTCGCGCTGCTGGGCCACCCGAGTCATGGTATCGAGGCACGACACGGACTTCGGTTGCGAGGACTTTTTCGGGACTTATCGTTGCACCCAAGACATGGCTTGCGACCGTGGCGATACGGACTTCGAGTTTATTATACCGCCAGAGGCGCCGGTCTTCGAACCGAGTACGGAGGAGTTTCACGACCCCCTTGGCTACATCGCAAAGATACGGCCGATCGCGGAGAAGTCTGGCATTTGTAAGATCAAACCGCCGCCAGTAAGTAGATCCCATCCTGTTGCCATTGCGTCAGTCTCTTCTTTTTCCAATTCTGCCCCGCTGTCCTTTCTGTTATCACGTCGATGCCACAGGGACGCTCCAACAACGCATCGATCCTCTTTTAATTTCCCTCGCCTGTGCTGGACGCGGACCTCCGACCAGAAACAGGCGCCCCCCCCCCCCCCCGCCAATTTTACTCGCCTTCTCCTAACTTTTACTCTTTTTTTCCATTCTTCCTCTTTTTTCCCCCCGATGATCGTCGACCGTGCAGACGTGCACGCACGACCTCGTTTACGTGCTGTGACGCTTCCGTACGGGCATCACAACCGTGACATCACGAAATCAAACGAGCTTGCTCCACGTAATGCGCGTTTTAGAACGAAAACTGATCGTGGAACGAGATCAGTTTCCCATGACACCATATTTCCGCGGGGACAGGGGGCGGTCTCCTTTTTCCGTGCGGGACATCGGGAAACGCTTAGGGCCTGGTAAGAGTACGCGACGTCTCTGTCTACACGGGACGGATGATAATGCTATTGGGAGAGCGAAGAAAGGAGAGAGAGAAAAAAAAACGGAAGAAAAGAGCCACGATGCCCGTGCAGTGTCTCTGGGAACGTTTTGATTGAGCGAGATACGCTGATAGGTGTTGTATCCACATACGAAACACGACGATATGGGCTTCTCGGGCAAGTTTACGGCCCCGTTGCGTCGTCCAGGCACTTGGGGAATTAAAAGAAATCCCAATTCGTGTACATACGTTAGGTACTCGGTGCTATTGCGACATTTAATATCGTTATAGCTCGGTGGTACGCTATGTAAAATGGCCGAGACAATCGAAACAATGTCACCTTTAGCAGAATCTCACGGAAATGTTGCGGAAATGCTTGGACACTGCCTGCCCATGGCATCGATAGAGAAAGCGGTGAAAAAATTATCGGAGTTTGTGGGCGACGATGCTCTCGAGACGCTCGCGATATCGTAACGTTGCAAGTACGGGAATTGTTTGATGTACTTCTCAGAAGTTTCTATTTCGTCTCAGACCACGTACGCGATCGCAAGCTCTGGCATTAGCAGACTTTAATTCGTTTCCACAGATTATTCGCTTCTATCGTCTAACCCGTTTCCTATTGTATTCAAAGTGTCTGTAGACATTGTTGACATTTTTCGTCGACGCAGGCATAGGGAAATTTTTAGTTTCTTTCAAGTATCCTCCTCCGCAGACCATATTCATCGAATTGCTCGTACATTTTGCATCATCATTAGAACCTATTTGTCCCACCATTTTGTTTCCACATGTTTATAGGCGAGCAAGGCTCGGTAGCGTGGTTTTTACAATTGCACGTTGACTTTGAAAAATTATGGATCAGAGAGGATCATGCGGAGTTTAGTAATAACCCTAGGGCAGAGAGAAGGCTGAAGATACGGACTTCTATAAATGGCCGTGTAAAATGCGCAATATAATAAGAAAATCAATTTTCTCATGAAAGTGCATTGTTGGCAGATTAAATCCCATTTAGCTGTTACTTGTGAATTGATCGTTCTTCGGCTCGTCGCGCGAGAGCTATGGCGATGCATATTATTTGGGAATCGTTGCATCAAGTGACCGTCGAAAAGTTCTAATCCGTTATTGCATTTGCATCTTGGACCTACTTACGAGCGCATTTCTTTGGCCAGAATTTTCTTCAAGTGTTTCCGATTCCTTGGCAATCGATCGTAAACGATAGTGACACGCGGGATTATGTTATTGAAGGAAACAGTATTTCATCGGTTGAAAAATTCAATTTACTCGAAGATTTTTCTTATCGTTTGCATCAGTAATTTCATAGATGCATATCACGGAAACACCGTGGCTTTACACTTGAATAAGTTTTTGGGTTCCGAGTGGTTTTCCGCGAGTTTTACGAAGACAAATACATCATCGGCGTTTCCCTTCCCGCAAATTGCTTCCCCCGAGTCTTGTGAAATTGATTTTCGTCGTCGACCGTTGCCATTAATTTCGGTTAACAGGTTTATCTGCTCTTTATTTATCTGATAATCCGGTCGAAGTGTATTGATTTATTTATCGGGAGAGTCTTTGTGGAAATTCATATTTTGTAACGGGATGACGCCATTACGGAAATAACTATGGTCGCGGGCATTAAATGGGCGTCGTATATGGAGAAAATCTTCGCCGATGTTTCGTTTATTTTCAACTTGGATTGGAACAGTCGCCGCGATGTACACAGCGTGGCTACACCTCGATATTTATTGCCACGCTGCAATTAAACACGAAATTTATAAACGGCGCTCGATAAAAGAGGCTTGTCTCTAGTTTTGGTTAAAAAAAAAAAATTAAATAAGCCCGACCAAAATATTTCTCCAATCTTGCAATGATGTGGCGTCACGATAGGGATAAAGCAGCGAAAGCACTTATCGATTATTTAGACGTATATATTTGTACGATACTGTTTTTCTCAATGAGTTTCCAACATGTTTAGATGCTAATTATTTTACACCTCGATTTTCTCTTCCGTTTTATTAGATTAACATCGATTAAAATTTCCAACGTTGTTACTATAAGTTTATCTGTACTATACCACCAAATCCTTACTTTATTCAATTAATTGACTCATCTGAAGACCTGTAAGTATTACCGCATAGGTACACGAATGTTGTAAATAACGTGATACGATCCGTGAAATATATATATCTACATATATAATTCCATATATATATATATACATATTCTTTCATAATCAAGTTCAATTAATGATAGGTTTTCAAATGAGACAGATTTTGATGAATAAAAGAAGTATGTGATCTGAGGATGATTGTAACTTCCATTTTTCAGTATACATACTGTACTTGAATGTACAGAAAAAGTATTTATAAAACCTTACATAACACGTGGTAGTACTAACATAATTTCTGCCCTAGTTATTTGATTGTTTGCTAAATAAAAGTGACCGATGTCCACAAATCATCTGTACGGACTCATTGCTCTTTGTTTTGTAGAACTGGCAGCCACCGTTCGCCGTTGATGTTGATAAATTCAAATTCGTTCCGAGGATACAAAGATTAAACGAGCTGGAAGCGAAAACAAGGATAAAGCTTAATTTCTTAGATCAGATAGCAAAATTTTGGGAGCTCCAAGGCTCCTCTTTGAAAATTCCACTCGTAGAGCGCAAGGCCCTTGATTTGTATTCTTTACACAAAATAGTCACCGACGAAGGTTCGTCTCTGCTGTTTTAAACGTCTGGATCGTCGACGAACATTTCGCCGGAGTTACGGGCTAAACGTGTCTGCGTTATTTGCAGGTGGGATTGAAACTGTGACGAGAGACAGGAGATGGGCGAAGATTGCGAATAAATTGGGCTACCCGTCTGGACGTAGCGTAGGAAGTATACTGAAGAATCATTACGAAAGAATTTTATATCCATTTGACGTCTTTAAACAAGGGAAAACATTGACCGACATTGTAAGTAGCCTTTCCCTCAGATATTTTGAAATCTATAGCAAGCTAGTACGTGTACATATATTATTCATTGAATTATACAGAAAATTGAACCAGATTCTAACGTGACTGAGAAGAAGGATAGAGATTATAAACCGCACGGAATCATATCACGGCAACAAATCAAACCACCGACTGAGAAGTTCTCACGACGGTCCAAGAGATTCAGTGGCCAGGAAGAGAAGCAGGAAGTATCGATTAAACAGGAAGACTGCAAGGAGGAGTGCGACTCTGACAACGATTGTAAAGACGGGCTGAAATGCAAGGACAGCGACGACAGTAAAGAGCTTAAGAAGTTACAGTTTTATGGCGCTGGCCCCAAAATGGCTGGATTTAATACCAAAGAAGCAAAGAAATCGAATAAAACGAGGGGTCTAAAGCTTGTTTATGAATTTGATCCTGTGAGTGTTAATCGTGTCGTGGTATTGCGGCTGATTTGCAAAAGTCTTCGTCAAACTCATAATTGTCTTTGCGTAGTTGGCAAAATACATTTGCCACAATTGCGGAAGAGGGGACAACGAAGAGAACATGCTTCTGTGCGACGGATGCGACGACAGTTACCACACTTTCTGCCTTATGCCACCATTGACTGAAATACCGAAAGGCGACTGGCGATGCCCAAAGTGCGTCGCCGAGGAGGTTTCTAAGCCAATGGAGGCATTCGGGTTCGAGCAGGCACAAAGGGAGTACACTCTCCAGCAATTCGGAGAGATGGCTGATCAGTTCAAAAGCGATTACTTCAACATGCCTGTACACGTAAGTTTACTCGTTTATGTCCTCCAGCAGACTGGTAACTAGCCTGTCTTCCGCAGATGGTGCCAACATCTTTAGTAGAGAAGGAGTTCTGGCGAATAGTCTCTTCCATCGACGAAGATGTGACAGTGGAGTATGGCGCGGATTTGCACACAATGGATCATGGATCTGGATTCCCAACGAAAACCAGCGTTAACCTATTCACGTGCGATCAGGAATATGCCGAATCTTCGTGGAACTTGAACAATCTGCCGGTCCTACGTGGAAGTGTCCTAGGTCATATTAATGCTGACATCAGTGGTATGAAAGTGCCGTGGATGTACGTTGGCATGTGTTTCGCAACGTTCTGCTGGCACAACGAGGACCACTGGAGTTATTCGATTAATTATCTGCACTGGGGAGAACCGAAAACATGGTACGGCGTACCTGGCTCCCAGGCAGAACGATTCGAGCATTCAATGAAATCTGCCGCCCCGGAACTGTTTCATAGCCAGCCAGATTTGCTCCACCAGTTGGTCACTATCATGAATCCCAACATTTTAACTAGCGAAGGTACACGATCAATCACGATCCACCCATAGTTCGTCGCGGGGCACCAATTATTCGGGATATTTTTATCTTATCTCCAGGTGTGCCAGTATGTAGAACCGATCAGCACGCGGGCGAGTTTGTTGTGACATTTCCAAGAGCTTATCATGCCGGTTTCAATCAAGGATACAATTTCGCCGAAGCTGTGAATTTCGCGCCCGCCGATTGGGTACGGTATCTATTTTAAATCAAACCACCGAGGCATCTCTGTATTATATACGCTTCATCGATCCCGTTGTCTGTTTAACAGCTTAAAATTGGACGGGACTGTATAACGCATTACTCGAATTTAAGACGATTCTGTGTATTCTCTCACGACGAGCTGGTGTGTAAAATGTCGTTGGATCCAGATTCCTTGGACATAGGGATCGCCACTGCCACTTACCACGATATGCTTCAGATGGTGGATGACGAGAAGAAACTTCGGAAAAACTTGTTGGAATGGGTGAGTTGATTATTTTATATATACAACTCGGAACGTTTCTCAAGTTTGTTTGGCGCATGTTATTTTGAATACGTATTAACACGATTAATTTGTAAATAATCGATTCATTTATTATTTCAAATGTTACGCATCTGTCAAATTATTCGAACGGCCATTTAACGATTCAAACAGCTTTTCCGAGCATTCAAATTTTCCCACCAAAACATCGCGTAGAACGGGTTACGATTTTAAATGCGAGGACCAATGTATTTAGGTCAAGTAGTATAGTACATGCTGCGAGCGTTCTCTCACCTATCCACGCACACACAGCGCCGCACGCACACGTCGGCGGGCAAACACACTCGTAACCATGCGGGCACACGCGGTAAAGGATGTGTGTGTGCGGCTGATATTGCCAACCATTGGTCATCGCAGTAGAGCTCCGCCATCCACGTTATATTCCTCATTAATGCCTCCATGTATTTCGTTATATTTGCTTCGACTGTGTTCGTTGTCGTTAAAATAGTTTTTGCGCGATCGCTCTTTAGTTAACGACCTTGACTAGCTGATGCCTATTTGGTGTGTCTCTGATCCTGATTATGTAACTTTTATTGGTGAATAGAGGTTATGTTTTTAAAGCCTTGCCATGATGCTAAACAGGCACTGTGTTTCCTCTGCTGACTCGGGGGATTTCCGAATCATTCTCGTGAATTTCTTTGAAACCGTTTACGATAATCCCACGTAAATCTCATCCCCGCGATATTTCGTTGTATTTCGTAGTCAGCCCGCCCGCAGATGGATACATGTGTTTTCCATTCACAGTCTGGTTCCGATTTAATGAATATTTCTGAAATGTAGCAGCGGCGAGCGATTCCATAAATGATTTTCCTGTTAAAAATTATGCCTTCTAGGGTGTAACGGAGGCCGAACGCGAAGCGTTTGAACTTTTACCGGACGATGAGAGGCAGTGCGAAGCGTGCAAAACGACGTGTTTCTTAAGCGCAGTTACATGCTCGTGCCAGAGTTCGCAGTTAGTTTGCTTGAGACATTTCACAGAGCTTTGTGACTGTCCGCCGGAAAAGCATACGTTGCGCTACCGCTATACCTTAGACGAGTTACCAATTATGTTACAAAAGTTGAAGTTGAAAGCGGAGTCGTTCGACTCGTGGGTGTCAAAAGTGAAGGAGGCGATGGACCCTGACAAGAAGAGCGATAAGATCGAGCTGACGGAATTGAAGGAGCTGTTGAACGAGGCGGAGAGTAAGAAGTTCCCCGAAAGCGAACTGTTAACGGCTTTAACCACCGCTGTGCAAGATGCTGAAAAGTGTGCGAGTGTCGCCCAGCAACTTCTGAATAACAAACAGCGTACCAGGTATGATTTGTGTTTAATTTCTGTGCATAATACATGTATTATGGTAATTAAGTTATTCCTACATGCCTTCATGCATACATACCTTCTTTATGCAGAACCAGACAATCGGTCGAAACCAAATATAAGCTTACCGTAGAAGAGCTAACGCTTTTCTATAAAGAAATTACAAACTTGTGCTGTGAACTAAAGGAGTCGGATGGCGTGAAATTTATACTCGACCAAGTATTACAGTTCCAAAGGGAAGCGGCGGAACTGGAGGCTAAAGAGGATAATTGTGATATAGAACAGTTGGAGAAGTGTATCGACTTTGGAGATTCTATTTGTATCGAATTACCTCAACTCGTTCGTTTGAAGCAAGTAAGTGTATACATGGAATTATCGGTAGTGCGTCTCTGGTCTGCGATGTAATCAAGTGTTTATTTGCGGCAGAAATTAGCTCAAATACAGTGGCTGGAGGAAGTGAAGTCCATTCAAGAGGATCCGAAATCTATACACCGCGATGACTTAGCGAAATTAATTGAAAAGGGTATGACAATACCGCCACACTTATCCATAGAAAACACTCTATCCGAGTTGCAGGCATTGATGATCGCGACTGACAAGTGGGAGGAGAAAGCGAAATTATATCTCCACACGAAGAGCCGGCAAACTATATCGTCATTGGAAGAATTTATTCGCGAGGCTGACGAAGTGGAGGCTTATTTACCGAGCCTAGATGTTCTCCAAGATACGCTGAACAAGGCGAAGAATTGGACGAAAATGGTGGAAGAAGTGCAGGCAAGGGAGAATTTTCCCTATTACGACACATTGGACGATCTGATAAAAAAGGGCAGAAGTATCCCGTTGCACTTAGACGCCCTTCCAATTTTAGAGTCCACACTTTCGCAAGCGAAGGCTTGGAAAGAAAGGACAGCAAGAACATTCCTGAGAAAAAATTCGCATTATACTTTAATGGAAGCTTTGTCACCACGGATCGGAGTCGGTATACAAGCGCTGAAAGCTAAAAAGAGTAAGAGCGAAGAATCGGTAGGGCCTGTCTTCGTCTGTGATACAAAATTGGACGATTCCAATGACTCGGCCACGGTCGTAGCCGCGTTTAAATTAGCCGAGCAACGCGAAATGGAAGCTATGAGAAATCTAAGGGAGAGGAATTTAATGAAAACCGAGGTCGACGATTCGAGGTATTGCGTCTGTCGTCGACCGAGGTTCGGGCTCATGCTTCAGTGCGAGCTCTGTAAAGACTGGTTCCATTGTAAGCGAGATTTCTCACGCACGTATAATTAAACGTAAAATTGAACAGAAAGTGTAATGGTGACCCTTGATTTTAGCGAACTGCGTACCATTGCCAAAAACCTCGTACAAAGGGAAACTGCCAATGTCGAGGGAAATCAAGTTTCTGTGCCCCTGTTGTTTACGCTCACGGCGGCCACGATTAGAAACCATTTTGGCGCTTTTAGTCAGTCTTCAAAAGATTCCTATTCGTCTGCCGGAGGGCGAAGCGTTGCAGTGTTTAACGGAACGCGCGATGAACTGGCAGGTGAGTGTTTCGCGAAGTAATAGGCATTAATAACGTGATTTCTGTAACAATATGTACTGTGAGTAGGATCGAGCCCGACAGGCATTAGCTACAGATGAAATTTCGTCGGCGTTAGCAAAATTGTCTGTACTCTCGCAGAAACTGGTAGAGGCGGCCGCGAGGGAAAAGACGGAAAAGATCATTAGTAGCGAGTTAAAAAAGGCGGCGAACAACCCTGAACTGCATCAGAGAGTACAAGCAATTGCTCCACTTAGCGGCGTGCACTCGGATGACAGTGCACTTAGTACTGCAGTAAGTGTCAATATTAACAATTGAATTTTGTGTAACGGTGTAGCGTGGGGATGCGCGCATAATACGCGAGGCATTATGAATGGATGAATATAATGTATACGATATATTACAGGACGACGACGACGATGTTGTTACTATAGACGACGACGAGCCAAGTTGCAGTACATTCAACAGTAACGAGCACGCATACTCTTATAGTAAGTGCTTCCCTTTCAATGGAAATAAATTTTCACAACGTAATTTCTGGTGTTTATGTACGTGGTATTTTTTCTAGTATCTAAAGTTCAGCGTAAGTCACAATCGAGCGATTCAACCGAGGCCGCAGTTATACTTTCGCAGTCGGCGAGGTTACGGTTAGAAGAGCTGATGATGGAAGGCGATTTGCTGGAAGTCGCGTTGGACGAGACGCAGCACATCTGGCGCATATTAAGTCACACGAACAGTCCGAGCACTGTTCGCAAATACGCGTCGTACGAGGAAGTACAATCCAGTTCAAACCAGGACACGAAGGATGTGAAGAAGCGTGGGAGGAAACGGAAGTCGGAGGAGTTCGAATTACTCAAGAAGCTCGGGCGGCAGAAGATGGAGGAGAAGCATCTGGCGAAGCGCAAAGGACTGCAGAAAGAGAAGAAGTCTGCCAGCTCCCCGGTCCCGATGAAGCGTGGGCCCCGAAAGGTACTTAAGTTTTAAGACACCGCCAGCCTCGAATTGAAACTTTTCCGATTTTATGACCACTCATACCGAACATATGATTACGATTAAAAATTCTCCGATGGAAGAAAGTTTAAATTCGAGACGCAACACAATCGGAATAAGTACAGTCGCTTGAACGTCGGCTAGCTCGATTTCAGTTAAATATGAATTGTAGATGAAACGTAAGGAAGGCGAGGAAGGGCCCAAGAAGAGGGGCGGCAATCGGAAGAAGACCAAGCAGGACACTTCGGACGAAGAGGACGATTGTGCCGCCGTTAATTGTTTACGACCCAACGGTGAGCGCACTTGCCGCTGCGAAACTACTTCGACACAATTCTTATCGTTATAACACCCTGTGTATCTTTATTGGCATGCAGGAAGGGAAGTTGATTGGGTTCAGTGCGATGGCGGCTGCGAAGGTTGGTTCCACATGCACTGCGTCGGATTGGACCGTACAGAAATTGCAGAGGAAGACGATTACATCTGCAGTAATTGCAAAGAGGCAGAGCAAAATTCGACGGTAAGTTTACACGAGTAGGCTCTAACCGCGATACCGCTGCTAATTTTAGAGCAGATAACTTTATTTATGTATGCCAGGCTTATGTGAAATTTGCAATTCTGTCGGATTTTATAAATTTATTCTTACGCTTTCTCTTCTTCTTTCCTCAGCGGTAGATTGCGCGGCCAGTAGACTTCTGTTTATGTTCTGGCTATAATTTTCATTTCATTCGATATCTTCCGCGGCTCTTTATTTCTTTGCCCAGTAGCGAATTGTATCGTAGTTCTAGAGCAATATTTTTTTTTTTATGTTCTTTATACTGTAGTCAAGAGCGCCAGATCCGCTAGCCGAATCATTAGGCCTGGATGCACTTCTTTCCCTTTCTCAATCCCAGGGATACCAGGGCACAGACAGCGATGCAGACATTCAGGAAACGACATCCTTCGTCAGGACCTACTAGCCCACTTTATCTTGTTAGCTCCGTACAAGGCTAGGGGATGCTTACCGAACTTCAAATCACATCGACTGTGAGCTTACAGTCTGACAAATTAATGTTACCTATCACTTTTACCCCAGTCCGTTGGTTACTGCAGGTCATCGTGTGTGTCAGTGTGGTTATCGTTGCGAGTGGATGTCGGAGATAAAAGTATTATATCACAGTCGAATTACAACCCCGACGACTACGAACATTATTTTTCTACTTCGATTTGATGCGCGCTTTTCGGAACGGGCGCAGTTTTTCATATGTATCGCGTATTGCATGGTATTTTATTTTTTTTTTCTTTTTTTTTTTATAGAGAGAAAGACATGTTTATCCTCGCCAGGAGGAGGATCTATTGTCCAAGCGTGTAATATATACACTTGTATTTACGGCAAATCACTTTTTCTGCATTATATTTTTAAGTACCTAACGATTCGATACGTTTAATGTTGGTCCGTAACATTAAATCCAGTCTCGTTTCCGTTTGCTTGCGCTCAGGCAAACACGTTTCACTCTAAATTAATTGGGAACAGTGTCTATTGGCGAAATTTCATTTTGTGGAATCGTAACGCGTGGATATCACGGATGAACCGTGATGTGCTTGGCGATACGCAGCGCGACTTGGAAATTAAAACAGATCGATATCTCGCGTAATTATTGTCTCTTATCTCTCGCCGTTAATGTCGGACGGTAAAGGAAAAAAAAAAAGGAAAATTACACGTTTCGTCAGACCAACGATTGTCATCTAACTAACGGGTACGCGTTAACATTATTTATAAAGTGGTCTGTGGCGTGAGTGCGATGCTCTTGATGAGAAATGAAGGGGTGAAAGGATGTAAGAGAATCTGGGGCATTGACTGATCTAATGGATTGGGCGACTCGTGGCGCGAGGATGGAAAAGATTAGCGATTTCGATAGGTACACGTGACGAAGGAAATGAGTCGTCTCAGAATACTTCTACTTCGAAGAAGATTCCGTCGGTTTTTCTATCAGCTTTTAATTGTAATGGCGCGTAATGGAATAGGTATCCATTCCTCGCCGTGTAGTATGTACAGATAGACTGAGAGATGTGTGTATTAAGATATAGATATTATACATATTATATAAGAAGATTAGATTGGAACATGTAGGTAGAAGTAATGTTACTGTTTGTATAAAAGAAAAGAATTGACACGCAGATACATGGCATATCTAAATCTGCCTTCCCGAAACTCATTAATTGCAATTCATCGGATTTTGGACCAGAGTATGCAACTTATAATTCGCGCGACTTGCGAGTCACATCTGTGTTTCTAATTTATGTATTTCTTCTCGCGAGACGATCGGGCATATGGCCGCCTTGCATTACGACGTTGAGTTTAGTTTAGAATCCTTCGAATGGCCTAAAAGTGAAACGCATCTTTTACGGAGTAAATTTTCATTTTGAAGTATTACTGTACCGTGTAATTTTACGATTTCAACCAATGAATCGGGGAGTAACGTTTGTCTTACTATTTCCTACGACTGTGCTACGTTTTATATTTAATTCGGGGAGACGATCGATGATACTTGATAACTGCAATTCCCTGATATTTCGATCCAGCCGTTTTATTAATTCAACGTTTCGTTCAATTGAAATTACACGCAAAACTTCACCCCCCGATCATTTTTAACGCCCGCACGATGCAACGCAACCGGGGTAGCGTAATTGAAAACTTATTACTTTGTACATTAAAGTATTATAAAGTCCCTGAATATTATAAAGATACTTACACACTAACGATAAGATGTATTCCGTAATAAACGATTTTATAAATATTGTAAGCGTTACCAACATGGATCTCATTCTCTGTAAACTAAAATAAATGAACGAAAAAGACACAAGAAGTACATCACTATCATTGGTGTAAGGTATATAGATCATGGCATACGTAATTTGTGTATTCGACGTTGACTCTGGTACAAAACCATGCTTCGCATTCGACAGTTAACAATGACCTCCAGTTAGTTTTTAACGTGATCGTTGAACTGTGGTTTTCTCCCCCATTTTTTTTTTTTTGTTAAATTAAAATCTTCCTTTCGCCCTCGTGAAAATGCGTTTATGTGCGTGTCTCTGTCTCTAACTCGTATAGTCCTTTGCACTTACCGGTTGCAAAGTACGTTGTATAAAAAAAGAAAAAAAAAGGAAAAAACGAGAAGAAACGAATGAAGAAGAAACTTTTATCCTAGATTGATTGGCGAAAGAGAGCGTTGCGCCGGCGGCGTAAGAAATTTTGTATAATTGTTAAAGTGGACGAGGTGTATCGATCATTGAGTTTCTATGCAAAACTTAAACTCTATCGAAAGTGTGTTATGTGTGGAACGACGCGCGGCTGTACAGTCTGCTTTAAACACACCCATATCGAAAGCATGCGGCGCGAGTGCTCGACGTCGGCATTGCAAATGAATTCTGTTAAACAAATATATCCATGTTCCATTGTTAGGCGTAGTTTAAGGACGCGCGAGTCGTTTGATCAGTCGATTAACAGAATTCATTTGCTACCAGATCGTATAGAGAGATAAGCAGTGATAAGTCGAGGGAGAGTATCGTATGCCATCCAGCGATCGGCTGTGTCGCGTGTCCCGTTCAAAACAGACTGTAGGTCAAAGAATCGACGAGACATTATGTGTACACACATATATTTTTGTACAGACAAAGAAAGGGCACGGCGGTCCTCTTTGGACTGCCGCGTCCCGGATATACGCGGGGACACAGTGAATTTCTAACGATAGTGTTATCGCGCCTCGGTTAAGCGAAATACGAGGAATTTCATTTGTTTCCTTTCGTAATAAAAAGAAATATAAATATACTATATATATATTGGTTACGCATATTTTCTACGAGGTACTTAGAATCATTTTCTATTCAGCCACACCAGATGTAACGCAAAAGGGAGACATTACGAGAAATTCATGAGGCACACTATCATTAAAAATGCATTGTGACTAATGGCACGAGAAGCTCGGGAACTCCGTGGTTATTGCTCACAGCTGTTGTACTCGAGCGTTGTACTTTACCATTAAACACTTGTGTACCGTGTTGAATACTGATCACGCTCGTTCAGCATATACAGAGTATTACAGAACTATTTGGGGAAAGCTTTTAACTGGCTAATGGAGAACTCGTGAAAATTAGAGAGCTCTGATGAACATTAGCCAGTTAAGCTTTCGCTCGTGGTATGGAAATACTCTGTGTAAAAGGCATGTGCCTACGCGTTTCCAAAGAATTCTACCAATCATCAAGAGTGAGTTGAATTTATTTGATTAACTCAAGAGACTCATCTTCGTTATTCATCCCGATGACGAGCACAAAAAACGGTCTAGTATTAATTTCTGCTTGTTTTTCTCTCGCAACGGAGCGTCTTACATAGCCATGCACTTACCAGCCGATTAAAAGTTTACTGGATCTAAAGGTGTAGCGTGTATTATTGGAGGACAAGTATTATGTTTCGACCAAATCGGTTTTCTCTCTTTTTATTTTTTGTTTTTTTTTGTAAATTAACGTGATCAGACGTCACGAGTTAAATGCGTATACCTAATTTTTATTTTTAAGCGCAGCTAATTCCTTCTCTTGTATCATTCATATCATTTCTTTTTTAGTTTCATTCGGCGAGCGTTTTGTTATTGAGGGGGTTTGTCTCATTATTAAAAAAAAAGAACTCCTATTTTCTTGTGATACGATTGTGAATTGTTTGTTGGTGATAGTGGGTCACTTAGTTCCATGCTCGGTGAATATTTCATTATCTTTTCGTCGTTGTAGATTTTTTTTTGTGTGTGTGTGTGTGTGTGTGTATGTTTCGTTTTTGTGTTGAAAACAATGATCGAATTTATAACAAGATCAATGGGCCCAGGCGGTGGGTATTGATGCTTGCCTAAATTCGTTCAAGGCACGTATGATGATTTAGTCTAAAAGCGTTACTTAACATTCGATTACTAACGATTACCATCGCTAATGACCTCGTTAATATACCACTCGATCGTTTCGTCACGCTTTTTCATTTCCTGCTACCCTGTGACGGTTCACAGAGGAATCCGGCGTGCTTTAGTTATTCCAGAATTCACCCCCGCAAATGAACCCTTTGAGTTTTCCGCCCGGAAGTTTTTGTATAGCCGTTAGAGAAACACACTCGCAGATTTCATATTTTTACATAGGTCGTTCACTCGTGTTTCTTTCTGAATCTCTTCTGCGTCGATTCGTTAACGAGGAAACATTTCCGTTAATCGGGTGCGATCCTTCATCGCCGCCACCCTGTGCGAATGAATATTTTACTATACGACCCCTCGGGACATAGTTTATTTCCTTTATACGCGGATCGTTGTTGTAGACGGAAATATTTATGAACAGTGGATGTAACTTAAGGCTAAGTATAGCGTTAAAAACCGTAGTCTTTATTTGTAAGATTATATCACTTTGATTTCCGATGAAATATATTAAATGTATATGTGTACATGTACATTCAGTACCGTGAGATGGCTTGCGCTGTTTTACTGTGTTCACCTATGTTAATGTTAGATCAGTGCATGTGAAATGTTTTAACGATTCTCCACTCTGTTCTCCCCGAGTTTCTCATTACGTCCAACTCTCTTCGGCCCACCCCACTTCATTCGGTTTCAACTGACATTATTCATGAAATAAGAAACGTTGCGCAACAAACTGGGAACTTTTCTTAAAGCTAATCTGCGGGGGAAACATTTCATTTGCGTCAATCTAATAATATGTAAATATTTCTTTGTCGTAGTCTCGAATCGCAGAAAACTGTTACGCAGAGGAGGTTGAAATTTTGTAGATTTTCAGTAGAATAACTTTGCTTTTCGATTTCCGTAACTACTACTTAGCAGAGGTGGGCAAAAAATTGTTTGAAATAAAAATGTACGAAATTTTTAATTCAAATAATTTTCTGCCCACCTTTGCTACTTACAAGGAGAGGTTCCCAGGTGTCCGCCTCCGATTGCTTTGAATTTTGGATATGTTTTAGAGAACCGAAAAATAAGATATACGTGTTTTTTTATAGCGTCCGATTTTCATATTTAGGTGGTGAAACCAACCACCAAAGTTATAAGATTTTCAGGTGTCCATCTCCGATTGCTTTGAATTTTGGATATGTTTTAGAGGACCAAAAAATAAGAAATACGTGTCTTTTTATTTTGGCTTGCTTAAATGTTTAGGGGGTGAAACGACCCCTCAAAGTTCATAAGAATAGTTGGTGCCCGCCTCCGATTGCTTTGAATTTTGGATATGTTTTAGAGGACCAAAAAATAAGAAATACGTGTCTTTTTATTTTGGTTTGCTTAAATGTTTAGGGGTGAAACCACCCCGCAAAGTTCATAAGTTGGTGCCCGCCCCAGATTGCTTTGAATTTTGGATATGTTTTAGAGGACCGAAAAATAAGAAATGCCTGTCTTTTTATTTTGGCCCGTTTCCATGTTTAGGAGGTAAAACCTATCTTCTAAAACATATCCAAAATTCAAAGCAATCGGTGGCGGGCACCGACTATTCTTATGAACTTTGAGGGGTGGTTTCACCCCCTAAAAATTCAAGCAAGCCAAAATAAAAAGACACATATTTCTTATTTTTCAGTCCTCCAAAACATATCCAAAATTCAAAGCAATCGGAGACGAACACCTGAAAATCTTATAACTTTGGAGGTTGGTTTCACCCCCTAAATATGAAAACGGGCCGCTATAAAAAAACACGTATATCTTATTTTTCGGTGCTCTAAAACATATCCAAAATTCAAAGCAATCGGAGGCGGACAACTGGGAATCTCTCCTTGTTAGTAGTGGCAGCCGAGTCCCTCGAGAAGACGTGGAATTCCGACAAGTCGATCGTCTCCCATCTACCGTGATGTAACATTATTTAAAAGGGGTCGACGCCCGTGGAAGCGTATTCGTGTGGCCGGTGGGAGAGATAGAATGTCAATAAAGCGCGGCGGAACATGAAAGTTGGGGGAGACACGAATTTCTCGTTTATATGACGCGCGGCGGGACGTTGGGCGGACCCTGGGCTAGAAGATTTCCACGTTTGTGTGGAACAGAGCTTTCGGCAATATCTCAGACCTGTGAAAAGAGAATTAGAACGCGGAAATGATTTTCATCTCTCAACGTCACAGATTGCCCAAAGCTAGAAGCTCCTCTCCGCATGGAACGTAGAAAGATTCAGTTCTCTTATCTTTATTTTCACAGAATATCACTTTGTACACAAGGATTTATTATTTCCATGCTTTTTGTAGTACAATAACGAGTCAAAGTATGCCCGACGACGCATTTGAATATCGAATCAGTCATGGGAACGTTTCTCCATCAGCTTCATCGAATGACTCAACCAGAATTTTTTTATTCCTACCTGTATGACTCCACCATGTACGCAAAAAAAAAAATGATTCACCTTCGTTGTTTGATTCCACGAAGTTTAACGCCCGTTATTCAAATGAGTCGTTGCTCTTGCCTCGGAAAATTTGCACGCTTGCGATTATTTAATTGCAATTATACTTTACAATCGCATCCGAATACGTTCCAAAGGACGAAATGCGCAGCACGAACCGTTTAAACTTTGTTCGAAATGAAAATTATTCGACGACTGGGTGATCGAGACTTCGTCATCCAATCGGGTATATAGTTTGAATATTCAATATTGCGTCGAAGCGAAACAAAAGACGAGCATGACATTATTTTTATCCGCGGACGATTAAATTCGTGATGAAAATGGTAAACAAGTGTCATCTTAAAAGTAAGGCCGCGCAAGTGAAGATGTTGGACCGTTGGAATGTCCCGTGATTCTTTTTTCTTTTATTCATATTATGCGCTTCAGAGTCATTCGATTTTAACGTCGTTGGACTTTGGCGCGGTTGCTGAATTCGAATGAAAACGGGGTATTTCCGGTTGAGGTAACTGGCTTTATTCCCCATGGATGATCGTATGTACAGTTTCCGGTACACGGAAGTCTGCAATATTTCAGTCCGCGTCCCGCAATTTTATGGTGCAAGGCACTCGCATTGCTGTCACGCGCTCTGAAACGTTCCTTCAACCCGTATGACTCGGCACGAAAGCATCTTGCCCCGAAGTTTGACGATTTTTTTCAAAACAATCGAACGCATTTCTAAGAAAAAAAACCCGAGGACATAACCTCTGCTACGTCGACTTTTCCCATACATAAACGTACAGTGCTTTCAAACGACAAATTGAAGAATAATCTATGCTTTTTGTCCAAAGACTAAAGACGACTGGGCTTGAGGAAAAAATCGAATGAGATCGCCCATAAAGGGAACACCTTTTACCCAACTCGATACGAGTTTGACAACATCCGCCCTCAGGTTCTCGACAGTGTAACGCTCTGAAAGTCTGGGCGGGAATAGTTCCGAATAATGGATTCTTTTGTTCGCTGTATTGTCACGCATTCCACGGAAAGTAGAACGTGTTACCAGTTATAAGCAAACGCCCGTGCGATACAAGAATCCAGGAACCGTAATCTTTACTCATAAAATACAACGGAATCGAATATTTCGGGTACGAAGAAGCTATCAATGCAAAGTTCGCGGTGCGTAGGCACGTGTCGCCTCGAGTCTTGGGGTTCCCTCGATACCGAAGCATGAAATATAAGGAGAGCAAACATGATAAAGAATATTGCTCGTGCACGGAGGAGATAAGGTGGTATCATAATTTCGGTATTGACGGGCGGATGTTTTCGTGGAACCACACGGACCTGTCCCAAGGTGTCGAGAGAGGCAGTGGTCCCTTCGTGCGTGGTCGGCCGTTTCCGCGGCCTCTCGTCCGACTGGCGCGCGCTCGTACGGTGCCGGGTGCCTCAGTCTTCGTTGCGACTCCGTGGTAGTGGGGCGCGTTCCCGCGGTGTGCTGGTTGTTTCGTTACCCCGTTGTAACCTAAACCGCGAAGTGCGAGAACAATTCGGTGTAAACCGTCCTGGTAACTGTTCCGCGCGGCACCGGGCTATAATTACTGACTCTTGCGCGGGTGTACGTCGTCCTGATCCTGTGCACGTCACCCAACGGGAGCCAAAGGCCGCCGAGGTACAAAGGAGAGGCAGAGGGAGCGAGAAGGGCCACGGCACAGGGACTACGGAGAAAGGAAAGAAGGGATTATATATTCGGGACAACATGGCCACTGCGATCGACGACCGGCAGGAGTTGCTGGAGCAATTTCAGGCGGTGAGTCCTTTTGTCTCCTTTGTCTCCGCTTCGTCCCAATGGACCATTTACGAAGCGATAGGTTGCGACACACTCGTTACTATGGCATTCCGTTGATGTTCCAACGCATTACTACGTGCAACCCCGGCTTCTTATCGATCGCCGGTTTTATCAGCATGCTTTCGTGGAAAGCCCACCCTCGTGGGGACTACGCCGGGTGTCGCCGCCCTGCAGTCGGCTCTCCTCTTTTTACGCCATGCCCTTTTCAAATTCGAAGCGGTAGAGTTCGCAACTTATCGCACGTTCTCTTTTACTTGCCTCCGTCCCGCAATGAAACGTCACCGTTGCCGCATTATTATTCGCATCCTTGGCTTATTTCTAATGCCATCGACGGAATCTTGCGTGTTACGAATGAATCAGTGAATGTATACGGCCGCACGTGAATCATCGCGTAATTTGCTTTGGAAGGCACCTTTCCCCGCGCACGTTTCAATTATATTACCGTAGTGGTATTAAACCTGCATATATTTCGGCTTGATTGCACCGCGTAATTACGTATAATATCGGATATCGTGGCCCAGCCGCTTTTCGCTTATTACTCGCCACGGGTGAGCATATGTTTACGCACGTGTAGGCACACCACGGTTTCTGCGTAATAATCGCGCGGTCGCATGCTTGTTAAACAACGCTGGGCAAAAGAGTCCATTTAAGTTACATTTGTTGGGTGAAGCAGCATTATCTGCGGCCTCGGACGGTTCGAGTTACTGGCAGCGGCCTTTATTTACGTTCCGTCTCGTTTGGAAACGAGTAAAGGCATCACACTCCAGTTTGGTCGGCATAAATACGCGACGTCACTGGCGCGACACCCTAAACTCTGTTATCTCGCGTTTACAGTGCAGTGGGTAGCGTTCTCTCATGATTTTGTCGTTCCTAACGGAACGGAAATCTCGGGCGTTAATTCGTGCTGATAAACATCTCCCTCTAAAACTCACCGATACCGTTACGCCTATGTACAGGGTGGTCCAGTTGCTACCAGCATCTGAATTCTTTTTGGAATTATTGCAACAAAATATTGCTTCTTTGTGTATGTGTGTTTACTCAAGAAATACGAAGGGCATTTGTATGTTGTTAAAACGAGAAGCTGTAATCTTATTGTTCGTATATTAATTGAATGTTATTGTCGAAATAAATTCAATATGTACCACGGGAGTATTTTATTCGTACTTGAAGCAGACTCCCAAAGGATCCACGGAGCTCCTGAATTATCGCGTGACTGCTTCAATATGAAGAAGACACTCATTATGTTACCCTTTTGATCTCGTCTAACCTTGGGAAATATCACGTATCATTGAGTTCGCGTGGGCAGTCACATTTACTACATCCTTTCTGTTTATCTTTTCTTAGTATTCTTAACAATTATCCAACCATCCTGCATATACCTAAGACAGACACGTGATTACTGTCCTAAATACCTATGACTTTTTTTATCATCACTTTCGAATGTTTTCCTCGATGTTTGTCGCAGGCAGGTACATTATCTCGATAATCAGAAAAGTGCATGGCGTCACGGCTCCGTGACCGCGTCGAAGGGCCCCAACGCGTTTACTGGGTTCTTGCTTCTACGAATTCACATTTAACGGGTAATTAACCGACAACGTAATTCGTTTCGGAGAACCCTTCTTTCTCCCATCCTGGGATTTATTTCTCCGAGTATTGAAGCTCCCCCAGGCGTTTTAATTCATATCATCGAAATAGGAAAGCTTGTTGGTTTCCAAATTCCTCCCTCCCTGGCGTATCGGGGCGTGTTTATTGGGCACGTAATTATGCGCAGATTGGACAGACGGTGCGCCAATATATCAGATTATTGCCCCGTGAACTTGATAGCTCAACTCCTCTTGCATATATTCGAGGTATTCAAACTTCTGTTACATTATTAATTTTCCTATAACTCATCCATTTTTCTGACCACAAATTGTAATATACAGTATCGTATTATACGAAGATAACACTTTATTTTAGCAGACCTCCCCCATTGTCGTATCGATCGACTTTACAATATATGAGTCTTCGGTCGACTTTCTCAGTTTATTCGTGTCTGCTGGTGGACGAGGGCGACGGCGGCCCAAGCCAGCAGGATACAAAATTATGAGGCGTCCGTGTTTAGGAGCGAGATGAGAGAATCCCCTCGAAAACAATGACCTTGCTCACGTACAAGGGAGATGGGCGAAATTGCTCCCTTCCGCCGGCATTGTCGAGAAAGTCTTCAATTATCTTATTGATCGCGTTACCGGTGGCGAGCGCCAACCCCTTTGGACGCGTATCCTGCTGCGGCGCTGTAAAACTGCACGCGGATACGGGCCGCAAAGGGCACACCAAGGGGACCACCCCTGAGCTGAGTGAGGCGTGGGCAAAAACCGCCACAGATTTTTGGCCTAATCGCGAATCGACGCGCCCCGATTCGCCATATCGAACGGGTGGCTTCGAAAGAACGGAGTAGGTCAGAGGAGCGTCGAGTGGTTCGGTAAAAACTGGGGTGGTTAAAGAGAAATGTAAATAATCACAGTGTTTAGTATACCTGAACTTCTTTGGATTATTAGATTTCTTTTGAATCACCCAACCTCTTTAAATGTATTTCAAGCTATTCGATTATTTTTCGAATTACTGCAATTATCCCAGCGCTGAAGTCGACTTTGCCTATTAGTGCCAGAGCTCAGGTCGATTCATCATTCTCGAAGTACTCGAGCGTTACCAACAGACTCGCTGCGTCTCCCCTCGTTCCGTGGGATTTGCTTTTCGGTAGGGAAAGTCGTTAGTGGAAGTAATCGAGGTGTGTTTCGTATTTACACTCGACGAAGGGTGCTCGAAAGGGGCTGCACAGTCCTCGTGGGCCTGAAGAGTTCTAAAGCGATTACAGAGCACGCTCTGTCGTTCTACCCACTTTTCATATTTTACTCGGGCCCGCTATAAACGGTTGCGCAAGAAGAAGACTTCTACACTTGCTACCTTGCAACCGTGTGGTTCAGAGACTCGTCTCAAAGCTTCGGCTTCAAAGCCGCTTCTCGATCGTTCACGTTTCACCTGCTGCCAGTTTTTTTCCACGATCGAACGCTGAACGGTGTATCACAAACAGAGAGGTAGGAGAGAGGCGAAGTTGACGGGCAAATATTCGCACTCGTCGGCACGTAATAGGCGGAATTCCAGACGCAGATCAGATAACGACATCCGGAGCAAACGATTTCGAATTCTGGAAAGCGCGCCGGCTACGCGTGTCGTTGACGTCGAAAACGAGACGGTTCTCCGGCTGCGTGGACTTTAAGCGAAACCCGCCGGCTTTGCTGGCGCACACAGATCATCCCCTTTAGTATGTAAATATGTATTTGGGGGTGGCGCCCGTGTCGGTGTGCATTACGATCGCCCCGGCGCACAAGGGGTTGAGAGTCACCCTGTCAGAGACAATGTGGGGAAGAGCGCTGCCTCTGAAAGGGTTGCGACGCAGATGCGCGCGAGGATACACCCTTTCACGGGTCTTCTTCTTGCACACAGCGACGCTTGAATTGAAAATTGTAGGAAGCGTACGCGTCCGAGTATTTGTCGTTGCGCTTCTATGTAAAATTTGGGAATTGTACTTATTCCTCTCTTCACGATCATATCCTGTATTATTAACCGGTTAACTGGCACGGCTTTCTTTTAGTATTTGTGCCCAAACTGGCAACATCGAAAAATTAAGTGAATCACAAAATATTTTTTGGTATACAGGGGTTTTTTGAGTCGCTGAATCGATTCCGGGGGTTATTTTTTTCATCTGAAACCCCCAACCCCTAAAAAATAGGATTTAGGGGTGAGTTTTTTCAATTCTTTACTAAATCGAGTCTTTACTAAATTTACCATATTGAGTCTGCCATATTGAAGTTTAAAATTCCATTGCCAAATTCAGATTCAGCGACCCGAAAAACCGCTGTAGGGGTAAAGAGTACAGTGGTTGGCCACCGGACAGTGATTGGCCTTATTTTGAGAAATAAATGAATATAAAGAAATACCAATCTAATGCCTTTTTTTAATGAACATATTCATATTCATTGTACTTTCTTGCTTCGGATGTAATCAATATTTCTCCACTCATTATATACTGTGATTATATATAAAAGCAAATAGGATGACTCGGCTTTGAAGTTTGGAAATTACAGCGATTTAACCCTCGTACAACGAATGCAGGGTCATTTTGATCCAACTCTGACAAAGTCTATCACGATGTTGTGTTGAATTTGTCACGAATTTGTGTTGGCAACGGCAAAATATAGTATAAGGTGCCTAAATTGCAGTAACATTATTTGTAAAAATCATACAGTAGATACACCTATTTTATGTATCATATGTACATAAATAATGTTTCTTTATTATGTAATTCTTTAATAATACATTTTAGTTGATTTTAGAAATTTAAATTTTTCAATTCATTTTATATTCAATTTTTTCGTGCAACTCGTGTACCATAGAAATGTTGCTATGGGTCAAACTGACCTTGCATTCGTCTTACGCGACCATATCCACCATTCGTCTTCCGAAGGTGAATAAAAAACCCATAAGAGTACAGTTGAAAGTTTGAAAATAGTTTAATGTATTTATAATATGTATATCTCTCATATTCGGTACATATCGATAAATAAAAGTTGAAACTTTATAAAAGAATTATTTATTTGTTAAAATTATACATATATTATGAAAAATACAGGCGGCCGACAACTGTCATATGAATAATGTTGAATGATAGTAATTGGCCGGGCGGCCAGTGACTGTTTTTTAACCATGTTAATGGTGAAAATTAACATGGTTAAAATTAATTGCCCCCTGTTAAAAACAGAAACAAACACGACAAATAGATACTAAATAAAATATATCCATTTTTATTGAATAATTTTAATCTTATTTCTATCACCAAATCAGGTAACATTTTCTTTTAAGTTATATTATGTATCAAATAGCGGCCAATCACAGTCGAATCGATTGGACAATAACTGTCTTGACCATACCAATAACTATATTTCTTCGTAGGAAACATATTTTTTGTATATTTTTATACATTCCTGATTTTTTTTTATAAATTCTATTTATTTTTAGATTATTAGGGTTTTTTCGTACATATTTAAATTGATTTTCATTTCAAATTGACTAAATTCACATTTATAATTCATTATTTATGTGACACTCTTACTTAAGTGTCCAACCATTATACTCTTTACCCTATGCAATTTTTCAAAATCCCGATAATATTTTAATATTTGACAGCCATTTTGTATCGGCCCTATTGAGTCTGCCATATTGAATTTTACAATTCCAATGCCAAATTCAGATTCAGCGACCCGAAAAACCATTACATACCAAGTTTCATTCAAATCGTTTGAAAATCAAAAAAGTTATTCCATTTGATCATATATGATAAATAAGCAGAATTGGCCAGATTTTTTTTCATCATATATGATACATTGCCAATTAACCGGTTAATACTTCTCCCGAGTTTCATTGATACCCCGTGATAAACTATCGTGGGTGTTAATAACGTTCAATGCGGTCAGAAAATGTTCGGCTACCCGTACCCCAGGTTAGACTTAAATCGAAATCATCCAAGGACTTCGGCTTCCGTAGATAGAACAGCCTTCGCCAGGTTTTCTTCGAAATCGCGATCGGGAGCTGGCGAAGTGGGCATCGATAAAAGCAACCTGCAGCAGAAGTGGCCTGGCACTCGTCCACCAAATGGGGGTTCAATGTCTCGCGAAACTTCCGTCGAACCAGTTGTTCCAGTTGCGTTGGTGAAATGCCCCGTTGTAAATAAAGGAGGCACGTGCACTCGCAGCCCCCCCGAAGCGTCCTTACACCATGCGACATCGCCACGTGCCGTTCTTTTCTCGTCCGGACGCCGACGAGGCCCGTGCTGTTGGTCCTTTACAAGGGGGGGGGGGGGGGGTTCAAAAATAGACGAACCACGCCGGGTTCCTGAGAATTAAACGCTTACGGGTTTAGGTGGGTCCGCGCTACGATTCCTCTCGCCGTGGGGAAGAAAAACACGATGCTCGAAACAACAGGGGGAGCCGCGTTTCAATGGAATTCGGGAGCGGTGAGTATTAGGTATGAAAGGAAACGTTGCGCATTCAGCTACTCGATGGAGGGTATAGCCTCGGAGAAGATTCGATTATTCGGTAATAGTCGTGATAGTACCTGCTGACAGTAATAAGTCCTTATCTTTTTTTTTTACGAGTACCTAATACGGGTTTTGTGACATGCTTAAGGAATAAAAAGGATTAGCGGAGGTTTATAATAATAAAGGATTTTTTTTATTATTCCTTCTTTAAGTTCTTAAGATGGAGTATGTGTGGTGGCAAGTGGACGGCAAGGATTAAATTAACGAACACCTACCTACCTTGCTAAGCGTTAGTTATTCCAGTTGGCTACTTTCTAATTTCAAGCAGCTTAGAGGCTGCGACAGTGTTTCATATTTACAGAGACTTTTAATGGGGCTGTTTAATGTTGAGCGAGCAATTACAATTTCCCGCGTAGCACGCAAAGTTCGTTATTATATTTCATGCATCGAGTGTTTCTCAGGTACCGTGAGACGTGCTCGGACCAAAACTGTTTCATAGCTGCGCGAGCATGAAATTAATGCAGAAATGCGCTATAATGTTCGCGTAGGAAGCATTTTACGCCGTGTCAAATGTAGCCAGCCATGTGATCGGCTCGAAAAGTACGAGCATTCGGTTTCTTGGCAGGAAAATATCATCGATAACGTCCTTATCATTCGATTGCCTCGGTGCTCACACCCTTAATAAGGAAATCAATAAAATTAGCTTACTCCGCGTTGTGTTTCCTTCTCACAATTTATCACTCGTGAAAAGCTTTTTATTTCCTCCATCGAGTGAAGGGTATCATTCGTATAGCTGCTTAACGATCGTTCCGTCAACATTGCGCCAGATAAGTATTCGCATTCGTCGAGCTTCATCGTTTCGTAAACGTTGTAAACATTCGTCACGATTAATCTCCAGACACTAAACACTTTCCACCAAACAGGGCTGGTGCTTACGTAGATCGTGGTTGGAGGAAAACTGCAGGTTCGCAGCAAACAATGCGTTCTGTTGGAATTGTTGCTCAATACCGTTGTTATACCAGCCTGTCGCGTCCATTATGCAATTGCACGTCGCTGGAATAGTAAATGGACTGCGATCGCCCGCTTAAAAGTATCGGATCGTTGCGAAAGCACCTCGCCTAGGTCGACGCGCGTATTGTTCTATGTTTTCCAACAATGCTTCCCCATTTTCTAATTCCCTCCGTTCCTATATCCTGTATCAACCACGCCAGCCATATAGTCGAGTCTTCGTTACACACAATCTTCCATTTTGAAGCTTTAAGGGGGTAGGTTACGCTCAACAGCCCAAAATCAGGCCCTTCTTCAAACGCATATTCTAAAGTAATAAATGAATATAGAGATAATTTTTGTTTGAATTTTTTAAGCGTTATTTCGTTGACTTTAATGCGCAAGAAGAAAATTTTAAATATATTTATAGGGAAAAAAGTTATAAATATAAATGTGAGAGCATGTACGCGATGCACCGTTTGATGGTGAACACGATTCCGGACAGGCGAATTACCTAAAACATAAAGTAAAGGCATTTTTATAATCTGTAAGACAGTCTCCATCTTGTGCAGGAAGCAAAATTTTGATAAACAAATTAATACAATTTTCATGTTGATATTTCTGATTTTATTCTTTTTTTTTGTAGGAAAAATATTTTTTGTCTTTTTTTTTAAGAATTTATATTGAAAATGTGCTCCCAATACATGTAGGGGAATAGTTTCCTGCAGCTCGCTGTAAATTTTCAATCGAATCGGTCGAGCGGTTTTTGCGATTTTATGTTCACCGTTTTGGAAAACGTAGTTTCTGGGAAATCGCGTTTAAAGTTGGACATCGTTATACGATCTCATGTGCAGGCTCCTATATTTTTTACTGTAATTCCTTCACTTTTTGGAATTTTGGGGCCCGGTTGCGCTTAAAATACGTAGAAAAGTTGTAGCTAGCGGAATATGCAAACATCCTAAAAACCCAGTTTCGAAAAATTTGGGGGTAACCTACTTCCTTAAGGGGATCTCCCGGTCTAAAAGTAGATTTTTTTTAATTTCATTTTTCGAATGTTCAACCTTATAGGAATGCGTGTTTAAAAGGATTTGTCGAAATTCGTAAAATTCTGGAAATTATAGGCATTTAAGTGGCGGCAAATGCATGGGAAACAACCGGTCACTCGGCGCTCACGTAAAACTTTAAACGCGTTTTTCTCGAAACAGTGTTCTCAAAACGGTGGGACCTGTATCCTCAAAAGTTATTATTCGATTCTACTGAAACTTTTTTTATTTTGAAGAATATACTTCTGGCTAGGGGGGAAACTAGAAAAAATTACAAAAAACTGAAAATTTATAATTTTCAAAGGCGTTAAAAGGACGAAAAATACAGGGAAAAGTGATTTCAAACTTGAAGTGTCGTTATTTTCTTAAAAAAAATGTCATTTTTGTAATTTTTCTAGCCCCAAAAATGTCATAAACTATAATATATTTCCTAAGCATTGACGATCCAACATTTTAAATTTTTTAATTATAGTACAAAATATCAACAAAAAGATCACACACTTTTGTCGAAATTTGATCATTATTTTTCAAAAACATCGGCCATTTTGTCAATTTTCGCAAAACTTGAAATGTTGGATCGTCAGTGCCTAGGAAATATATTATAGTTTATGACATTTTTGCGGTTTTTGTTACAGTTCATCCGATTTGCCGGAATCCGGCCCACCAGTTGGCCATCCGAAAAAAAATGGACATTTTAAATGGAGAAACTGCACGGCGTACAATTGTTATTTTGTAAATATTATATGCTTGTCTTATAGTTCATAATATAGTGAACTAAAACACAAACCCTTATATTAATCGATTGTTCACTTTTCTTATTACCGTCTGCTTTCTTGGCTCGTTACTGTGTCCTAACCCCTTAAGGGGGGGGGGGGGGGAACCCTATTTAGGACGCTGGGAATAAGGTGATTCTTGGGACTTTTTTTTCTAAGAAACTGTTAAGCGGATCTTTTCCAAACTTTTAGGGTATTTTAGTTCATATTAAAACAATGAAAATTAATTTTTACGTTACAAAGTGTTGGGTAGAAATGGAGATGTATGAACACGTTTGTTAGGACTCGCGCGTTGTAGTTGCAAATTGGCGATTGTAATGGTGGTCCCATTTCTTCCCTGAAATAAAAAAATCAAGGATTTTCTTATTTCTAGTATAATTACATTGTCGATGAACCTAAAAACGAAAAAAATAGTTAAAAGTTGGCAAATTGGTGGGACTTGAAAGAAAAAGTTACGATTCTGCCCCAAGATATTTTGTACAATTTATGGAAAAAGAGTTGTTCAATTCTATTTATTTATCAATATCTTAGGTTCATCGACAATGTAATTATACTAGAAATAAAAAAATTCTTGGTTTTTTTATTTCAGGCAAGAAATGGGACCACCATTACAATCGCCAATTTGCAACTCCGGCGCGCGAGTCGTAACAAACGTGTTCATATATTTCCATTTCTACCGAACACTTTGTAACATAAAAATTAATTTTTATTGTTTGAATGTGAATTAAAATACCCCGAAAGTTTGGGAAAGATCCGCTTAACAGTTTACTTCGAAAAAAAATTCCCAAGAATCACCTTATTCCTAGCGTCCTAAATAGGGCTCCCCCTTAATATGTAAAGTAGAAAGTTTATATGTTGTGTGTTTGTCTGGCGCCAAAAAACTCTCGAACGGTAAACTCTTGCATCACGAGATGTGCCTCAACTCATCATGCCTGCCGAATCCAGATGAATGTGACTATTTCCCCCCAAAAACTATAAAAGAAAAATATATAAAATCAAAATCTAAATTCCGGGCGAAGCCGAGTAGTAAAGCTAGTAGGTACCTACTCCAGAAACTTCAAGATATTGTGAAGATTTAACTGTCCATAAAAATCGTGATGCAATAGAGAAGGAAGCCTCTGGAAATCCTCTATTACACTATAGTAACAACCCAGTTCGTAGAAGCCTCAAATAATTCATAACGTTCTGCAAATTAAGATCGACTTTTTCCCCATCTTCCTCATCCTTCCCCAGTCTTCCTCATTTTTCCTCCATCTTCCCCGTGTCCCCCCTCCCATAATAAAATCCCAAGGAATCCCAAGCGCTCACATCGAACCCCAGGTAGGAGCCACTCAGGTTTGATAGTGGAATCGTTGGAATATATTCCTAACCGTGGCCGAGCGTCACGATAAATGCGAGCCTTGAAATTTCCATACAAATGGAGCGTGTCATAGAACACGTTAGCCTATTCGGTCGTCGTACGAGCCACGGTATAATGGCTGCGACTGTTGTATACAGACACGACGCGTAATCGTCGCTTATAATCACGAATGCTCGAGTCGAATGTCCCCAAACCGTCCAGCCAGCTCTAGCAAGCTGCAAGATGCATCCAAAGCGATCTTCGACTCGATAACTTAACCGACCAGTGGTCCCACTCTACCGATTGAACTTTTTGCCCCGCGAGATGCTTAATTCCATCCAATTTGTATTCGTTACTGGGACAAATCCCGGCCGTTTCCTATTCACTGAAATTTTTCACGGTGCACAGTGGTTTCCCCTGTTTCCGCGTGCAGCTCGCAGAAAAGTCAGCCGGTGCGTTTCCACCGGGAATTTCTCGCGTATGAATGTGGCCTTTATAACGGGGAAATATATCATTGATGGGCCCAGGCTCCTCTGCTGCTTGGCTAAATTCCTGCGGCATGGAATGTATATCGAGGCTCGACGATCCGATTATTCCTCCCTGTTGATAATGATTAACGAGCGGTACAATAGAGGGGTTTGATCGGTGCTAACTTCCTTCGTAGATAAGGCTAACAATAAGTAACGACAAACTTTGGATGGTTTCTGTTGCCGATGTTGATGAACGTCAGCCGAAGCAATCTCATGTTTTTTTAACCTTCATAGGCTTTTGTTTAACGTACCGAATCGGTTGGTTGTAACAGTGGTGCGTTCGCGAGTGATAAGAAATATACACCGAGGCATTGCGGTTCACAGGTTTGAGCCGAGGCAACATTCTTGGGTTCTAATTCAAGTCCCGATTAGATTTTATCTAAGCTACTCCCCTCTCCTTTGCTCTAGGATTCCTCGATTATTTCCCTGAATTCAACAAGAAGGCAATAGTAGCTACAAGAGAGGATCCACACCTTCACTCCGTTTATTGGAGTTTTTCCCTTTTCACATATTCCACCATCGGCCATAAGTCAATCCAGCCTGGCAGGATATAAAGGCCGCACCGCGTGTTACTAATTCTCCTTCCAGACGATCAGAAAATGCGTTCTCCACGCTCGTTTCTCACATAAATACGCTTGGTGCACACGCACGCGTGTTCGCCGTGGTGTGTGCACGCGCGTCCTTTGCCGCTTCGGTTCCCACGCTTAGCTCCTTATTACGCTCTGTATTTATAATTAATCCTTCCACGGCGGGCCTGCAGACGCCCAAGTGTGGAGATAAGACGCGATGAAACAGACTTCCTTCCAGGGAGCGAACGGTGCCACGGTCGAGTTTACTTGGACCGATTCGATTTACCGATGAATGCTGAATAAATCACAGGTTGATACTAATTGGGCAAGAATTAAAAAACCAATTCATCCTTTGCGCTGTAATTCGGTCGCTATAAATACTTTTGCTTAACGATGTGCTTTCTGAGTATAGAACCTTGGAATAGATGTATATAGTTGCCATTTTTATTTTGAACTATGTTGCGTCAGAGATATGGGAGTTTCACAAGCCAAATTGATCAACTTTGTGAAATGAACAGTAGATAAATGGGCGAAGTTGAACACTAATTATACACCTGCGTTCTGAAATGAAGGAATTATCAAAAAGTGGAGTTAATGAATTCGGTATCTCAGATGCTTGTGTATATTTGGAACGCAGAGGTTTAGTAATGGAAGAAAACTTAACTGATATCGTTTCCCTGTCCCAATTTAACTCACAAGGGGAGGCCGCGACATCTGGGACACGGATTTTGATGAATCTCGTATATGTTGTAGTGTAGGTGTAGTAGACCAATATTTGTCTCACATGTTGGGTCCACTACCCCATAGTTTCCGAAATATTAATAAAAAAAGATGTTTATGCGTTGAAGAACAGAAGCTGATAGCGAAGTTTATTGTAATGATGAATAGCGGCGCGTGTAAAGGGCAGGTCTCGCACCAGAACTTTCACCGGTTCGATTCTCACTGGGATCGTTTTTTTTATATAAATTTATTTTGTATTGTTTTATTCCTCAAAAGATAAAGTACTATTTTTTACATTCTAAAATATGACATTTATCGTAAAAACAAATGAAACAATGAAATTCACGACACCATGCACATCTAATAAAAGAAGTATGGCCACAGGTGCATTTTTTAATTGTACAATTATTTTCTAGTGGACATTACATTTGATTTAATTTAAAAGAAAAGAATGTAAAAAATAGTACTTTATCTATTGAGGAATAAAACAATACAAAATACATTTATAGAAAAAAAATGATCCCAGTGAGAATCGAACCGGTTGAAGGTTTCGGTGCGGGACCCTGCCCTTTACTCGCGCCGCTATTCATCATTACAATAAACTTCGCTATCGCTTCTGTTCTTCAACGCATAAACATCTTTTTTTTATTAATATTTCGGAAACTATGGGGTAGTGGACCCAACATGTGAGACAAATATTGGTCTACTACACCTACACTACAACATATATGAGATTCATCAAAATCCGTGTTCCAGATGTCGCGGCCTCCCCTTGTCAGTTTCGAATTCCGTCGTTCCCGCGTACGTTCGGGGTTTACGCGAACTGCATCGATTTTTCTGACAATGAGTAAGATTGATCTCTGACACGAACTCCCATCCACTGTGCGGGTCGAATACTGAGAACATCGTTTTGCAGGGTGCCTCTCTGGAATACCAAATGCCAACGTCCACAGGAAATGTGTACAGGGCGTTTCAATGTTAGTGAACATTAGGAGAACATCAGCATTAGGGACAGGATTAGGTAGCAGATTTATTAAAATTCTTGATTAGATATAAATGACAGTAACTCATAGCCTGGAATAGGGTATCCCCTTGTAAATTTTTTGAGCAGCTTCAAAGCACCGAGTCCATCCCTAAACGAGTGCCCTCGAGCAGGAACACCCTGTACATCCTGTATATTGGGGCGGATGTGCGACTATTCATATCCTGTGCTGGTCATGAGGACCCTCGAAAGCAACAGGGACGTCCAACCTTGCCACACATGCAGCTTCTCTAAAGAATTTCAGTGTACAAGTACAATATTCCAGTAAAAGGGAAAAAATTTTAAAAAAGAAACAAAATTTCGCCAAGTACATGAAATAAAAAAAAAAAGAAGAAGATAATAATAATTACAATGTAAAAAAGATGTGAAATCAAAATGAGCTGCAAGTAGGGTAAACTGCACTAATGTTGGCACTGCACTAATCATTGGCACTCCTGATGAAAAAGCCTAATATTAAGAAGTACAAGCTTAGAAAGTACTTTCTTACAATTTCTTTTTTTTTTTTCACTACACACTGCAAAGCACAGTAGTTGAACTACACATTTTACACCTGGCAACACCACAAAATGGGACGAAGGCCTGAGTTTTGGGCGTTTTTTTAAAATTGTAATAATGGGTAGGTAAATACACTTTGTCGCTTTATAATTAAGTAATGGATTGAAATACAGATTTACTAAGTATTGTAGGTATTTAATAGTGAATGAAATTGTCTGTTTAAACACTTTAAACTTAGTTTTTAACTACGTATGTTTTTTTATATAACTTCAAAGTTTAGGGTGCCAATGATTATACTTTTATACCTATTTTGGTTTTTCATTGAATATTTTTAAAATAAAAGACTTAATAGGTACTCAATATGTTTTATTTTAATGAGAAATCCATAATCATTGATAATAACTGAAAATTAAGACCATATAAAAACTTCACAAAAAAATATAGATTTTCTAATTGGGATTTCCGCTTAGGGTGCCAATCATTGTATAGTTTACCCTACATACAAATTGAGTGGAATTCGCCCACAGTGTCGCCTTTGCACGCTGCGGGAAAGCACCTTTATGTACTTGCAGCTCATTTTGATTTCACATCTTTTTTTACTTTGTAATTATTATTATCTTCTATTTTTTATTTTTCTTATTTCATGTATTTGGCGTAATTTTTTTTACATTTTTGAAGTTTTTTATGAGGTTCCCACTTCATTTTACAAAGATAATTTGCACAGGGAATGACTTAAGATAATTTTTAATATTATATGATTATTCTCTATTTTTTTGTGATTTATTTGATAATACTCATTTTCGTCCTCGACTTTTTCATGTACTTGGCGTATTTTTTTTTACTTTTTTGAAGTTTTTTATGGGGTATAATTTATTTACAAAATTTATAATTCTTTTTTGAAACAAGAAATACTAATTAAATTCATGCATTTTCGAAGGGGTCCATGTATAAAAATATCTGAATAAGTATGTATACGAAATCCTCCGAAAAGCTGTCAAAATTTGGAGTGGATTGCATAGTGAAGATAGCGATTGACGAACGAAACATGTGTTAGTTTCTTTTGGCTGAAGGTGTGCGTGTAACGCGTATTGAATTGGAGTGGATTACATAGTGAAGATAGCGATTGACGAACGAAACATGTATTAGTTCGTTTTGGCTGAAGGTGTGCGTGTAACGCGTATATACGTATTATGTTTGACGAAAAATTTCTTGGAGAAGAAGAGAATCTTACCGTTTCCGACAGATCCATGAGACGATATTACGATATCTCTGTCATACGTGGACCGATTTTATTGAATTTGGTCTTATTCGAAAACTTATATGCGGTTTACATAAGAAACATACCTTTAAATTTAGAAAATATTGCAGGCGTGATGAGATATTAGTGAAATAAGTTTCAGGTAAGGTTGGAATAGCCGTGTTTCGAGTAAAAGATACGTGGCAGCGACAGTCGACATATACACGGTGTCGAAACATGTACTTGGCGTCGAGACGCTGCCGCGTCTCTAGATCAATACATTAACACTTTCAAAGTACAAGTAGCTTTCGTATTACACTCAGAAGAAACCGCCGATACTAATGTAAAACACAAAAGACATTGATCTCTTCGATATTGAGTGGAGAGCCCCAGAAGGCCACTTAAGCCTCAGCATTGGAAGCCAATAAAATGGGAGTTTCCAGCGAAAGCTCGCTTCTCTCTTCTAACATAAGCTTTGCTTTCAATGAAAGTAAGCCAGAAAACATCGTGGAACACGTTTAACAGCTCCCTTTTTCAAATGCCTCGAATAACCCCCTCACGTGTGTCTGATTACGAAAGTGGTCTATGTAAAAAGTCGAAAAGATTGACTCTATTGCAGTGTTTCCCAACCTTATTTAAGTCGCGATCTCTTTTTATATTATTCAAATAACCAGCGACCCCTCTCTTCCATATGAGGTAAGGTAAATATTTCCATCCCCCTAAAATAAATAAATGTTGAAAATCGTAAACTAAAAATAAACGTGCGACCCCCCAGGAAACACTTCGCGACCCACAGGTTGGGAGTCACTGATCTATAACTTACTCAGATAAAAAAATTCAATCTTTCGACTTTTGTGGACTCAGTACTTTTCACGGACAAGTGTGAAGGGCTTCATTCTAAAATAGAAATATGAAAATTTTTTCCACTGATACTGGCGGCACCCAACTGATACGCGTGACTCCGCCTTAATTCGGCTATTAGCCCACTCGTGCGCGAGGATTTGGTTCCGCTTGATAAGCCTGTCGAGGCAGTTGGACGCGACTGTCCCTTGATATGCCTTGTGGATAAATAAGGTGTCTGGGAACTGATGAGTCAGGGCGGATATATCTTCTTACAGGGCCCTGGCCCTCGGTTTAACGAGGTTTGGTCGAGTTACCGATCCACTCGAACGGTAGTGTCGCGTGACGCTTGGTTAGCACAATCCGTCAATCGCGGTCTCGTGTTTCGCCAGGGAGCTTTGCCAATCGAAACGCGACGCTGGAAGGTCGATTATAGAAGCGTTCCTGTTCCGTGTTCCGCGATCCCCGATCGCCAATGGCAATTAAGACGCGTTAATGACTCCATTCGCCATCGAGTCGCGCCACTTAGCTCGCCCTTAATGGATTGGAAAATCTGGTACTCGAGACGTTAGCAGTCGTACTTTCTAAGCATCTGCAGGCTCACTCTTTGACCTGCTATCGTGATCGCTCGTCACTATTAGTGCTTGTAGACCGTTTGACGTCGACTTGTGGGAAGCTTTGAAATCGTACTTGGAATTCTTTTTATTACCAGCTTTTATTTAGCTTCACTTGTAAGTTCGTTAGTTTGTTAGGGCTTGTAAGCTAATTTCGACCCACTTCCAATTATCCGATTCGATGACAATATAATATCTTCACCAATTGTAAGAAGCATAAAACAATTTATAGCTAGTAAATTTTTTTTAAACCAAACTTTATATAGTTTAATGTAGATAATAAAGATTAATATTTTCGAAGACTAAAATAAGCTTTTATTAAAATGTGCTAAAGAGGAAAAAATAATTTTCATAGGTACAGGCCTAAACGACTACCTTAAAAGAATTTTAGTACATTTTTAGCAGTTTTTAAAAAATCTCTTTTTTATTATATTCTTGTTAATTCTGCAGAGATATGTCGTTGATTCAGGGGTAGATTTAATAACAATGCAATTTTCCCGTTAAATTCATTTCGAAGATAGAATCGAAATGAATTGTAATTCACGAAGAAGAAAGCTTCCTTTTCTAATTAGGGGTCGTCCTTAAATTACGTAAGGCTTTTTTGAGGGGGAGGGGGTCGCGAATTTCTTATATTTTCTTACAAGGGGGAGGGGGGAGTCAGGTAGCGTCTTACGTAATATTTTTTAACCTAATTTTCAATAAATACAAATTCTATCATTAATGTTCCAGAAAAGTTGTTTTAGTTTAAATTTCCGGAAACCGAGTTACATGAATTATATAAATCTTTAAAAGAATTTTAATAATTGAAAAAATTCAATGTAAAAAATATTACGTAAGAAGGAGGTTGGAATATCAAATCTTACGAATTCTTATACTAGAGGAGGGAGGGGGTAAGAAATCGCCAAAATTACCCTTACGTAATTTAAGGACGGCCCCTTACGTTATCTAAGTAGTACGGGGCGATTTTCTCGGTGCGCCTGATCAAAGAGATGTCAACCGTGACGAGGTCAAACCCCCGTGGTGCCTCTCCTAATTTATGGATTTCGACTCTCGAAGGTGTTGGAGCGCCTATTAAGAAGTGAGAAATCTTCGAGTTCCGCATTTCCCATCAGATCTTTGCGAAAACGACGCCAATCGATTCCCTATGTTTCGCCGATGAAACTGACACCAAGAACGACGTAATTCGGACGATAATGAAGGAAATTACATGAAAAATTGATATGCATAATTTCAAGCTGACTTCGTTAAAAATAGTCAGATTTACATGAAATTTGGTATGATTTTCATCGGAAAAGCATAAGGAATCCATCGGTGTCACTTTCATATCGATACGATAAAGAATAAAGAATTATTTTATTTCTGAAACAGGTATGAATCCTCGGCCAACCCCGGCAAATCGTGGTAGACCGCCTGCAATTACCAACGGGTTGGCCGAGGATTCATACATGTTTCAGAAATAAAATAATTCTTTATTCTTTATCGTACCGATATGAAAGTGACACCGATGGATTCCTTATGCTTTTCCGATGACATTCATACCAAATTTCATGTAAATCTGACTATTTTTAACGAAGTCAGCTTGAAATTATGCAAATCAATTTTTCATGTAATTTCCTTCATTATCGTCCGAATTACGTCGTTCTTGGTGTCAGTTTCATCGGCGAAACATAGGGAATCGATTGGCGTCGTTTTCGCAAAGATCTGATGAGAAATGCGGAACTCGAAGATTTCTCACTTCTTAATAGGCGCACCAACACCTTCGAGGGTCGAAACCCATAAATTAGGAGAGGCACCACGGAGGGTTGACCTCGTCACGGTTGACCAGGCGGCATCTCTTTGATCAGGCGCAACGAGAAAATCACCCTGTACCTACGTACCTGATCCTCCAGCAGTTACTCCTAGAAGTCTGCTCACCTGCGAATCTCCCGCAACCTCTTTCCTATTCCGCGAAAGGAGGCTGCCGTCGTGTCGGAACGAAAATACCATCCGCTGAAAAATATACTCCCGCCAGGAATGTCCACGAAACCGTTAATCCATCCAGTTCTCGTACGGTTTCTCGATGTAAATTCCTCGACGGCCGAGCTTCAGGCCTAATTAATAACGCGAATCGCAGGAACAATGAGGCAAAAACTAACTCTGGATCCCTGGCTGCTTCGTGCTCGAGGAAGCAAAGACCGACCAAGTGGAAGGCAGCCTATATCCTGGGAATTTCCTTGGTCTGGGGCCCAGGCCATGCACGTCATCCGGTGATTTTACCATTTCCTCGTGATAATTATCGGGGCTGCCGATGTCGGAACGGGAAGCGACCGCAGCTTGCCGCGATTTTCATTCCTTCGGCGCGGATTCGTGTATAGGCTGAGTAGCCTGCGTCCTAGGAAGCAAATTTGGGGGCATCCTGACTTCCTATTTGCTTAATATGCGAATAAAATATTAAACTTGATAATTAGATTTAGTGGAGATTTACTGGAACCTAAATTTAATAATTTAATAGAAAATACCATTATTTATTTTAGCTATTTCGCCCGGGTGATCTTTAAACACAGAGGCTTGAGACAATTTTAAAACCAATTCACTTTTTATTCTCCTGTAGCAAATTGGCAATAATTAAAACATTCTCTTTAAAACTCTTCTGCATTAAAATATTTCATGATATTTCACGGGTGGGGCGGCAGATGCTTGTTACTAAGGTTGCTAAATCTCCAAATGCCTCTTTGCCAAGGTTGTGACTTATACAGACAAACAATACCTACATCTTGCCGCGATCAATTTCGCAAATGGCAATATTCTGTTCCATCGGCACAGATTAAACGACGATAGTGTATGCCTTTTGTTACGAAAGTGTAGATCTTGTCAACACAGGGCACTTTCTTACTGAAACACGGTGTTCTGGTGTATGTAGACCTTTCAGGTACTTAACATTTCCTCATCTTTCGGAATTGCCTTTCTGATTGTGGTCTCTAAATCAGGAAAATGAAGTGTGGACACGCAGAACTAGAATCGTGGATGACCACAGGAAACGAGATCCATGGAGAAACTTGTTTAAATTGTGGGACTCGTGGCAACTTTCTGATCGCTATTTCTACGCGATAATCTACGTGCTTCTATTTATCGTTGAACTCAACCGTCACATTTCTTTTATCACTGTTAAACGATGAATTTGGACTGATAATCGGATTGTCCATTTTTAATCAGAGATTGCGTGTGATTTTTTACAGCGAGTGTTCACAGTGAAGGCCGATTTAAAAAGCTAAAATGATTCATAGCATAGACTTGTTAAAACGTTTTTTTTTTATCGCAAATTGCGACGTTTCCTCGACGCAATACAGTATCAAACGTGCGGTCTCCAGACTGACTGGCCGGGAAGTCGGGATTGATAGCGGTAAAAATAGACATTAATTATGGAAATGAGTGACAACGGGATTTATCTCGGATCCTCTGAGCCAGCGCATGCAACCATGATTCACGCGTCATCGGAGCATTCGATCTTAAGTAGCACACTCCGACTCATTTATTTGGATTTCCACGATCGACCAGAAGCTCGGCGTAGCGTGCGCGATCTCTGAACCTCCCTCAACACCTCCTTGACCCCTTGCGGGAGCTTACACGATGATTCAACTACTGCCACTTCCGCCTCCCGAGTCTTCATAATCGACCGGCTTTCGAGGAAATCAATTACTACGCAACCCGCCGCATGCGATCCAATCCCGCAGATTCGCTACCATCATTTTACCAATTAATTAACACACAAAGAACCAGTGCCGAGCTTTCTCGTTCTCACTTCCAATGGGAAGAAACGAGCTGCGGTAACTGTAATTGCTACATACTACACAATGTTCGCAGTAAATTACATTCCCGAAGAATCCGGTGCCTGTATTCTTCCCGCACCAGCGATCCTCCGTGCCGAATAATAATATCGACTCCATACCAAACGACCAGGCTGTCGAGCTGAGAATTTCACTGTTGCACGACCGAACGCAGCTCGCGATGCTACACGCGATCGAAGCTCTTCCCTGTCCCCCCTCGTCGCCTCTATTCGCCGTGGTTTCTCTTCGCCCTGGACGCTTCCAGTTCCGTCGGTTTCGCCGGCAAAACGGGCGCGGTGTCGCAAGTGGAAGGGCCCCCTACCCCCCCCCCCTGCATCGGCGCAGTGTTAAATTACCAGCGACACGGGCTCGCGAAACGGCTCTTGACTCGCACCGGGGACCGTTCCGTCCGATGTCATCGCGGGCCGCACGGGTTGCGCAAAACGCGGCGCAATTAAGCGCCTCGCGGAGCGAGACAACCGGGCCCCTGGCTCGAATAGGTGGGAACAGAATCTGGACGGAGGTGAAATGAAATCGTCGAGGGCCCGGGATTGTGTGCCGTGAATGAACGCGCTCGTGTTTGGACGCGTGCACCGTATATGGCGGTCCTTCGTCGCGCCCGGCAATGAAATAAAATCGGAGGTGATCGTACTGGGAAGAATGCGGGCTTGACTCACCGATCTCCTTCAGCGTTTTAACCGCGGCGGACTTCCGAGTGAAATTAGAAACACTGGTATCTATCAAATTTCAGTGACTATCTTTAGTAGGTGGGGGAGACCGGGGCAAGTTGATACGTTTTTCAGTTTTCAATTTTTTTTTCACTTTTATTTGAATTAATTACTTAATAACAAATATGCTAAAATATACTTTGGTCCTTCCTCTTTAATATTTTGTAAATGAAAAGTTGTGAAAATTCATACGAAATGAATGAAAAAATTTTATTTGGACGAAGGTAAAATGTATCAACTTAACCCACTGCGTGGCTAGTTGATACATCTGTAAAATATCCGTTTAATGAGTACGTAACTAATAAATTTGAAAAATAAAATGTCAATCTAGATACCTTTCCAACAATATAGACTAAAATTGAACAAAGATGTATCCGTTTTCCATAAAGGTTTTTAAATTTGTAAAAAAGGCTTTAATATTAGTTTTGTTAAAAGTTGTTGCACGACTCAAACTAGTAGCTTCTGGAGTCCTTAAGGAGAGGCTAGGGTGCCTTTTCATATAGCGGCTGAACCACTCCGTTGATGCAGCTTTAAAATTTTTCCATGTGTTGGGAATTAAAATATCATTGGCAACACCTAATTCATACGCCAGACTTCGTACATCCTTAGGAGTTAACCCATAATAAATTGTGGAAGAATGCAGAATGTATTCCTGTAGCTTATCTTCTAAACTGTCTGTTAAAATTTGCGGATGTCTGGAATATCCCATTTTAACACGAGGTGTCGTCTTCTTTTTGTTAATATATCTTAATAAACTCATTTAATCGATACTGTATATTTTCGCACTTTGCCTTAATGATATTGAGTCTCTTTCTATTGCGACACACGCTTTTTCAAAAATCTCTTGCGATATTTCGCCACGATTTGTCTTTTTGACAAAATTCTAATCATTTTCCTAGAAATATAAGAAAAAAATCCAATTAAAAGTAAAACTTGCCCCGGTCTCCCCTACTCGGCTTCGCTCAGAATTTAAATTCTGATTTTCTAAAAAATATATATATATATATACTTTTTTTTGTGAAAATAGCATTCATCTGGATTAGCCAGGCATAATGAGCTGAGGCACATTTCGTGATACAAGAGTTTACCGTTCGAAAGTTTTTATGCGACAAACTTGTAAACTTTCTGCTCTATATATCAAGTTGTTTGAAATAGAGTACAGTTCCGCGATAAATATGAATTGAAATTGAATTCGTAATCGTGAAATCACTGACGATGCGAGTGGAGGATCTCGGCGTGCATAATCAGTGGCGATGATGCGGGTGACTGTTGGTCGATTGAGTCATTGCTGCTGGAATTGTATGTAATCGTAGGGATTACTGATCGTGATGGATATTGTTTGGTATGGCTCACTGTTCATAGGTCGCTGTGTGCTTTATCGTTACTGGTAGGAGGAGGCGTTGAATCGTAGAATGATAACAGAGTTTAGAGGAATTTAGGATTTGTAATAATTCACCTTAGCCCTCTTCTACACGCGATTTCAGAATTTCGTTCTCGAAGACGATTCTGCCATCCCTTTTATTGTTAGCTAAAAATTGGAGTTGTGTCAAGTGTAATTCACGAAGAAGAATAGAATGGCAGTGGTGATGAAGGGCCAGTTTCCATTATCTCGACTACAGCATCTGTCCACTCCAGAAATTGGAGTTCACCCAATATTGGCGTCCCCTTATTGTTGGAGATATCAGAAGAGATTCGGCACGGAGTTGGAAGCCTCCTCCCGGCAACTTTGAAATTAGCCGGCATCGGTTACTACATGTACATTAGGGTGGTCCTTACGTGTATGGTAAAAAATTCAATTTTATTAAAAATTTCTTCTGACCTTCTCTGAAGCTTCCAAATAGTTTAAAATAATTTCGTCTAAAATTTTATTAAAATATATTAAGGATTAAAGGTCGCTCAACGGCAATGAAATATTACTATTTTGGTATAAATTAAAAAAAAAAGGTTTTTGCTTTACAGCTTGGTCTAACTGGTTGCGGGACTGGAGAATTGGATGAATTTCGTTGTTATAGGTGCTAGGGCCAGTATCTAGTATGGTACCCGGTTTTATCTAGGTTAAAAACGGATCATATTTTAAATCATTACTTTTTTGTATTTTTCCTTCTATTAAACAAATTGGATATGTACTATTATTTAAAAAAGAGTTTATTCTAATGAATCCCAATTGCAATTTGTTTTTTACTTAATAACAGGGATCGAAGAAGTTCTCGAACCCTCGTTTTTAAAAAATTCTGTTAGAACTTATTTGTTTCGATTAAGAAAATATCTGTTCCTGTGGAATTTTTATTGAAACACATGCTACCTTCAGGAACTTCTTTAAAAAGTGTTTTTATGGAACAGATATTTTAGAAGCTATATAATAAAAGTTCCATGGAAACAAGTTACATTAGAATATTTATTAAAAAAGTTTTCAAACGATAAAGAAAAGTACTCAACTATTAGGTACTAGTTTTATTTAACAATATACTATTATATTCTTCATGTGTTTATTTAATAAAGGGTATGAAAATCATAACATATGTATGTAATTAATGGTTTCATAAGAAGTATTGAACGGAAAAGAGAACTTGTCAAGAATAATACCTAAATAACATTTTTTTATAACTTACATGAACCGAAATACATAGAAAATCTGTAATATAATATACAATAGTTATATTTCAGTAATAGAATATATGAATATACATCTACGTATTATTATACTATTTATGTTTTGCAATTCAGCGTGATAGTATTATAGCTATAATACATTATCGGATTTAAACACTTTGAAATCCGTGGATCTAAAAATATTGCAGTTGTAGAAATCCATCGTATTGGAACGTCAATAATAAGAACGTTAATAAATCCCATATTTGAAACAAGATGCCTAAAAGTGTGCAAATAAATAATCAGGAGTACTTGGAAATCTCGTCATCTGAAAATCATTCACAATCAGAATAATTGTATACAGATTTTGAGCGGACTCTCTAATAATTGGTTCCACAATTACTCGGAATTCTTTTGGATCTAATACTTCTAACAGTGTGAATGGACGGTTTTCTTATATTGAAATTGCTTGCAGATCATAATTATGTGGAGAATTGCACATCATAAATATTTTCCATTGAATAGTATTTAGCATTTGTTACAACGATTGAGAACTTTTTTAATATCGGTGAACAAAATATCTGTTTTTAATATCGGTGAACAAAATAGAGAAATTTTTATTCATATATTTTATAAGTTCCATTCCAACTAGAACTTTTATTTTATCGGTTCTTCTGAGAACTTATAATGTGAGAACATTTTTAAAAAAGTTCCGCGGTCATTGTTTTAAATGGAACCTATTGAAAAGTTCCAGAACTTTTTCGACCCCAGCTTAATAATGTCAAAGTTATGAGATTTTATTCTTAACGTCCCGATTTTGCCGCGGTCTCCCCTACATGCGAAACATAAAGTCCTTGAGCGACCACTATATATCAAAATATACAAATAAAAAACACGGAGATATTTTTTTTTTGTCAAACAGAAGATTTTAAGAGGGTCAGGTAAGACAATATATATTTTAAAGTTGAAAGATAAGGAGCACCCCGATGTACATATATCCAGACACCATCCAAAGAATGCCCGTCAGCTACGATTGAAGCGACGCCCGCCACGAGCCTCGCAATCCTCTGCCCCATTTTCTGTTCACGCAGAAACTAGTTCTGCAGCGCGAGAGCAGTCGCGGCTACAGCCGCCCAAGGTGTTCTACTTTCGAATAGTATTTATTACGTCCCAACTTCATAACCAAAACGGGACTGTCCGACGACCAGGATGGACTGGATTACCTCGCCTGACGCTGCAACGCCGCGGGGCCAGCCGAGGAAATCGTCGGCCGCTTTCCCTTTCGTCGCGGGCATCCGCGATTCCAGCCGCGGCAATTAATTACGCCAGTAATTGATCCGTGTCGTTAACCTTGGTCGCGTTCGGTCTCACTTTCGCTCGCGCTGTAAATCAAATCACGCGTGAATAGAGCGGCGCGCGTGCATTGCGAGCAAGCAGAGGTAAACGGGAGGAGGGAGCGAGGGGGAGGTAGGAGGAGGAGGAGGAGGAGGATCGATGCGGGAGGTTGTCCAGCGATAGTAGCGAAGAAGCGATCGATTCGCTCCCTGAATGCTGGGGCATTGATAACGAGTGGGCGAAGTTATCCCTCCATATCGAGAAACCGTCAGAATTGCATGAAAAATCGCACGTTCCACCGGCGCTCCAAGCCCTGGGAATCGCGGCATTGTTTTTAGTAATCCCCTCTAACCCTCTTTCAAACAGAACGCAGGTTTCACAGAGGATTTTCGATCGTCAACTATGCACACCTATACATGCACGGAATTGAAATAGAATATCTGGGAAAAGGGGAGTAAATTGGAAATCTTCTACAGTTATGCCATCTTCGCATTCATTGTATCTGGTGTTCTTTATAAAAAAAAGAGTCGACGCTGTGAACAGTGAGTTTTCTTTGTGAATGGGCGAAAGCGGCATTAAGCCTTCAACGATTCACTTCGACGAGAGAGAAATTCGTAATCGACAGATTTCCTGGCCATTCCGTTACGTTAGAATTCCAGGGTGCGCTTAATGGCTAGGGAAAAAAGATACGAAACCGTCGGTTGCGCAAACGTTGGTTGCACAAGCGCCTTCGGTGGATTAGCTTGGCTTCATGGTAATGCCTAGGTGCACCGTGTGATTTGCAGTATCAGTGGAATTAGGGTAAAGGAACTATCGACCGCTGACCAGGCTCTACATAACGTGTGCATATCCTTCAGCTGCCAGCGATCAGCTTGGAGCAGTTCAATTATCGCCACTTGAGCCAACTTCCATGCGGCTAGCGAACTTTTTGCGCTCAATGTCTGTGTCTGATGGCGCCTACTAACCCTCGCAGGTCTACTTTGACCCGTGGCATAATTTCATTCATGCGCATCTTACAATATGTATATTTCTATAGTGGCTCTTGATCTCGTTAAGGAGCAATGCCACTGTGGAGCCCGGAAAAGCCGTTCGATTCTGAGAATATTTTTTATGCGAGTATAGTGAAAGGAATGCTACATCTGTTTGAAGACCTTTATTGTACATAGCTTGAAGTATGATTACAATTTTTAAAATTTTTTTTTAATACAATATGGTGGCGCCACAGCTCAACAGAAGAAGCTTCTTCTGAAGAAAAAAAAACTGTTCCGCGGCCGGAAAGATTTCGCCTTCAGTTTTTGACTTAGATCACAAAACCATTTTTTTTTTTAGTTCCATATAAAATTATCTCGGGAAGTACACGAGGAAATTAAAGAATACTGTTTTTTGTAATAATGGTGCGTGATTGAACAAAATGTTTCTACAATTTCGAGGTTGTGGCAGTTCCGTGTTTTGTTCAATCACGCACCATTTTTACAAAAAGCAGTATTTTTTAATTTCCTCGTGTACTTCCCGAGATAATCTTATATAGAACTCAACATTTTTCGGGTTTTTATTTTAGGTAAAAAATTGAAGGAGAAATCTTTTCGGCCGCGGAACACTGTTTTTTTCAGAAGAATCTTTTTTGTTGAGCAGAAATGCCGTCATTTTGTGTTAAAAAATTTTTTTAAAAAAATTGTGATCATACTTCACGGTATGTGCAATAAAGGCCTTTAAACAGATTTTGTATTACATTCACTATACTCGCATAAAAAAATCTCTAAATCAGGCTGCTTTTCCGGGCTCTACAGTGGCATTACCCCTTATTAAGAAGTAAACTCCTTACCTTTTCACGTAAGTCGCCTGATACATAAGATGGGCCAAAGTGGATCCAGTATCCACCACGCGAGGCTGTACGTTCCATGTAAAGCACAGTCGTAATTTATTCCATCGTGACGACGCATCACGCCTGCCTGTTGCATATAAAGTGAATCGCCTGCTGGGTGAAAAAGTGGCATCATCCGAGGTGGGGAGATCGTTACGAAAATTGACATTACGTTGTGTACGTGCAATACTTGTCAGCTGGTTTGCGCTGGTTTAACGTCAGAATTGCTCGGTCACGAGGCGACGTGTTTGTTCGCCCGATTGACCATTTAAAGTGCCCTTCTCGATTTATTACTGTCGAAGTAGGGTGAAAGCACTAGTAGTCGACCAGTTAAAGCTAAACTCAAATGAAAAGTTCTACAAAAAAAAAACCATCAATGTTATAAAATATATAAAATGTATTGAATTAATTCAAATGTATTTAAGGGGGTACTCCACTGTGAACGGTAGAAAAATCAAGCTATTTTTAAAGATTTTTTTCTCAGTAAATACAACATGTATAATGAAATAAATCTTTTTTATATTTATTAAGCTACTCTTATATTATACCAAAAATATTAAAAAGAATATTTTTAATTTGTGTTGCTTTTTTTTACAGCGTCAATATGCCACTTAAACAAAAACGGTATGTTCGTGGTGCAGGTGATTTCTCGACTTAGGCTTATCCGAAACAAAAAATTCGAAAAGATTCTTAACCTGTATAAGTGTCTCTATCGTACGTACCTCAATTAACAATTTTTGCCGAAAAATAACAGAGATTTTTCTCTGGGAACATTCGAGAAACATCATTTTGGGGAACTTTTTCCTTGAAACAGGCGCCATTTTGTTTTTTCTCAACAAAAATTGTTAATTGAGCTACGGGCGATAGCGACACTCTTACAGATTAAGAATCTTTTCGAATTTTTTGTTTCAGATAAGCCTACGCCGGGAAATCACTTGCTCCGCGGACAACGTTTTTGTTTAGGTGCCATATTGACGCTTTGTAAAAAACAAGTAAAACAAATTAAAAATATTTTAAATTTTTTTTTGGTATAATATAAGAGTAGCTTTATAAAAACGAAAAAAATTTATTTCATTATATGCTGTATTTACTGAGGAAAAAATCTTTAAAAATAGCTTGATTTTTCGATCGCTCACAGTAGAGTACCCCCTTAATGTATCACTAAAAAATTTGTGTTAGTATAAAAGTTCGGAGAAAATAAATAATTAGTGTTAAAAATAAAGTGTCCGAATGCTTTAATAATCGACCGCTTAACTCTAAATGTCGACCGGTCCAATAGTTAGTAGTCGATCATCTTTTTAATATGAAATTCAAAATAGGTTATGTGCGCATTAGAAACTAAAGTTTATTTTTAAATATAATGTGCAACAACGGTAAATAATTAATAATGACAGGAATAACGCGTAATTAAAATAAGTTCTTTTAAAAACTTTACCAAAATTTGAATAAGATAAATTATAGTGAACACGTGGTCGACTTTTAGTGTTCATTGTAAATGCAGTTAGCTTCAGAAGTCGACCGCTGTGGTCGACTATTGAAAATTGAAAGGGAATGATGGTCCAGTTACCGACCGCCCCTAAATAAATAAATTATCCCATTTTTTTTTAAATTTTTTTAAGTGCATATAAAATTGTTGATGCTTTTTCAGTGAAATAGCATCATTTTCCAGTAAAAAATGTATAGAACTGAATTACATTTGTCGTTTCTATTCAAAGCGCATTTATGCTTCTCGTGTTGGAGAACAGCAATGGCACATGTAGAATCAAAATTCGTTTACAAATCACTTTAAAAGCATTTATTTTTTTTACCTATGAAGAGCGCTTGTTGTCGTATTTTAAAGTTAGAAATTTCAAATATAATATAAAATTGTCATTTAATAAATGCTTTATTTCAGTACTTATTTCTTTAAGCTAAACAATAAAAGTGGTCGACCAAGTATTTTGAATAAAATATTTATTCGTATTAAAATATTTATTTGTATAAAAATATATCTGCTTAATACTATGTAATACATTGTAATGGAATGTATGAACACAGCATTTTAGCTGTGTGTATGTAGTTGTGTCATCTTAAGCGCAGTTGGAAAGCACCTTTATGTACTGGCAGCTCATTTTGATTTCACATCTTTTTTTGTATTGTATACTTTTTCCATTTTTTGTGATTTATATTATTACCTTCTTTTTTTTGTGATTTATTTGATTTTCGTGTACTTGGCGTATTTTTTTTTTACTTTTTTTAAAGTTTTTTATGGGGTTCACTTCACTTGAAATATCCTTTCAAGTTTCAAGCGAAGTAGAGAGTGTTCCAACTTTTCTCGCCTTGAAACAATACAACTTGAACAGTGTGAACGTACGTACAAGTGTGAACTTAAAGTCACGAAGCGACCTGAAGCCAGTAAACTTGACTGATGTGAACGAGGCTTTATAGAAAAGCCCGGCCCTGCCTATTTCTTTGCGGGCTGCAATGCGTAACCACGGTGCACAACGAATCTTGAATGCCACTGTTGCTTCTGCGACGATACTGCTGATAGACAGAAGCGAATGAAGTATCGGCTGGCGAGGATGAAGAGCGTGGATGGTCGAAGGTCAGTCTCTGGGACATGATTGCTAAGGAGATGTATGTAGGAGGGTCAATGTCGAGGGGCTAGCTGAAAGTAGGTCAGTTTTCTTACTCGTCTTTTGGATGCCTCTGCGCTAGGCTCTGTAAAGGCTCCTGACTCTAAACTCCACGCCTCACAAGCTCCTTCACAAACTCAACAATTCTATTCGAGAATACTTGGAACAGTTTAAAGAGCCTTCCTTGTCCCGTTGTAGTTATTATTGTTTCCATATTAATGACCGCCAGCAAGTAACCTTCAGCCGCGTTCTAACTAAGTCTAATTGCATTTTATCTTCGGCGCGCGCGCGATAAGCCGCCCCGCGACAGGGATACCTACATACATTCCTCCGACCTCTTCAAAACTCTAGAAACCCAGCGTGAATCGAAGTTAATGGTTTTACCGATGACTAATCTCCCACGATCGTTTCCACGATCGTGTTCTGCAATTAGTAGGCGCGCCTCGTCGAACGGCGTACACGTATATCCTCTTACGGAACGTTAATCTGTACACACCTAATTCTACCGCAGAAAGATCGGCATTTCACTCTCCTCTTTGTATTAAACCCGATTACAGTCGGTGCGGGACAGCATTCTTCCCGCAATCATTCCTCCGTCGCCACTCCAACGTAATTAACACACGACTTTACGTAATAAACCTATCGAATCGATCTCGAAGCCTGCGTAGCCGCACGTGTCTCTGTCCCACGTAGGTGGGATATCGACTCAGTCACCTCCGTCGCTACCTTGGAACCAAGGAAACCAGTTGACTCAACGATGGAAATCTGGAACACGTGTCGCGGACACATTTTATCGGCACTTATTCCCCGCGATCTCTACTTTCCCTCAAGCATTATCTACCGGAGAATCTTGCCGCGCCCGTTGAAAGCACCCTCGCCGAAGCTTGATCGATTACCGAGAAGATGTCTGCGCGGCTTGATCGCAGGTCCAAGTACCGGTGCCAGGAAATTCCGGGCGAGATTCGCGGCTATTCGATTCCGTCGCCGGTCACGACGGCCGTTGCGGTAGATTAAGAAATGACGGCGGTTATTAGGCCGCATTAAGGCCAATATCGTCGCTGGTTTCACGTGGAGTTCGCGAGCTCCTCGCGGCCTAGCCCGGATTGTCTATTAACGACACCGGCTCCTTTTTCATCGAGTAATTCAATCGTGATCGCCAACGGAGAGAGCACACATCCGCGCGCGCGCGCGGGAACACTTGGGCGCCGAGAATGGGGTGGGGACAGAGCGCAATGCGACGCTGGTGAAACCAGTTCTCAGGATAAAAGGGAACGAGAGAGAAGTCTGACCCCAGCGGGGCTCCCGCCTCTATAGGGTGTCCAGTAACCCGTTGCAATTCCTTCCTCCGAGAACGTGCCGAAGTCTCCCAGTGATATTTAATAGCCCCTCGAACTTTTACCGCGAGCCCCCTCGCAATATCGCCGGGGCACTTTGAGCTACGCGAGCGGTGCGCGAGGGGAGAGGCTGCTCGATGTCGAATGCTTGAATTTAGAATTTGGAATGGGTGCGGAAGGTGGGGGATCCTTGAAATGATTTCAAGCAACTTCTGGTCGATTGATTTATCATTTTTAATGGAGACGATGAAAGTGGAATCTTAAAGGTGCAAATTCCACGATGGGACTATCATGAGACGAAAATCTCAGCAACAACTAAATGTGAATAATGAAACTAGTCGCGAGAGGTGAGATTTTTGAAAATATATATTGAAATAAATAATTAAAAAATAATTCAATAATTGTCTCGCGAGATTTAAGTCTCACGTGAGAAACGATATATTCGTCTCGTCGGCAATTTGCACCTTTAGGAGCATCTGAAGTAGTATGACTCACAGGGACCCGGATTCCCGAAACATTGCACAAACGGGGTTATTGCAATATTGCACGGCAATGTGCGCGGAATATTCCCGAAACGTTGCACAAACGTAGCCATTGTAATATTGCACGGCAATGTGTGCGCAATATTCCAGGAACATTGCACGAACGTGTCCATTGCAATATTCCACGGCAATGTTTCCACAATGTTGCAGTAACATTGCAATGCAACCTGCAACCAAACGGCAACATTGCAATGCACTGCAACGGTTATGCAACGTTCCTGCAACGAAGTGTGCTGTAGGGGGCGTTACCCCGATTAATGTAATAAATTGGAATCCTCTGGACCACAAAATGTATCAAGCTGCTCCGCGAGACGCCAGAGCAGTCACCTTCCATTCCGGGGCGTACGTCATTCTTTCCCCCCAGTCAGATTCTAAGTGCACTCCGGCGACCGTAGCACAAACCGAGATTTTGATCTCGGGAAAGGTTGCGCTCGCCCGTTTCGTGGCTGCCACACCGTGCCTCCGTAATTCCAGGTGTATGAGATCACGGTGTACTTTAGCTACGAAAAAGTCGAGAAAGTTATCACGGAGCACCGTGTTTCCAACCTTTTTTCCGCTTGTTACCGCGAACCTCGTGGAATCACGTCTCAGCACAGCGAAACACAATTCCGACCGACGGAATCACATATTTCTAAACGAACTTCCGTGGCCCCGGAATGAAGCGCCCAAGGGTGTCTCCGGAATCCACCGTTTTCGCTATTCTCCAACTGAAATTAAATTGCGGGATTGAATCCCGGCGCCCCGTTCTGGTAGCTGGGGGCACGGGTGTCAGTTTCGGGGAACGTCTTACCGGTTTTATCGCGTTCGTCGACCATTGTCCCGCCGGAGAAAAAGGAAGACGCGGAACGCCCGAGCGTTGGCGCGCAATTGGCTCCGTTGTTTCCGCGGCGTCTCCTTTTCCGGATTCCAGCCGCCGTCCACGCGCTCGGTATGCAAAAGTCCGTTTCTCCGCCGATGCGCATGTAATCCTCGGGCGGGCGATGCAGTCCGCAGAATTCTAGAAAGCGACGAACAACAGCACTTGGCCGCCAACCCGCGCAACGCTTCACGCTTGAGTAAATCTATAACTTTAGTTATGTAACCGACAGTGTACGTAATATATTGTTCTCCGTTCGATTCCCTTGACTGGAGCAAGCACTCGCTGCTTTTCCCGTCCTTAAACGCTCTGTCGAGGTAACGAGTTGGGGCTTCGGTTCACCGAGCAGATCGCGCTTTCTTAGGGATTTCGGGAATTTCGCGATTTTCGACCTTATTCTGCGATCTTTAAGCGTTCATAGCTCAGAGCAACGTTAACCGATTTTGATGAAATTTTAGGCACGTATATAACTTACTTAAATCTACAAACGAGTTTTTTGAATTTCCATTACAGGGCTCACAAAAAAAGTTTAAAAACCGACTTACTATTTTTTTTGCAATTCCGACCAAGTGCATATTTTTCAAACCGACAAATCACATCATTTAGCCAATTAATCCCTCTAGCTTCCCGAAAAAACTAAAGTCGCTTGGATTAATTTGAAAAAAGTTATGCGATTTTAAAGTGTGGCCGAATACTTTTGCACGCCACTGTACTCTTCGTTTCTGTACTCATTTATCATCAAAATCGTTACTGATGAAGGAAATTGAAGAGTTCTTGTAGAAACCACTGTAAGTGCCAAAAATCAAAGTTTGCTGACTTTAAATTATTCAGGAAATTTGATTTGTTTTGATTGCTAAATATGCTTAAGTATACAATATCTCAAATGCATCACAAAATTTTCTATTTTTCGCATTAATATAGCTTGTTAATTTTTTGTGCAATATTAACAAAATTTGCAAGCTTCTAACACCATGAGAACCACCTCTATTATGTGCACCGACTAACCCAGACCTGACCCCTCAGAACCTCTATTTTTATCGGGTGATAAAATCTTATATGAACCAGGCCATCGCGGGCCAATATGATAAATTTAATGACGGAGTTGGATCGAGTGCAGACTGGAGAACGATGCTGTTATCGATACCTGGCGTGCCGCAAAGGCGGGTGGAAAGGTGCGTTTACGTTGACCCGGTGATAAATCAGCCAGGATCGAAGCGGTGGATGGATTTTGCTGGGTCAGCGAGCTCCGTCTCGACTTCTCGGTATTTCGAGTGCAACAACGCGAGATTAAGTCATCACGGCGTGGCCTCGTATCGTTTCATCTAGCACGCTCGCTACTTACCACCGCGTTCATTTCAATCCACCACAAATCACCGCGTTATACTTAACCCGTTCAACAACCACGTTTTAAACACTCCAAAAACAATAATTGTAAGCCTGCAACGCATCTTTTTATTTTGCCACGAAATTCTCCCGCAAGCTCGGAATTGCTTTTTTTATCAGCTTCGTCATCGACGAATGAAACTGTTTTGCTGCACGGTAAATTCGCTGACCCGGTTAATCTCGATGTTCGCGAACAGCGTGCAATAAAGTGCCGTCGCCGCGCTAATCTTCTGCTCATCTTTTCCGTCAGTCAACAGTATTGCGAAATTTGATTGTTTCACGGTGACAGCGGGTTTCATTATTACTGGGCAGTATTTCCATCGCACCCCTTTCTATTATTATTCCCATCCTCGTGCAGCAATGATATTAATTCTGCGTGAATGTCAATATACATTTCAAATCGTTCGTACATCGACCGTTAATATGCGAACATGGCGAGTAATGTTTTAATTAAAAGCAGAAATTCATCGAATTAGGTATGATAACCTAATAAACAGGAAGCTAGGATTTAATGAGGAAGTTATCTAGTGTGTTATTTGCAAGCAGAGTTGGGCATTAATTAAATAAAAAATTATTTAAATAAGGATCAAATAAAAGCGACGTTAACTTTAGATTATTTGACGAATAAAGTTAATTTTTTTATTCGATGAGAATTTATTCGAAGAACAATGTTAATTTTTTTATTCGACGAATAAAGTTAATTTTTTTATTTGTTACTCGAAATATTATTTAAATAAAAATTTTGCCCATCTCTGTTTGCAAGGAATCATTTGACAAAGATTGGGTCGCACTGTACCGACTGTGACGGTTGGGCACATATCGAATGCACAGATCAGGAAAATACTATTAGGTAATTATTTTACTTGCGAGTTTGTACAAATAAAATTTGAAAAAAATCTTGTACCAATTAAATGTCTTTTTATTAACATCGTTAATCATTTGGACCTAAAAGTCTACTAATTTAATAGTTGGTCGGTACTGGACGA